>CM014081.1:1227753-1633435 GCA_004119915.2 Collichthys lucidus
TGACTGTCCAATTGACAGATGTGATGACTGTTATATTGTTTACCCCCTGACTTTCTCTCAAGGTAAATGGTCGTGGACAACGCATGACAAAGCTCTGATTAAGACAGTGCTGAGTGTACCCAGGTAATGAAGGTAACATTCACAGCTGCTGTACCTTTGACTGAACCTCTGGAGCTGTGGTGTTTCACTAAACAACCATTGAAAAGTAATCCTGATTATAAACTGTGGGCTGTTAATTACTGAGATGTTCCAGGGGAGGTGCAGAGCGGTAAGATCTGTACTATGGTGAAACTGATAAGGTATGGTGAAACTGATAAGGGTGATAGTTTTCTATATATTGGTCAATTTTCTTCCATAAATACACTTGAGGTAGCCAAACCTAAATCAACAAGGAGTGATAGAGGTACAGGTGACCTCCAAAAAACAAATTCGGCCTTCAGTTTAATGAATGATTATGCTCGCGATCGTAATCTCAGTAACTGTTGGCTATGTCCAAATATGCCTTCGTCCATACACTCACCAATGTCTCATCCAATTCCATTCACTAGAACGGATTATGAAATGTTCAATTGGAATAATTTGGCCATGAGATTTGAAGATGAGGCAGATGAATGCTATACTCCTGCCTATCCTATAGATTCTGCAAAGTATTCACGTAATGCTGAAAGAAGTTAATGTAAAGTACCTACCAAGCGGTTTCAATTATACTACACTTTTTCGCATTATTCATATACAGATGTATGTGAAATTAGGTTTTAAATATAGAGTTCAAATAGTTTTGGCCCAAACAAACTGTTCAAAACCTTTGGAGATCAGGTGTGTGTTCCCCAACCATATATTGCATCTTTAATGGTGGAGGCCTTAGTTTCTGTGCAGACGTAGTCCGGTGTTAGGTCCATGGAGTCAGTTCAGATACAGAAACATAACTGTTCAGTGCCACAACAGACGGAGCAAACTCCACAACGTGATTGCTCAACTTATGTGCCTCCAGTGTTCACCCATGAACTGCAAAATGTTTCCTTATGTTTTCTGGGAGTAGGAGACAGACCTCATAATTCAGGACAAAGCAGCTGTAAAACAGTAGTAAATGTCACTCTGAGACAGTCGTTGTTACCTGAGAGAGTGTATCTAGTCTGTGGAGATAAAGCTTATCGCTACATGCCCTATGAGTTGTTTCATGGTGTCTGTTATTTGGCATACCTAATTCTCTTGATCAGGAAAGTGAAATCCGCTGAGATTGCTACATTATACCCGCCTCTACATAAATATAAAAGAGAAATCTCAACATCTCAAAAGATAGCTAGCTTCCTCTTGCCTTGGTATGGTATGTATATAACTCAACAGGAGCTTGAATCTCTGTCTAAAGTCCTGGAGAATCATCTCAATGCCTCCAGTAGATAGCCAGCATCCTCTTGCCTTGGTATGGTATGTATATAACTCAACAGGAACTTGAATCTCTGTCTAAAGTCCTGGAGAATCATCTCAATGCCTCCAGTAGAGCCATGTTAGCTGAACATAGGGAGATGCAGGAAGTTAAAACTGTAGCTTTACAGAATCGTATGGCGCTTGATCTCCTGTTGGCATCACAGGGAGGAACTTGTAAAGTTATAGGTACTGAATGTTGCTCCTACATCTCCGACGCGACTGCTGAGGTCATGACGCATGACACAGCTCAAGGTATCAAAGAGTTACATGATAAACATGGGTTTAACTTTGGGGACTTTTTCTGGTATCTTGGGATCATGGGGATCACGGTTAGTTAAATTTTTGACTACTCTATTTGTCGGTGGATTTCTTATTCTTTTCTTCTGCACTCGTATGGTCTCATTGATTAAACTAATGGTGAGACTAATGGGAGACAACAAAGTCAGTGGTCCAAGCACCCCAGGTGTGTATACGCCCAGAGGTTGCCAATCCAGTGGGTAAGAGGTATTATGATTTTGAAGGTTTTGAGGAAAGGGTTCGAGGCTTTGGCCCGGATGAGCTTTCTCTTGGGGAAGTTGGTGAAGAGGAGACCTATGGTCTGTAAATGTATGGTGTCTATAGAGCAACAGGGGGTTAAGTGGATGAATAAAAATAAATAAAATTGAGAAGAAATATTTTCTATCTTCGGGGATAAAATCAGTTTTCTGTTACCTGTGTGTTCCATTTTAGGTTAACTTCATGTGATGATTCTGGCTTTACTGGTTGTTTGGTGTTCTAAAAGATGTGATTTTTAATCATTTAGAAATTGCCATTTTATGAATCGGTTTTAAAATCTATTTCAATGATGGTTTTCACAGTAATGTAATACATGCTTAAAAGTTCAAAGTTAAAATTTTTGTTATGATGATATGCAACTGATGAATAACGACTGTTCATGGAAATCTTCTACGAAGATGGATTCCACGCCACCATGCATCGTATGTGCTGTAACCTCTCCATGGTGGTGACCCTCTACTGTACATAATGTACATGGGTTGAAGATTTTGCAATACCTTGATTGCAACAATGATTGTTGTGATTAATTTTTATTTTTGATTGGAAAAAGGAAATAAATTTTGATCTACAATGTTAAATTAATTGTTTTATGGAACCCCTTCTAATTGCTAGGGTTTTATCTACTAGGTGATGGAAAATAAAATAAATTTAATCTTGCTCCTCTCCCAGTGGCATATTTGCACATGATCTATGACCTCCCTGATGACCTTCTTTAACACCTTGGTGTTGTAGGGGATCTTCGCTGGCTTAAAGGCCCTTGTTGACCTGAAAGTGGAACTCACACATCATGGGAATGGGATGAGGGGGTACCTAAGAGAGGTTCTTAAAGTTTCTCACTGATTGTATGAATTAATCTAAACCGACTGCTTTGTTTGAAAGATGATTTTTATGGATGGCCTTTTGAATAGTTCTGTGTGATTATGAATGTTTTATAATGTTTGTGTCAATCCCATTCTGACTGTACTCCCTGGTGGCCTCTAAATTTGGTAATTATTATTATTCAGTAGTTAGTATTGATCTTATGATCAATAAGAGGGGATTGTTATGGAATTTTCTCTTTTAGGGTTACACAAGGTCACGTGTGAGCCTTGTGGTCCTCGGCAGTATTAACTGTTTGTCTTATGACTAGGTGCCACCATATCTCACTCTGGTGGCCAGGGTCGAAGAGGCCTGTTGCTGCCTTCCTAGTCATAATAGATAGCTTGTTGTTGCCAGTCCAATCTGCGTAAGCGGACATCTGTGCCCCCAGACTAGAATGTGTTGACAATAACACCTCCAAGAGTAAAGACATTCTCTTTGACTAATTCTGGAGCGTATAGTATTTGGGGTGCGATCTTTGGGTTTAAAGTATATGCACCAGCATGAGTTCGTCAGAATATGAGACCGACTCAAGCACTTCAGGTGTACTTTGAGAGTATCTCTAGTTCTCCTTGGCCAAGCATCAATAAATAATACAGCATAAGACATCAGAGGCTCCTGAACACTTTCTTCCTTCCTGACCTCACCATTGACCTTTGACTTCAGCAATTTCTCCACAACAGTTCCTGCTACATTCATGTTTATGTTGCATTTTCCTGTTGTAGGTCAAGCTCATTTTAACTACTTTATATACTGTTATTTCACTGAATCTACAGCAATGCATCATGGTCTATAAGATCATGTAACCACATATCTCTACAAAGTCAGAAAAACAGTTTTCAGCAACAATCTTTAAACCTCGTATAGTTTATCTTAAGAGGATTCTTTTATAAACGTAAAGGAAGCTAAGAAGGATGTTTAAAAAAACTGTAATCTGAAATGTAAGTAGCTGTCAATAGTGGAGAAGAAAAGTACAATATTTGCACTTATAACATCGTTAATAAGAAGTGAGAGACGCACACATTCAGACAGACAAACAGAAAAAAAACAGCACTTAGCTCTTTGGGAGGGGAGCAGTGTGTAATGTCAGCATCACACACATAAATCCACTTACTGTAGAAATCAAAGAAAATAGATACTTTAACCACATTACTATATTACTTTGATTATTTTCGTTAAGCTTTTTGCTCAGTATCATCAACACACATGTGATGCCCAAAATTTGAAGTTGGACAGCTGTTTTATTCAGATCGACAATATCCTCGACTGAGTGAGGCTATGAAAAAAGGCCTAAACTAGAGGAAACAAAAAATCACTCCAAAGGAGGAAAAAACTCTAAACTTCTCTTATTAAAGATTAACAAAATTAAAGTCACTCTTAACGAGGAAAAACAAAAGGCTATGAAACTTTAACTTAAGGCGCTCAAACAAGGCTGAGAACACACTAGGCTAAATACAAAGAAACAAAAGGGCTAGACTAGGAAGTACAACAAAAAATCACTCTTACGAGGTAGATAACACAAGAACACAAGAGCTATGATGCTGAGACTGTGGGCTATCAAAAAGGGCTTTGGTGCACGCTACAGGAGACGAAAAACTTCGGCACGAGACAAAGGGAGACGCGGACAATACAGTATATACACCAGGTAATAGGGAACAGGTGGAAACAATCAGGGCGGGGAAGACAATCAGACCGGTGACACATGAGGAAGGGCAAGTGACCTGAAACGAGAGTATGAATCAAAATAAAACAGGAAATGACAAGACATAACAAAAATGATATTAATGAAATACTCTCACAGTCCCAGTTTGGCTCACAGTTGGTGACACGCATTCACTTTTTCAAAGCAGTGACATGCAGCTCAGCACAACAGACAATCTCAATGCAATCACAACTCTTGATACACATCTGAGTTGAGCTGAATGAAAGATGGTGGTCAATAAATGCATCTTCTGTCAAAGTAATGAAAAGTGCACCACAATTTGGACCACACTTACTGCTGTTTGCTGACTGTGGTCTGGTCAGGGATGGATGGTGGATGGTTCATGGACTATGATTGTCCCCTAACCTTAGGTAAGTGGTCATTAACAGAGAACAATCCTGTAACTTGAATTGGATACAGTCACATATAGTCCATGGTGATGAAAAGGAAGGAAGCAAGAGATACTGAATATTATGGCAGAAATACAAAGTATATTTTGTTTAGTGTGCTAATAATGAATTGGTTCATGATGATCAGAGCCAGGGGTATTTTCAGACTTCACACATACCCACACATGCATAAACAGATAAGCAATGTAAGCTCTCTACACAGGTTGCAGCAGCACTTGTGCTGCTGTATATGGAGCAACAGGAAAGACATGCACCTCCCAATAAAAGAGGGCAAATTATTACCATTCATGATCAGGTTTTGGTGTCTCCTGGTTACATGCTGTGAATGTAAACAGCATGTCTTCCGAAAACTGGATTTCTTAGCTAGAGTACTCCAATGGAAACTTCTGTATAGACACCCTCTCTAGTTTCTGGTCATTCTCTGCCATATTCACAGGTGCTTAATGCCGAGCATTACCTTAATCAGACCTTCCTTTTAGTTGTGCGAACAAAGTATGCAGAGCATACATTTCACTGGTGGAGAAGCTAAATCCAGCAGAGTGGTGAATTCAGTTATTACAAAATTAAACAGCCAGAAACCAGACAGTGGTTACCCTCAACAGTTGAGCTAACAGCGTAGATGATAACAAACCTGGATACTGTTAGAATAAACTGTAATTATATAGCGCCTTTCTAGTCTGGCAACCACTCAAAGCTCTTTTACACTACATATCTTATTCACCCATTCGCACACACTTGGTATTTTTCCTGGTTTATGTTCTTCTAAATATGCTTCTATGTGTGTAAATATGCTATGTACTTCATTTGTTTCTCTTTTGGCTGTTTTTTTTTACCAGTTTCAATGGGGTATTTTATTTTGAAAATCGTCCAGCTTCTCTATGACATCCGCCAGCTCAAACTGCTCTGTGTAAATTGACATGAGCTGCTCACAGTGGCCATCAAAAATATAACAGGGATGTGGGATCTGGGATGTTCGGAAACTGACTGCAGCAGCGCTAGTCGGGTTTGAAATATTGACTAGAACAGCCACATTCGGGGGTAATAGACATAACATGTGAAATGCTTTAACTGGAGTGTCCATATGTTACTGTACATTCACATCCAGTACAAGCATAAGAGCTCTCAGATTATGACTTGTAACTGCGATGCTAGAGACACATTCTTTTCTCAGAGAGGTGGCCACAGAGCAATCATCTGCACCACCTTCCCACTCATGTGCAGCACTCTAACCTCAAAAGTGGTCATTAAGATTCAGGGCACTGAAGAGACGGCTGAAAGTAAAATGAATTATCTTGCTTGACACTCCTCAGACTCAATTCAGAGAAAGGTTGAGATGAGTTCTGAGGGACAATGCCAGCAGTACTCAATGACTGTTATTGGACTAGCTTTGATTTCATTTATACTGAAGGCTGCTTTAGATTGAGGGTGTCATTTAACTTACAAGATATCTCAGCATGGTAATAAGTGTGATTGTGTAAGGCTTCTATCTAGGTAAATGTGTCAGAGGTGGGAGACATGCTTTTTGTTTTTCCTCCTGTCCCCAGAACAGAGAGAGGCTCATTATGCAGCAGGGAAATGTAGTCTCACTCTTGGTTGCTGACTCCCACGCGTTCAGTCACTCTGAACACACACACACACACACACACACACACACACACACACACACACACACACACACACACACACACACACACACACACACACACACACACACACACACATGGACATTTATAAAAGCATCTGCACAGAGTGTAGGCGTAGAGCAGATTTTCAGGTGCAGATAAAAAGCTTCTGCTGTTGTTATTGTCTCTCTGCTGACAGGAGAGGCAGACTGTGTGGGAGCACAGAGAGCCCAAAGGCTGCCATACTTCCCCACTTGATATTATAATTATAGCTGACGAATGTATGAGCTGATCATGTAGGCAAAAAAAAATCCATTTTCCACTGCATTACATTCAGTGTCGAGGAGTTTTCTTTCTTTATACATCCAGATCAGTTCATGGTTTATGTTAATATCACTGGTTCTGTCCTGATGTCAATGGAGTTGGCTTGGAGATAAAATGTATAAAATCAGAAGAGGTCTAATCTATTACTCTATTTTCACTGTAATATAACAAGAGCTTTCTGTGTGTTCAGTTTCATAATGAGCTTTCTACATTATATGACCCAGTAAGTATTGTGTTTTCCAGCTTCACAAGGTTCCATCACCTGGAATCTTTTCATTGTTTTAAGCTAAAGCTAAAGCGGAACACTGATGCAGACCACAGACAGGAATTATTTTGGTTGATTTATTAACAAGGTGTGACAAGAAAAACATACAACAGGTGAGGTCCAGAGAGAATTTCTTAGGGCTGGAGGGTGAAAGCTGAAGAACAGGCTGAGTGTGGCAGGCCTGGAGAACAAAGCAGACAAGGCAAGCATCCAAAAATGCAACAACAAAGGGTACTTCACAATTAGGTTCCTCAGAGCTGGTAAGTTGCGACTTTACTGCCACAGGTACAACAACAAACTGGCTGGGAGAGTGAAGACAGGGAAATAGACAAATCTAGCAAATCATGTGCGCCATGTCTAAAGTTAATTAGTGGAATTTCTTGTCTTCTCATCATATTTGAGACCATCAGTTGTGTTGTCCAGAGATAGTGTTGGCATATAGTAAATAGCCCTTTTTAACTGCTGTATTAATCCATATAGAAGACTGTGTGAATCAGACTGATTCAATTGCTGCAAAGAAACCACCACTGAGGGAGACCAACAAGAAAAAATGGAACTGCTTGGGCCAAGAAACAAAGAATACACAATAAACATTAGACCAGTCGAAATCTGGACTTATGCTGGTCTGGTTCTAACTGCTGTGTCTTTGTGAGTGATATAAAAGCTTCAACTTCAAGTACTATAATAAATTAATTTTAATTAGTCAGTGTTAACTTACAGCGTATGAAATAGTAGAAAAATAAACCATTATATCAGAAGGTGTGTCCAAACAGTTATCTGGTACTGTATTATGTTGTTTTTTTAATAGTTTTTTGGAGTTCAAAGAAAGCTTCTGCTAATTCGATTAACATTCCAGCTGTACTGTTTATCATATTGAAACTGAAATAACCTGAACCTGAATTTATTCATGAAGTGAAACATTATTTTCTTCAACAATATTTATATTTGTACAGGGACAGGAGAAAAATGTCCAAGTCAGACTCGCCAAGAACTCAAACACATACACACCTAAATACATCCTATTCATCCCAATACATTATATTCTATAAACATGAGACGGCACAATGCAGTCTGGTCAGTCTAGTTTTAACTTTGATAAAATTTTACAGACATTTGCATGGGTGGTTGTTATTGATGGAATGATAAGCTCAGTTGAAAACCAACTGGGGGTGGAGGTAAATGGGGTGGAGAACAGTTGATCTGACACTGTAGTATAAAGGGCACCTGGAGGTGGTGAGGTGGATGGATGGCTCATAACTTTTACCCAGAAGACCATGGTTAGTGTCACAACAGTGTTAAGTGACATAGTTTATCTTCCATGACTTCCATAACCCAAACCGCAATCACTGACATTAAACACATACTGTAAGATAAGATAAGATAAGATAAGATAAGATAAGATAATGCTTTATTGATCCCACAACGGGGAAATTCACTTGTTACAGCAGCAGTGTTCAGTGTACATATTTACAGAAAGTACTAATACAGTGTAGGTATGGTTAACGTTTCTGGCTTTGTGGCCTGGTGCATCTCAAACAAAGGCTGCTGTTTGCGTTTGTATGCATTACATTACATTTAATTACATTACATTGCATTTAGCAGTTGCTTTTATCCAAAGCGACTTACAGAGGAGGACATAAGCTGAAAAGGTGTAAAGGAGCACAGAGTAGTTGTTAGTTTTAGGCAAGGAAGTATTCTCGAAAGAGAAGAGGTTTTTAAAGGTAGAAAGAGATGTTGCAGTTCTTGCAGCCATTGGTAGGTTATTCCACCATTTGGGGACAACCACAGAGAAGAGTTTAGATTGACCTCGCTTTGTGAGAGGCGATGGTATAACTAGGCGGTTTGAATGAGCGGAGCGTAACGCCCTGGTCGGGACGTGAGCCTTGAGTAAGACGCTGAGATAACCAGGAGCAGATTCTGAAATGGTTTTGTGGGCTAGCGTCAGAGCTTTGTGTTTAACTCTGGCTACAGGCATTTAGTGCAGGTCGCTAAAGAGTGGGGTGACGTGTGACCTTTTGGGTTGGTTAAAAACCAGTCGCGCTGCAGCATTCTGGACCATTTGCAAAGATTTGATTGCACAAGCAGGTAGGCCAGACAGGAGCGAGTTGCAATAATCGAGGCGAGAGGTGACTGTGACCTGTATCAGGAGTTGAGCGGAATATTGGGTGAGGTATGGTCTGATTTTTTTTAGTGTTGTACAGAGCATAGCGACATGACCTCGCTACGGAGGAAATGTGTTCCGAGAAAGAAAGACGATCATCTAGTACCACGCCCAGGTTTTTAGCAGCATGGTTAGGGGTAATAGTGACAGTGCCAATTTTCAAGTTGATGTCATGGTGGATTGACTCATGGGCAGGGATGACCAGGAGTTTGTTTTTTGACAGATTAAGCTGTAGATGGTGGTCTTTCATCCAGGTTGACAAATCAGAAAGACAGGCGGAGATGCGTGTGGAGACCGTGGTGTCGTCTGGCTTGAACGACAGGTATAGCTGTGTGTCATCGGCATAGCAGTGGTAGGAAAAGCTGTGTGAGCGGATAACATGGGACAACAAGGTGGTGTAGATGGCGGTGGTGGTGTTGAAGGCGGAGAAAAGTTTCCGTGAGTCAGTTGTGCTGCTGATTTTCTTGTTGTAATACTCCATTTTAGCAGTCGTGACAGATGAGGAGAATGACGCTAGGAGAGATTGGAAGGCTCTTAGGTCAGCAGGGTTGTTGGATTTGTGCCATTTCCGTTCAGCAGCTCTGAGTGCTGTACGTGACGAGCGAATGGCATCAGTCAACGATGGCCGGGGCTGAGTGGATCGTGCAGGTTTGCTGAAAAGAGGACACAGGGAATCTAGGCATGCGGTTAGTGTGGAACTAAGAGATTCAGTGGCTGCATCGACATCTAGTGGAGAGAAACTGTTGGGAGGGGAAAGGGCAGCAGCAACGACTGAGGCGAAGTGGGTGGCAGACAAGTTGTGGAGATTGCGTCGGAAGGTGGTCATGGGTTGAGGGGTGGTAGGTAGCTCTGGGAGGGAAACCAGGAAGCGGATGAAGAAGTGGTCCGAGGTATGTAATGGTGTGACCATTACGTCATCAGTTTTGCAATTTTTTGTGAGGATGAGATCCAGTTGATTGCCATTTTTGTGAGTTGGGGTAGTACTGACTAGTTGCATGTCGAATGAGTTGATAAGTGATAGAAAGTCTGCGGCGTAAGCTTTGCCTAGGTGGATGTTGAAATCACAGAGGACCAGCAGCGGGCACTCTAGTTCAGGGATTGAGGACAATAGAGTGTCTCATTGACAAAGTCACCCAGTGGTCCAGGAGGACGGTAGATGACTATCATTGAGCAATTGACTGGAGCTATGACTTTGATTGCATGGTATTCAAATGAGCAGTAGTTGGTGTTGAGGGGCAGGGGAGCATAGTTCCATTTGTTGTTGACCAGGACCCCAGTTCCTCCACCTCGCCTGGAGAGACGGGGGGTATGGGAGAAAGAGTGAGCCGCGGAGAGTGCTGCCAGAGTGGATCACAGGATGAAGTCCACCTTATTGACAGCGGATTGGCAGTTCCATAGGCCAACAGAGAAGGTTTTGGTGGGTATAAAATGTTCCAGTGGCTGGAGGTTAAGTAGATTTCTGGTGCGGCGGTTGTGGCGGAGTGGGCTCCGTGCAGTAGAGACTATGGGGATCTTTTGGAAGCACATAGTGATATGGGTAGGTAAGATGGAGGATAGTTTCGCCTTGCTCGGTGGACTCGCGCAGGTAGACTCACTTGTCTTTACCCAAGTAGGGCTTCACACAAGGAGGGCTACAGACGAGGGCTGACGCCTTCTGCTGACGTTACGGCGCAGAATGTCTGTTGAAATGGGTGCAGGTGCCACTCCCTGAGTCCGTCCTCTTTTGCAAATTACAAAAGGCTGTGGTTTCGGGGGTGTGTCGCTTGTTCACACCTGAGTCAAGTCTAGTGCAAGTCCAGTTTCAGGTTCAGCAGAGTGCCATGGTGTCACACTATAGGCCAAACTAACCTTTGACCCCCTAGGGTCCAGCACCTGACCAGTGGGAAAGTGCTGGAGAACTGAAGAATGATGTACACACACACACACACACACACACACACACACACACACACACACGATATTTAAAACATGCAAGAAAACACTAAGCACTAACATGCATGAACTGATCAATGAACACACACACTAACACACACACAATATCCCAATGAGCAAAGGGGAAGGGTGGGAGAGATGATAGTGATACTCCTCAGATGAGAACTTTGCTCCATCTTTGTTCAGACCAAAAGTGCGCAACAATAAACTCAATGAAGTGAGCAAGAGGTGAGAACAAGAGCACCAGAGGAATGTAGCTGGTTCTTTGTACTGTTCAGAATACAGAACCCACAATCCTGGGAAGTTTGCAACAGTTTGTTTCTATATGTGAGTCTCAAAGCAGTTGTTCATGACCTCTGTGACCAATTAGTGCAGAAACCAATATATGACTGAAGTTTTCCTCCAAACATGACCTAGCAGCTGGAAAAAAGGGACTAACCTTGTTGTGCACCAATTGGGGTTTACGTTCCACTTTGTCAACATTACTGGGTACTTTGGTCTGTTCAAGTCAACTTACTTCTATTTTGGCCTTAAATTAATCATAGATAACACAGTTGGGATCTGACTTCTTTCTGTAGTCTAGGTATTGCCTTATCTGCCTCTAACTAAATTATTTCAGTGCATGTAAACATGGAGAGAAACACATGAGGAGAACACTTTGCTTCAAAAATAAAGAGACACAAAAAGAAAGGAGAAAGAAAGATAAGGCAAATGGAAACATATAATGGTAACCTATGGTTGGTGTTTATTTTGACAGCAGGAGGGCTGTTTCCTGCTGGGTAAACTAATTGGCATATCCTACCATCAGGACTGAATATTGCACCACAGGTTTAGTTGCCAGCTAATGAGCATGTTGTCTCTCCAAGACTAGAGGAGAGAAAACAACTTTCGGTTTTAATAAGTTTTAATTTTTATCTGCCGTCAGAATCAAAGATATGAGATGGTCTGTTTGTATGAGGGATTTGTTGGTTTATTTTCAAGCTAACAGTTTGCTGATTTTCATGCCCTTCTCATGATTACCTTCATGCGTATGACAACTATCTTAAAACTGCTGGGTTGAAAATAACCCAATTTGGGTTATTTGGGTAAACCCAACGCTGGTCCAAAGTTGGACCTGGCCAATGCTGGGTTGTTTTAGACCAACAGGGTTGGGTTATGGGCTTGACCCAGCATGTTGGGTTGAGACTGTTTACCCAAAAATGGGTTAAAAATGACTCTGCTGTTAGGTTAATGTTACCCAATAAATGGGCTATAATAAAACTATGTTGTTGGGTTATATTAACTAATAAATGGGCTAAAACACAGTCATTTTGTTGGGTTAATTTTACCAAAGAAGTGGGTTGAAATCAAAATGTTGGTTTGAGCGCAAAATTAGCATTAAATAATGGACATTAACCTTAGTATTATACAAGGAAATTGTTATTAAACATGAAATTATTCAACAAAACAAGTACATATTAATAGGGGTGGAGCGATTCGTCGACGTCATCGATTACGTCGATTATGTAAATACGTCGACTCGTAAAACGTGCGCCGATGCGTCGCGGTCGCATGGCGGGCGTATATGCGGAAGTAAGATGGCTGCTCGCGGTAAAACAATGGAGGTATGGGGTGGGCAATATATTGAGTATACTCTGTTCATGTAAATGTTTTAAGCCGTCGGCATTTAATTCTCCGGAGTTTTGCCTGTCACACACTGCTAGTGCTGCTCACAGCGCGTAGCACATTGCCCTGCCCACCCAGAAAAATCCCCTGCGCGCATGCGTACTTTTTGTATCAAGTGAGGAGAGAAGTGGAGTGCGAGTTAATTGAAGATGGAGACGGACGACTTGGTTCCGAAGAAAAACAACTGCGGTCACGCCAGCCGTCTTTCGTTTTCACGTGGTCACGTCAGCTGCTCCAATATTTTCACGTGCGCCCTTATTGCCAACTTTATGTCAAATACTTGAGAAAACCGGGAAAGTCGGCGCTAGCTTACTGCAGCGTGTGGACACTTCCGGTTTTCAAAATAAGACGTGGGTGTTAAATGTATTAAACGTTTATTTATAAAACATGAAGAATGGTTAAAATGATTTTAAAAAGTGTCTCATAAGCCAAGTATGATCCTGCACTGCTTCAATGCTCATATTTACATTATGAAATATATTAAAAAATAAATAATTAAAAATATGACAAATGCTATAAAGAGTGTGTGTTGTGAAGACAGCTATTTTTGGTGCATACATTTCATCTTGTTACTTTTGAAACAAAGGTTTTGTTTTTCAAGAGATGTGTTTGAATACAATCTTGAAATATTAAGAAGACATGCTTTTGCTTTTTATTTAGGTAAATTCATTGTCATTAATCATGTAATTAAAAATCATTGTTAGAATAATTGATAAAAATAGTCGTTAGATTATTTGACTAATCTAAAAAATAATCGTTAGATTAATCGATAGAAAAATAATCGTTAGATGCAGCCCTACATATTAATACAATAATATTTTATTGGGACATTTCAAGTTCACATTAAAACAATGGTATACATTTTTAACATCGCTGCATCATAAACATAATGCTAAGTCCATCGATTTAAGTGCTAAACATACATACAATAACCTAAATATTAAAAAAGAAAAGAAAAAAAAACAACAAAGTTCATAGGTTTTTGCCCCCTTCACATGTATAGTCCACATATTTTGGGAAATTACATCAGTAAAAACTATAACAAACAGTCAGTTAAAACTGGAATAAATGTAAACATCAGTTTTTGGTACCTGAACTTAACAGGGTAAGAGTGGGATAGCCTTGGAGCATTAGCCTTAGAACACTAGGCCTGGGAACACTAAACACTGATGCTCCTCCCCTACCATGAGGACATAGGGGTATTCTGTGCTACAACTTACAGTGGCCAGGTACTGCACCGTGTTTGTTCCAGGCTGAAAAGAAAAAAAGAGAAGAAAAAACCCCACAAGATTTAACAATTAGTTTGTACAACAGGTTAGCTTCAACTCCACAGGTAATGCACAGTGCTGCACCAGACCAAAATGACCTGTCAATTCCACTAAGCATAGTATTAATGACAACTGTCTCATTGCAGTGTTTCTTAAAAGTGCGGTCCAGGAATCCCCAAGCACCTTGGGGTCCCCAGCAAAAGTAGTTACTTGCATCAAAATCAGTTTAACCCCTTTAATTCTATTTTACTCTTAGTTTATTTTAAAATGGGAAATCTATACACTCAGATCGTGTTGTGATGCGAAGGCTGAACTGACTTTAAAAAAATGATGATAAACCTTGAAAAATTATGAACAATTTTGAATCGTTTTGAAAAGATTTAAAATACTCTAAGTCTTCTCTTGGGGTCTCTAGAAGACCATGTAAGATAGGGGTCCTTGACATGACATTTTTTGAAAAGTACTGTCTTAACTCACCAGCTGGATGTCAATGAAGGCCCTGTGAACCTCTAGAATGTTGGGGCAGTACACTTTCCGTCCAATTTTGTACAATGCAGTTGGGAGCAGCACCGGCAGCAGCTGTAGCGCTATGTCACCCTGTTGATCTGTAAAAATAAAACATTAATTAACATTAACATTAAAGGACCACTTCACTCACTCAAGTTTGAAAACCAGACACAGACATCACTTCAAATGATGTGCCTAATCTCAAACTCACACTGCTGCACTGAGAAAAAGTTGACATTAATAAAGTTGGGGGCCAAATGTTACACCAGCTTTATGTAAATACCTGCTGAGAGTTAATCGATGTTTGCAAGAAGGTCTTAATTATGAGTCTGATCGTATCAGTGTTCAGAGGTTTTGTGCCAAAAATACAAGTCTTTAAATGGCTACAGGTTGACTCACGCAGTGACATGTTAGACTACTATATGCATGGGAACTGGTCTCTAGTGCACACCGGTACACGCAAATGGAGTTTTAGAACCAGTTCGTACCTTTATCTCCCGTGGTGTGATGGCAGTGTCTCTCTCTCTGTCAGATCCCTGTTGTCTCTGTGCTGATACACACGCAGCGAGACTGCCGCAGGTCTGTCTACCGTCCTCATTCTGCCGCTACACAGCGCAGGCTGTGTTCACACAGCAGCGTTGTCTGTACTGGCCCGTTACGGTTAAATTAATGTAGCTGTGTTGTAAATGAATGCTGTACTGCGCATTATTTGTGGCTAGGAGCGGCTTTTTGCTGGTTTGCACGCGGAGAAATAGACCTCACTAATGCCGAGGTGTGTTACGCTGGAGTAGCTCTGTCCCTCCCGACTCACATCTACACAGCAAAAACCGTTCCGTACACAATATGCTAACGTTACCACAACTGAGTTCAGTACACAAAATGCTAACGTTACCACAACTGAGTTCAGTACACAATATGCTAACGGAAAAAAGTATGCCTGCACAGCTAGACTTTGATAGTCTATCGAAGTGTGTGTCAGAGAGGAAGAGACAGAAACAAGTATTTTTATCAGGTGGAATGAACTAGCTAGCAATGGAAGAAAAGTGGACGAAAATAAATCTAGCTAGCAAAAACGTCATGAGTCGCAGAGTGAGGTGAAGTTTTTAAGTAATAACTAAGACACAGCTATTTGGTTACCACATTAAACTACCAAAACTAAATGTTGTAGGATAATAATTTAAGTTTTACTTACCATGTACATAGTTTTCTCTGGTCTCAAACTGGAGAGTGATTAACGGTAGCCTCAGTCGGTTAAAATCAAAGGCCCGCCCAAATCTAAAGACCGCGAATATCAACCCAGTCTGTTGGGTCAACATATTTAACCCAACCTTGGGTAAAAACAACCCAATCAGGACAAAATCTACCCAGCAGATGGGTTATGAAAATAACCCAGCATTTTTTAGTGTGAAGGTAAGGTCTCTAACGGTATGTTTTCAAAGAATTATGTTGCTTTCACACCAGGATAGTCTGGGGCACTCAGTTCGATTGCACAGGGAATGCTGAAAAATGTCACATCTTCATTTGGTTTGGTTCACTTTCAGACTGCGCTTTTGAAAGCGGACCACACTGCCTGGACAACGTCATGCAGTTACAACAGCTGCTCATTTGGGGGGCGGTATTGTCCAAAACAAATACTGACCAGAAAGATAAAAAACATCATGAAGAAGAAAACCCAGCTCATCAATTGGCTTTCTGATCTTTGATTCACTGGATAGTCCATTTGTTTTCCTACTGCAAGGGCGCTTTCACACCAGTGCTGTTCTACTTTAAATGAACCAGAGTTCGTTTCCTCGGATAGTCTAATCCATTTGGGCAGGTGCAACCTGATGCAGGAGGTAGAGCGGGTTGTCCACCAATCTGATGATTGGCAGTTCCTCCAGTGTCCTTGGGCAAGATACTGAACCCCAAATTGCTCCCAAAGGCTGCGCCATCAGTGTATAAATGTGTGTGAATAGGTGAATGAGATATGTAGTGTAAAAGTTCTTTGAGTGGTCAGAAGACTAGAAAGGAAAAATAGGTACAGTCCATTACCATTTGATGTCATGAGTCGTACAAATGAGGATAACTGTGTACATTTTGGTGAGCCTCTGCTCAAGATATTCATGTTTCGGTTGTAGGCATTCAAAGTGAGAGAAGCCAATGATAAAAGGAGGATAAAAGGAGTGTCCAAACCCATACCAGGTCCAAATTCTACCCACACATCTGGTTAATCACTGCATACACTCCTGATCAAAATCTTAAGTAGTCCGTCAAGCTTCTGAAGTTCACGGATGACACCACCCTCATCGGACTCATTTCTCTGCTACAGGTTGGAGGTTGACCATCTGGTGACCTGGTGCAGCCAAAACAACCCCCCCCCATCACCCTCTGCGACTCCACAAATAACACCGTGGAGTCTTTTCCGCTTCCTGGGAGCTATCATCTCCAGGACCTCAAGTGGGAGCTGAACACAGCAGAGGATGTACTTCCTGCAGCAGCTATAGAAATTAAACCTGCCAAGGACAATGATGGTGCACTTCTACTCCTCCATCATTGAGTCCATCCTCACCTCCTCCATCACCATCTGGTACGCTGCTGCCACTGCCAAGGACAAGGACAGACTGCAGCGTGTCATTCGGTCTGCTGAGAAGGTGATTGGCTGCAATGTGCCATTGCTCCAGGACCTTTACACCTCCAGGACTCTCAGGTGTGCAGGAAAGATTGTGGCTGATCCCTCCCACCCCGGTCACAAACTCTTTGAGACACTCCCCTGGAAGCTGTGCTCCATCAGGACCAGAACCTTATGCCACAAGAACAGTTTTTTCCCATCTGCTGCCAGCCTTATCAACAAGACCCGGGGCCTCCCTTGACACTGACTCTCTGCTTCTGCCCATCCAGACCTATATGCTACATTAACGTAGCATCTTCAGACCTTCTGCATTACATTAACACACAGTCTGTATTTATTCGGGACCACTTAATCCTGTTCTTTATTGGCACATTTATAGTATTTATGTCATTCTGTGAATATAGTATATACATGTCTCATCAATGTATGTTAATGCATGTTGTTACTAACTAAACTTCTTCCCCAGAGTTTCTGTGCTCTGTTGTCCAGCAGGTTCTCATGAATCATGGCTGCTGGCTGTGGTCCTGTACGACGTCATTATTGCTACCATATCTCTATTACAGTTTATAGTTTGTTGATGATTTATCTCTATCACAGGTTCCACTGCTACTGTTTTTATCATTCATTGTAATTCATTGTCATTTTGTCAGTCATTGTAATTGTACAATATGTTTGTGTTGATTTGTTCTGTACATGTGACATCCATTGCACGTCTGTCTGTCCTGGGAGAGGGATCCCTCGTCTGTGGCTCTTCCTGAGGTTCCTTCCACATTTTTTCCCTGTTAACTTGTCCCTGTTATCTTCTCATATTTTTTATATTTTCCTTTCTACTTACAGTAATGTTTATTCTGCACCAATTACACATAAGTCGAATTCCTTGTAAGTGCTAACCTACTTGGGAATAAACTTGATTCTGATTTTGATTCTGAAGAGCGGGTGAAAAATTACTAATGTTTGCATATTTGCTGGTGGGACTTAACCAGATTGTAAGAACAGCTTCAAAATGCAAAAAGAAGAAACAGGAGCAAAAGACAGCAAAATAGAATTAGCAATTTATTGAAAACTGCATTTAAACTTAAACAGGCTGTTTATAAGCTGATCAAAAGTTTAAGACCATCCTGATAAACCATGTCATTGCAGGAGTGTGTCCACCTAGCAATTTCTGTCAGACAGACAGCACTGCAGCAGGGCACCTATCTCTGCCCTACTTCCTCCAAAATAGGTCAGATCAAATCACCATAGGCCATAATCTGCATCTCCAAGCACTAATTATAAAACCCCTCATCTCACTCTAAAGCTATTTCTATATTTGCTCTGCTTGTACAGGCTGTTGCTAAATGCTTAATATAAATATATATATATATATATATATATATATATATATATATATATATATATATATATATATATATATATATATATATATATATATATATATATATCAATTAAAGTGTACCTCTGTGTCTAATTTAGGGGAAACTGTTGGAGCATGTGGGTGGTCCTGAACAAAATACTTCAGTATTTCTCTCTGGTGAAGCTGAAGAAGGCTGTGAAGGTAGGTAGAGTGTAGATAGAATCACAGATGACAAAAACAGCAAAAACATTTAAATATACCTCAGACAGATGGTGAGAGAGATGGACTTAGGATGAATCCTAGGATCAGCTGGGAGCTTTTAAATTCTGTGCAAACACGATACAGATAAGCTACTTATAATCAATAGGTTTGATGTCTTTTCTTTTTCATGGAGTGTGCATCAGTAACTATGTTGTCATAAATATGACATAAATATTTTGAAATTCTGCAGACTATATTTATTTCCACAACAAACAACTGCAAAAATATGTAGTGATAGCCCAATTCATACTTTATTACTACATCTGTGAGTCCAAGATCAGATGGTGCACATGTAGGCTCTGCATGGACATCCACGTACCTCCAATTCATTGTGACTACAAGTGCAATACATCAACTACATGTGTGGAACGCATCTACCAAGCTGACTCCATAAGTAGCATGAACAGGACTACAGTGTGCAAAGTTGGCATCAAATCCTAAGTACTTTAAAGAATCCAAACTATAAAACATTTTGTTTTGTTTGTTATCACACAGGTCAATATGTGTGATTTCATAGTTCATGTCGAGGTTAATTAAAGTAAAAATGAAGAAAAAAAACACTGACATGAGGTTGAAGGACATCTTCATCATCACAAACAGCCACTCTGTCCACAGAGACAGATTACAGTTTTCCTCCATTGGTTTGGCTCATTTCTTGAAACTGAGATGACATTCTCATAACAACATGGACAAATCCCCAAACTATCTTGCAGTTTCTCACAACAGAATGGCATTTATCATTGCTTTCATCACATTTCCAAATGCTTTGTACATGTGTCAAGCCTTTAGTACATCCTTGCAAATAGCTATGTACAAGTATCCTACAGTTAACACAATCAGCCAACATTTAGTATATTTTTCAAATGAATGTATCTTGCTGATCTATCCCAATTGGTTCGTTTTCAGTGTCATGGTTATTGTCCTCAAAACATCTCAGCACATTTTCATCGTATAAGTCATCATATGCAGAATAGTCTGCTCAATTGTCAAAACAGTGTTAGGAAACTGGAATAGAATACAGTTGTATGGATCAACTGTATCTTGATCTGGTCCCAGAATATGAGAGGGGTCTCGAAGGGCCCCAGCTACCCCAGTTTGTAATTATATGGGACAACGTTAGTTTCCATCGGGGTCCACGCATCCGGGGATGGTTCAACATTAGGGATGTAACGATACACTCAACTCACGACTCGATTCGAGTCACGATTTTTTGTTCACGATACGATTTTTTCACGATTTTTTTAAAATCAAAATGAGCTACAGACAAACTCTGACTAAATAAAATTATCTTTTTATTTGTAGGGAAAAAATCTCTCTTTAAAGAAACTCTCAAACAGTTTGTGTTCTTATTAGGGCTGCCAGCAAGCAGCTGATCTGACCATTACCTTTCAGCTTGAAGTATGAGCTAACTGAAAATAAAAACAATTAAGATAATAGCTCATTAACCCTTTAATGAGAGTCCACGGCCCCGGGAAACGGCGAGGTCCGGGTGCTGTAAACGCAGAGCCGGTCGCGGCGCACCGCCTCGGAGGAAATGCGCCCGGCGGGTGCCAGCCAGCGCCGGGGAGAGGTCCCACGAGGGGATCCTCCCGCACCGTGCGCCGTCCCTGACCCGTTTTAATCCCCCGTGCAGACTGCGCGGAAGTTGCGAAGAAGTTGCGGTGATTGGTTAAAATTGCAACAAGTTGCAAATCGCAACATCGTGAATTCCTGGAGGGTCTGTGTTATGGTATCATTTACGGTACAGTCAGGCCTGACGCCGATTACCACTACTGCGCATGTGTGTAGGGGTGTGTACTGTGTGTGTGTGTGTGTGTGTGTGTGTGTGTGTGTGTGTGTGTGTGTGTGTGTGTGTGTGTGTGTGTGTGACACAGAAAGGCAGACGCGGCAGTGGAAGCTGCAGCCACAACGTAACCTATTTCTGATTAAAAAAACGTACTCTCGCATTCGCCAAGAATCGCGATTCATTTTTTCTGTGAACCGATGCGAGTCGTCACGCATTTGTACCGATTTTAATCGTGTCACGATGTATCGTTACATCCCTATTCAACATGCATCCAAGAATGCACAATGTGTTCTTGCCACCATACTCTCCATTCCTCAATCCTATCGAGGAGTTTTTCTCTGCTTGGAGATGGAGAGTGTATGAACACCATGCGGAAACCAGAGGGCTCTCATGACTGCAATGGACGCTGTGAGGACATAACAGGGGATCAGTGTAGAGGATGGCTCAGCCATGCACAACGCTTCTTCCCGCGCTGTATCTCAAGAGACAACATCAGATGTGATGTGGATGAGAATCTGTGGCTGAACAGAGCACAGAGAATGGATGGCCAGGAAGATGAGGATGGTGACCAGGAGAGAGAGGGGAGTGACCGTGACTAAACAAAATGTCTTCATTTGTGACTCTTTGTATTTACAGTGCTGATTTGTTGATTTTTTTCTTTTTTGTGGGTTTTTGTATTTTGTGTACACATGTATATTTTCCCTTTTTACGGTTCCCTACCTACTGTAATGTGTACAATTTACGTTAGTTGAGAATAAAAATGAAAATTCCTCGGCAGAATGCCTATAGTTAGAAATATGCCATGACAAAGCGTCTAAGCATTTTGACTTGCAGTACTTACACAATACCAAAGGGACAATGCATTTTGGAGGCACTGACTAGTTATATGAGAAGGGAATGTAGTTTTGACTGAAGGGTAAACTGTTTTGGGAGCTGTACAAACATTGCCAGGTGATCCATGTAGTTGTGCAGTACCATCCAAGTTATTTTGACAGAAGTACTGAATGAATCAAAATGTGCCAAAGCTATTGAGAAGGATCCATGCCATTTTTATGGTACTGACTATTTACATGGGAAAGGGATTTCATTTTGAAGCATGGATGAGTAGTTTTGGGAGACAAATTACATTTTGCTGGTTATCTGAAGTGTTGTGCAGAACTGCAAGTCTGTTTGGCCAAATTGCTTTATAGTTATGAGAATGTCATCTCAGTTTCAAGAAATGAGCCAAACCAATGGAGCACTTCAATTCTATTATGAACTCTTGCTGTATTTTGTCCAATCTATTTCCTTTGTTATTCTACAGATATGAGCTGAATGCATGTAATACTGTGACTTCACATCGAGATACTGTAAGATTTTACTGTAGGACATGCACATGCACACACAGTCAAATAGTTGTCATTGCCTGAGTGCATACCTGTTTTCCCACCGAAAGATTTGAACGATGGAGGAAACTGTGGAGTGTGGCACATTAGGCGGTACTATAACATCTTCCAAAATATGTACTGCATTCTATTCCAGTTTCCTAACACTATTTTGACAATTGAGCAGACTATTCTGCATATGATGACTTATACGATGAAAATGTCCTGACATGTTTTGAGGACAATAACCATGACTATGAAAACTAACCAATTGGGATAGATCAGCAAGATACATTCATTTGAAAAATGTACTAAATGTTGGCTGATTGTGTAAACTGTAGGATACTTGTACATAGCTATTTGCAAGGATGTACTAAAGGCTTGACATATGTACAAAGCATTTGGAAATGTGATGAAAGCAATGATAAATGCCATTCTGTTGTGAGAAACTGCAAGATAGTTTGGGGATTTGTCCATGTTGTTATGAGAATGTCATCTCAGTTTCAAGAAATGAGCCAAACCAATGGAGAAAAACTGTAAAGTCCATTTAAACAACTTCTGTTACTTACCTGGGGTAAAGAGGACCTGTGTGGCTGACTGTCTGTTAATTGTGAAGCACTTTGAATCACCACATATCACAGCCACAAACTTTTCACGATTAATAGCTAGTTTTCGTTTTTTTAGCCATTGTACGACTACAGCCATCCTCTGCTCCTCTTTGGTGGACTGTATTTCTATGATCTTTACGATGTTGTGCTGTTTTTTTGCAGTGGAAAGCATCTTAGTAACATTACCATTAACCGCACATAATTTACATTTGACAACAATGTTCTGATCATCTTCCTGCCCAACAAATCACAGTTATAGAAATATTTACATACACTGAAGAGAGCCTGCTGCTTTGGTGATGTGCATGTGCAACTCAGAAAATGACTCAAAGGAAGTGATTAGATTGTTTGAAGGAGAAGAAGATATACTTTATTTATCCCTCAATGGGGAAATTCTTTTTTCACTCTATTTTATTTTTGACATGCATTTTAACCCAGACACACACATGCAGTACAAGGTACAAGGGCTCATAGACATGCAAACGTGGAGAGAGATGGTGGAGTGATGGGCAGCCGGCTGGACCAGCGCCCCAGTGAGCGGTTGTGGGGGATCGGTGCCTTGCTCAAGGGCACCTCGGCAGAGCCCAGGAGGTGACTGGCACCTCTCCAGCTACCAGTCCACCTTCCATATTTTTGGTCCATGTGGGACTTGAACCGGCCACCCTCCGGTTCCCAAGCCAAGCCAAGACTGAGCTACTGTTGTTGATTTCAACAATCTAACTGTTGGATACATCTTGAAATTATATCGATAATTAGTTACAGTACGTTACTGGTGAAAGTAATATTATTACTGAATTATCATTAATATGTTATTAATACTGCTGAAACAAGCTAGTATTAAGGCCTACTTGTAACAAACTAGTAAATGAAACTTGAGTTAAGACTCAGTGTCAAATTGTTCTTTCCAGTAATAAACAGTACTTTCTGACAGTTAAGTGTTTGGAAGGCACGTGGCTTTAGTAGAGAATTGACTGTTGAAAAGAAAGGTTGAATGATGTTGAACGTTCCCCATTTGGGACATTGTAATACATTTCAGAACACTTTGTTTAGTACATTTGGAATCTCCAATTAAATGACTTTAAACGTGCTGAAGACATATTGTCTATTTAACTTAACTACTGAAGGTTTGGGATGGCTGTGGCTTGGATATAGAGCGGGTCGTCCACTAATCAGAATATTGGCGGTTTGATCCTCTCCAGTCTGCATGTCGAAGTGTCCTTTGGCAAGATACTGAACCCCAAATTGCTCCTGAAGGCTGTGCCATCAGTGTATGAATGTGTATGAATGGTTAGCTCCTCAAACTGATGAGCAGTTGGCACCTTGCATGGCAGCTAATGCCATCAGTGTATGAATGTGTGTGAATGGGTGAATGAGATATGTAGTGTAAAGAGCTTTGAGTGGTCAGAGGACTAGAAAGACGCTATACAAGTACAGTTCATTTACCACTGCCTGTTGTTGAGTGACCACATCTGAAGGTCTGGCTGATAATGTGACCAGTTCTCAGCAGTTTTAAATGCAGTCCATTAAAACTTTACAATGACCTAATTACTGAATAAGTCTATCGACAAAGTTAATTATTATTAATTAGTTAATTAGCTAGTTAATTATTGATGTACACTTTTTGTTTAGCAATCATTATTTGGCTCCAGCTTCAACAATCTGAGGATTTTCTCTGTTTTATCTATATGGATATTTTCTATATTCAATGGTTAATTTACTGGAATGTGTACAGTGTGATCACATTTCTAAAAGGATAAGGTTAGTCATTGTTTATCTTTGGTTTTCTCTCTCTCTCTCTCTCTCTCTCTCTCTCTCTCTCTCTCTCTATATATATATATATATATATATATATATATATATATATATATATATATATATATATATATATATATATATATATATATTGATATATATATATATTGATATTGATATATATTATCCATCTGGCTGTTAAGAACAAATTTCATTGGTTCCCATGCTGAAAACATACATCTTAAATAGCAGCTCACAAACATATAATTTTAAAAAACTACTTTTAAAGACAGTGATTTTATAAAACAGCTGGTACAGCAACAGAACAGCAAATGTTCCTCAAACAGAAGGAAACCGGTCATTTTTTGGGAGACTATTCACCTAGTAGAAGATATATGAAGATATACTTTTATTAATCCCCTCAATGGGGAAATTCTTTTTTCACTCAATTTTTATTTACACATATGTTTAACCCCAAACATACATACAGTGCAAGTACAGGGCTCATAGACATGCAAATGTGGGGAGAGAGATGGTGGAGTGATGGGCAGCCAGCCAGACCTGCGCCCTGCAAACAGTTGAGGGGATTCGGTGCCTTGTTAAAGGGCACCTCTCCAGCTACCAGTCCACCTTCCATATTTTGGGTCTATGCTGGACTTGAACAAGCCACCCTCCGGTTCCCAAGCCAAGTCTCTATGGACTGAACTACTGCCCCCCCTAGTCTGGGATTAATTCACCTCATCTAATGAGTATATAGGGCAAGAAGACGGTGTGTGTAGGACTGAGTCAAAGGTACAGTGTGAGTGTTCATGGTAATGCGGAAACACATCCCAACAGTACAGCAGTGTGGCTCACTGTATTTCATAATGTCAGACAATGGAGCTCTCTGGAAACTTAGGTGGTCTTTTTCCATCCTCATCCTCACCATTTAAAATGTTATTTACCTTCCTTTTGTGCTTTGAATGTGCTCTAAAAGGAGAGACTACTAACATAACACTAAGCCTTCCTGTACTCCTGTGCTTTTAGTCTCTTCTAAAAACTCCCTTTTATCTCAAGGCATTTTCTTGACTGACTGACTCTTGACTTTTTTGTAATTATTTATGTTCTCTTAATTTCTATCTTTATTTAGAATTGAATTTACTTTTATTATTTATTATTTTTAATGCAAAGAACTTTGTAACTTTGTTTTAAAAGTGCTAATGAATTTATATTAAAATGATTATCTATATCTGTCATGGTTTTGAGTTTGTTTTGTTTTGTTCCACCATGATTTAGTTCACATTGTTATAATATTATTATTATTATTTTTATTATTATTATTTTATTATTATTATTTGATTTTATGATCAAAATGGTTGATCAATTATGATCAATCATATTATAGCAAATAATATTAATGATGCAGGACTTGCTTGACTCAATCTAATATTAAATGTAATATTTAAGAGATTTACTAACAGTATGGTTTTAGTCAGTTCTAGAAGATGTCAAGCAATAGTCCAGAAGATGTGCAGGTTGGACCTGGGCTGAGAAAAATCTTTTAGGTGAAGGTGCTCCTCTTCTCCTATTCTAGGATAAAGTTTTTGGAACAGATGGTTGGCTGGGTCTGCAGGGTCCATGGAAATCCTTTCTGCCCTTTTCCTGAGCCGGTGCCCTGTTGTGCTTAAATAGAGGGCAGCTGACACACTGGAGTTTGTCCTTTATTTGATTCCATGCTCCTACACCTGTTTTACCATTCCTCTTATTCTACTTACATGCTGATTATTTGCTTTTCTACTCATTTATTTTGTTCCAACAGTATCCTTTCTGGTCTTAACAATATTTTAGGTGAAATAAAAACTTTTGTTGCTGTAAGGTAATAATTGATTTTTTTTAAATTTGACTATTGAAATCATTGTGAAGCACACTAGAAATAAAACTGTTCTGGTGCTGTCCAAATTTCCAGTAGCAGTGTGTTTGCTGCTGGCTGATGTGTTTGTTTGGCCTTGCGCTAATCGTGGGCTCTGGGGAAAAGAAGGCAGCAGAGCAGACAACCTGCTTCCTCTACTAGGCAGATGGCGCTGGAGCTAGGATAGAGAGCAAAAAGGGAAGGAGGGAGATGGAGAGACTGCAGAAAAAAAAGACAGGGAGAGGTGATGTGGGGATCATGGGAAAATATTGATTATTCAGTTGGATCACTGAACTGCAGAATAGATGCTATCTGAGGCTGGCAAAGGTATGTTATTGACGCCTTGACTTCTCAATGGATGGACTGGTCTGGTTGGAACTGGGTTATACCTATTGTAGGAGCCACATTTAAGTTTGTTTGAATTCAGTTATTTACATTGTTTTGTGAGTGTGCACCTTCTACAGGTGAGGATGGTGGTGCGGCCGATTGAATAGCAGCCCTTCAGGTATCAGGTGGAGAAGGCAGACCAGCAGACACCATCATTGACCGCAGCGTGTGAAGCTGTGTGGTCCTGCCAGTTACAAGACTTAAAAGACCATGCAAACAATGCGTTATTTATGTGTTTATTTAAGTTACAATAAATTATCGGCTTCATTCATCAATCAGCTCTCACTGGATTGTTTTTGGTCACAAACTGCGAGTCTGACACTGCACGACTGCTTTCTCCAAGTGGTGAAACAAAGGAACCTGGAAAACTGGATACAAAGGGTTACAAGAAAAACCCAAACGAAGTTTTGCCACTACAATAGTCAATGACAAGCTTGAAAGAATTTAGAAACGACTTTGGATGAAGATTTTTGAGTTTATGGACTGAGATCCTTTTTGGTGGAGATTAAAAAGGACAAGCGTATTCAAACTTTGGATAATACGCATAAATGAAGCAGCGACAATTTGGATTTTTTGAAATACTGAAAACTCTTTTCTGACTCATTGAGTAATATTGCATTGTCGGGAAGAGGATTAATATTTTGTGTGCCTTTGGAAGTTTATTTTAATAATCATGGCCGGAAAAGATGAACAAGAAACAACAACAAACATGGATGATGCGATAACACGTCTCCGTTCGGCAAGATCAGGAAAAATGTCTCATATCACTCGGAGAATGAACATTATAAATAACTTGATGGTTGGAGATGAATTTATTGATGAGGTAAAAGGAAATATGGTTAAGTTTGAGGAATATCTTGCCGACTTTAAGGACCTGCATGCGTCTTATGCTGACACACTGACTGAGGAAGTCCGGCAAGAGGACAATGAAAAATGGTATCAGCCGAGATACGCACAGATCGCGGCTTTCATTGTAAAGGCCACAAAATGGATTAAAGCCATAGAGGATCCTAGTTCCCCCTTAGTAGCCGGAGCCACTTCTTCCGTGGCGCATGTGGAAAACCCTTCAACATCTCCACCTGCATACATATTTATAAAAATGAACTTCTGGACTATTCGAAAAAGACCGAACTCTTTCACCCCCCATACACAGACTCTCATACACCTAATGAACTGCATGAACTGATTTTCTTAAGTGAACCATTCTCCTGTGATGTTTTATGGTGAATGCAATTTTTGTTCTTTGATTCTTTGTCACCTAAATTTAATTTGTTATCGTTGGTAAAAACCCTTGATTTATTGCTTGAAATTTATTTGTGAAGGGGTTTATCTTTTTTGTTTTGGATTAACCGAGTAATTAAATAACCTTTCCTTTAAAGAGATTTTGGTGACCAGAATTCATTTTGTAGCTGGGGCTATCTGCTAGCGGGTCGTTTGTTGTTGTTATACTATATGAGTATCTGTTTTCAGCCCTACGCTACAGAAATGGCGCCCAACGTGGGGCCCTGAACCATGAAATGTGAATGAATGAAATTAAGTTGGTTGCTTCAACTTTAACTATGTGACTATTTCAGTATTTCATATAATCCATGATTGTTATTTGGGGTTTAAATATGCTTCACTGTTTTGAATATTGAACATTGATTGAACCCTATTGACTAATGCTTTTGTGACACGCTTGTGGTGACAATTTAATGCTAGACTGTGATTAGTTCTTGTAAAAAAAGTCACTCATTCTCTGCTTTCCACATTATGACTAATCAACAGTTCACGTCTGGGTCCCCCTTAGATGCCCTTGACATAGAAGCTCCTGATGTGCAGACACCTGTAAGTACTTATCGTACTGATTATGCATTTAGTGCACACTTACAGACTTATTTCCAGATACCACGGCCACCTCCAGTAGAGACATCTGAAGCTCATGGCCACGCCCCGTTCTCTCCTCACTTTGAACCTGCCCATTCGATAAATCAATCACTTGTTTGGGAAACGGAAGCTGTGAAATGCTTGCCTGGACCAGGGGGAGGTCCTTTCACTCTTTCAGCCTCTTCCCCATATCCACTGTCAGTCTAAATGTGAACTTCCAGGAGCAATCCCTATTCCTGCACAGGACTGGAATCAAATTGCAGCAAAAACCCAGGAGGAGCAACTTCAAATAGAACTCCAGAAAGAACTGAAATGCTTTCACACCACTGCTCAGGAAAGTATCTACGAGCTGGTTGGAACAGCCAACCAAAGTAGCTCGGCGATAACAAAACTGACCACACATCTTGGAAATGAAGAGACAGAGAGGAAAGAACAAATGCATAATCTTGAACAGAAAATCGTTGAACGTCGTTGGACAGACATTACATTACATTACATTGCATTTAGCAGACGCTTTTGTCCAAAGCGACTTACAGAGGAGGACATAAGCTGAGAAAGGTGTAAAGGAGCACAGAATAGTTGTTAGTTTTGTTAGTTTTGTTAGGTAGGGAAGCATTCTCGAAACAGAAACAGAGCTTTGTGTTTAATTCTGGCAGCTACAGGCAGCCAGTGCAGGTCGCTGAAGAGTGGGCTGACATGTGACCTTTTAGGTTGATTGAAAACCAGTCGCGCTGCGGCATTCTGGACCATTTGATCGCGCAAGCAGGTAGGCCAGCCAAGAGCGAGTTGCAGTAATCAAGGCGGGAGCTGACTGTAGCCTGAATCAGGAGCTGAGCGGCATATTGGGTCAGGTACGGTCTGATTTTTCTAATATTATGCAATGCATAGCGACATGACCTCGCTACGGAGGAAATGTGTTCAGAGAGAGAAAGACGATCATCTAGTACCACGCCCAGGTTTTTAGCAGCATGATTAGGGGTAATAGTGACAGTACCAATTTTCAGGTTGAAGTCATGCCAGATTGACTCATGGGCAGACGACTTGAATCTTTCTTGGTAGAAGTTAAATCTACCTCTCCTTCTTATTCAAGTTCTAGTCCCTATCCGAGGGATAAATCATCATCACTTGCAACCCCTAACTCAGCTGTTACCAAGAGTGATCACATTAAGTTAACCTTCCCTACATATGGTGGGTTTAATGATGACCCTGATCCCCTCAGTTATCTGTCAAAGTGTCATGACTTTCTTGCTCTTCATCCGTTATCTGATGCTGATATTCTCGCCACTTTCAGAACTGTACTCCGGGGAACAGCCCGCGACTGGTGGGAAATTGCCCGATCTAAGGTTACTACTTGGAGTCAGTTTGAAACCGTTTTTCTGGCAGCTTTCCTTGCAGAAGATTATTAGGATGAGTTAGCTGAGCGTGTTCGAACCAGGAAACAGCAAGAGAATGAAACCATCAGAGACTTTGCTTTCTCATATAGAGCTCTCTGTAAACGATGGAAACCCTCTCTTACAGAGGCTAGTATTGTTAAGATGATACTGAAAAACATCAAGACTCGTCTGGCTAGTCAACTCAGGGGTCGTGTGGACACTGTGGAAGATCTGGTGCGCCTTGGCCATCAACTTGAAAAAGATCATGGACAGCAGCTTATATACAATTCAAGAATGTGTGTTAAAAATGTTAATCCTTCCCTTAAAACCATGTACACTGGTCCACCTGTTGAAAGAAATACCACCTGTCTTATGTTGGAGATGCAAAGGTAACCACCTTCCTGGTTCTTGTCCACATTACAGTTCACCAGACACTTCCTGTAATTCTTCCAGGCTACAGATACCTAAACACTTATCCCGCACACAAAAAACAAAAGGTCCGCCTGGTAATGGTTCTGTGTCACTTGTAAAAGCAATAAAATCTGGAAAATGGCCTCCACAGTAACTGCAGAAGACAATAAGGGGATCAATTTCAGAGATTTCTTGTACTCCCCCTGCTTCTCTTCTAGTCCCCGACAACTTATTGTGCCTATTTCCATAAGTACATGGCGTGGAAAAGCTATAGTTGACACTGGGGCCAGTTACACTCTTGTTCATGAATATCTTTAGCTGGAACTGAAGGGTTCCAAAGATGCGGCTGTGGCTCACAGGCAGAGCGGGTCGTCCACTAATCAGATGATCGGCGGTTCGATCCCCGGCTCCTGTGGTCTGCATGCCGAAGTGTCCTTGGGCAAGATACTGAACCCCATCCTGAAGGCTGTGCCATCGGTGTATGAATGGTTAGATCCTTAAACTGATGAGCAGTTGGCACCTTGCACGGTAGCCAATGCCATCAGTGTATGAATGGGGTGAATGTGTAGAGCGTTTTGAGTGGTCGGAAGACTAGAAAGGCGCTATATAAGTACAGTCCATTTACCATGTCCTTCAGCCATGGACAGAAGGTCCACTATATTTGGCTAATGGTGAAGCAGCTACTCCAATTGGTTGGGGAAATCTCACCATGACTCTTCATGGGCATATGTCCACCTTACCTGTAGCTGTATCGGGACCAAAAGCATTGGCATATAGTGTTGTCCTTGGCTTAAACTTTATTTCTAGTGTTGGAATGATCATCAATGTGACTGATAAACAGTATAGCTTTAAGTCGGTGCCCTCTGCTATTTATCCATTCCAGCCTGGTAGTGCCCACTACTCACAGAAAAGAGACCATGACAAAAAAAACACTCAAATGACCAAGAACAAAGCAGCCCTGAATCTTAGGAAATAAGTTCTGTTCCACCTCCCATTCTCTCTCTCCCATTCTCTCTCTGGAGCCTGTGCGAATGGAAGTGAAAGATTACATTGATGTTGCTGTGAAGGATGCTCACTTACAAGAAAATGACAAGGATCTATTAAGAAATCTCCTTGAGTCTAGCCCACTGTACTAACCAACCTGGGAAAACTGATGTTTTGAAGCACACCATCTATACCACTGCCTGTGTGCCGATCAAAAAAAGGCCTTATAGACTCTCAATGGTCAAGAAAGCTATTGTGGAAGAACAACTTGGAGAGATGCTTATGTAACCGGGTTGAAATTATAACTTTACTTTTACATTTGAAATGTCACCAAATCCTGATGAATAATGTCTTCTATATGTTTGAGATGTGTTTTATTGTTTATTTCTATGCCTAAATGTTGCATTCAGACCAGGCTGTTAAGACCTGTACTGTCACTTTAAGAGGTCGCAGGCCTCTTATCGTCATCTCGGTGCTTCTCTCAGTTCGCGCCAGACTAGCTGAGAGGAGGTAATGTTACTAGTTTGCTCGTCACTTTTAAACATTTATTTCGGTTTTTGGACAATGTAAACCTTGTTTTATGTATGTATAAATGTTCGTTTTAGGGTGTAAACATGCAGTTAATGTGCCAGTTAAATATAAAGCTTGTAAACTGAATTTTTGCAAGTTAAAGTAGACATGTTTCCACATGTCATTGAACCCACGAGTCATTGAACCCTCCCACTCGGGATGGGCATCTCCTGTCGTTTTACCTCCAAAGAAAGATGGCGGTCATAGATTCTGTGTTGATTTTCGAAAAGTCAATGCTATCACCGAAACCGATGCCTATCCTCTCCCGAACATCAATGAAATTCTGGAGTCACTTTCTGGAGCCACTATTTTCTCTACCATTGATTTAAATTGTGGATACTGGCAAGTACCCATGGATCCAGAAAGCAAAGCAAAAACGGTCTTCATTACACACCGTGGACTATATCATTTTAATGTGATGCCCTTTGGATTGAAAAATGCACCTGCTACATTCCAAAGACTAATGGAGAAAGTCTTGGAAGGGCTACGAGGAGAGATCTGTCTAGTTTATCTGGATGACATAATTGTGTACTCATTGTCTGCACTGTAAACCCAAACAAGTTAGCAGTACTCAAAAAATTTGACGTAATAAGTTACATCAAACTTTTTAAGTTGATAAACTTAAAAATTACAATTTTCTGAACTTACTTGTACTCAAATATTTTGATAACAGCTGAATCAAAAGTGCTCACAGGAACAAGTTTACAGAACTTTAAAAAAGTCAGTACACAACCACATCATTTTTATGTTCTCAACACTCATTGTTTATTAGTTTGTGTTGTGCAATTTTTTTTGTCCAGATTACTCAAATATGTTGAGTTGGTATACTTAAAACCACCTGATTTAAAAAAAAAGCCTCTATTACAATGATTATAGCTAACTTAATACTGCTAAAAATTTAAATTAAATAGAAAATAGATAATAAACATTTATAAATTAAAATAAATAGAACAAAAAATATTTAGTCAGGAAAATAATCAGAGTAATCCAAAATAATGATAAATAATACAAAGATGAAATATTCTTTTGTTACAGCTATACAAAAAACAAAACAACAACAAACAAAAAAAAGCCTTAACGTGTTCTTTTGGCTTTCTGGCTAATACATAGTACCTAGCTAGTAAGGCAATAGGGCAGCAATGGATGCAGTTACAAAAGTGCCACAGACTGTTTAAGAACATTTTCACTTAAAACTCTGAATCATTAACCAGTATCAAATGCAGAGTGAAATTTGGGTAATCTTGCGCAGCCCACAATGGCTGAGAAATACCTTTAAAAAAAACATTAAAACATATAAAACATTAGCATAACTTTTGCATTATAATGAGAACAAAGGCACATTGTGTAGTTCGGGCCTTATGGCTGAACACCTGCAGAGTGTGTGTGAGAGTGCAATAACTTTTTGAAGCATTATTTAGACAAAAGGAAAGAACTTTAAACTAGTCTTTTACAATACTTTTCCCTGTATCCTTCTTTCAGATGAGTTCAGTTTCTCCATTATCAAGTCATTCTTGAGGGACTGCAACCTGGGTGACAGTTTACCACTTTCTAGACCAAGTAAAATCTTTTGAGTGAATTCAAAAGTGTTGGTCAGTGATTTGGGATAGCTGAGGTGAAGTACATAGATCAGTCCAAACATTACCAGGAAGGCATCGCCAAATCTGGGGAGACTGACCACGGCATCACTTTCAATGATGACAGAGATTTTCACAGGCTGGTAGTGAACTGGACTTGTGTCATGGTCACTAACGACACTAAGGAGGGCCCCTGCAACACCATCAAGCTCTGGCTCATCAGACTCGTCCTGAATGAATGAAAAGAGATATTAACCACAGTCTAACCCATAGAATAGAACAGATGACATCATTTTAGGGATGCACCAAATAAAAAATTTGTGGCTGAAGCCGAATAAAAATCAAACGCTTGGCCGATTACCGAATACTGAATATGTTGTTAAGTTTTTACCCAAGAATCGAAGTGGTGTAAGATAGACTGAAACTAAGCTAAAGGACATGTACAGGAAATTTTTTACTGAACATCTTATCAAAACGCCAATTCAGTTCCTTTGTAATGAGGAGAAAGAAAACAGACCATACATGTAAAGTGTATAGGTAGACTAAACAAAGGTAAGTCATAAAACTGTTTACATAATACACAGTAGTATATGTTAGATACTTAAGGAGACTTACTGTGCAGGTTCTGAAAAATCCGGACACGTCCTCGCGCAGATACACAGGAAGGGCGTGGAGGACAGTAGTGCGCTTGGTGTGGATGTCATGGAGTTCCTATTTCCAGATAAAAACAGAATTGTATGATTTTAAACAGTCAAATCAGAACATATGTCCACAAATAATCTGTTCACATCTTTAATCAAATCAATTTTATTTGTATAGCCCAAAGTCACAAAGTACATTTGCCTCGGAGGGCTTTACAATCTGTACAGGGAGTGACTCCCTCTGTCCTTAGACCCTCGGTTCGAGTGAGGAAAAACTTGCCCACAAAAACCTTTAACAGGGAAAAAATGTGGAAGAAACCTCAGGAAGAACCACAGAGGAGGGATCCCTCTCCCAGGATGGACAGACGTGCAATGGATGTCACGTGTACAGGACAAATCAACACAAACATATTGTACAATTACAATGAATGATGAAAATGATTACAGTAGCAGAGAGAGAGAGAGGGAGAGATGGTGAGAGAGAGGAGAGAGAGAGACCCCCAGCAGTCTAATCTAATTCTTTAATGCAGTCAGACAAATAGCAAACACAAAGTGGACTAATTGCAAAATTCAAAAAGCTCATATGAATCATTGAACCTGTCCAATGTTCCACTTGTTCAACCTATGAAATGTGTAATGATGTATTTACCTGTTCATCATGGATTTTAAAAAATTTCAGCCAGGGCATCTGCTGTCTTCCCAGTTTTTGATGCCTTCTGTCTGAATAAGGTCATCAGTCGAGGAAGATGGCGGTCAAACTCAGCATAGAATGTGTTGGGCAGGTTCTGATTTGCAATCTGCTGGAACTCTGCATACAACTACATTGAAATAACAGCAGGAGGACAATACAGCAAAAACACTTAATCAGTTCAATTTGAAGAATCTTGCACACATTTATAAAGCTGCTAATAACTAAATAAATAAGAATTAAATGTTCACTTTAAAGAGAGAGCTGATCCATATTACCTCTGACTCTATTTAACAGTAAGTAAGTAAGTCCAGTGGTGCTGGCTGTGCAGTGTAGGTCCAACTCTAGCAGTCCCCCGTGCTGCCTCTCTTTGGCGCTGCTTCCCGCCACTTACGCTCAACCTTTAGTTCTTCTATTTTTTCCTCACCAAAGAGCGGTAAGCAATCAATCCTTCTGCTTTTGTCTTAACTTCTTGAAACTGGAACAGAGAGATACGAAGGCGCAAACTGATGAACAATTAAAAAGCATCCAAACAGTGTCAAATTATAAATACTTCCACTTATAATCTTTCCCTGTTAATGACCTTTTCATTTAATCCCTAAAGTGTGAATGCATCAGCAGTAGCTAGCGGTGCTGCTAAGGCTAAAAAACCACAGAGTGTGGATGATTGACAGTCAGGAGAATCGATTAGTACCGCCCACATTCACCTTTGACCAATGACGATCAAGAATGAAGTAAACCCAACCCAGGCATGAGGTTACCAAGCAACCAGCGCCATCTGCTGGGCCCGAAGCGGTGACGTCATCTACTCTAGCAGGCGCAACACACACTCGTGTTAAACGCAGATTTGGAGTAAAAACCTGCACAGCTTTAAAGTGGGATAGTTTAAAAACAGTAAAAGATTTTTACAAGTTGAATACAAGGTTAAAAGTTTAATGGCCTTTGGGCATCCCCACTAATTACTCTAAAGACAAGCAGCAGCACTTGAACTTAAACTGCGTGGTTAAATCAATGATAACGTCGTTTCTAGCTAGCCCTGCTAGCACAAGGTTTCCCTCGGGGAGAGCAGCAAAGCACACAAAAACAGGAACCCGCCATCTCTGCTATTCTTTTTGACACACAAAATACAACCAAATGTTAATATATTAACATTTAAAACTTACAGTAAGTCCAGTGATGCTTTTCCTGCTTTGCGTCGTTCGCTGTCAATCGTCCGTTGCTCCTTTTCGCGCCCAACCTTTTCTTCTTCTTTTTTGTTCAAAGAGCGTTAAAAAAAATTGTATCACGCGCATTAGCGCCCCCTTCTGCTTTGGAGGGGGAATCGGAATAAAAATTGATCCCTCGATATATATAAAAATCTATATTAAAAAAATTGATATCTATTTATCTATCTATCTATCTATCTATCTATCTATCTATCTATCTATCTATCTATCTATCTATCTATCTATCTATCTATCTATCTATCTATCTATCTATAAACTGATAAGACATAACGATTAAAATAAATAGGCTACATTAATACATTAATGTCTAGACCCTTTCCCAAATCAAATTGTTTCTAGTGTTGTTTTATTATGATTGCAATTTATTTTTTATGATCAATTTTACTGGATGAAGCACTTTGTGATTTTATTGTAATTTACCATGTGCTAAATAAATGAAGTTTATTATTAAATCCTACCTATTTGAAACAATAGAAGACTACCATATATGTAATTACTTAATTCTATTAAGTTATGTTTTTAAGTTATGCTTACTTAATATACAAATCATTACATTTAATCAAATAATATTAGTTTAAATTACTCAAAAAGGAAGAACATGTTCCATGAACTTGACATAATTAAGTTAGTAGAACTTTATTTAAACTTTGAGTATACAATACATAATTTATTTAATTACTTTGAACGTTCGGGTTTATAGTGTGTGACTCAACATTTTGAGCGTTTGCGGACTGTAATTGATCGTCTCTGTAAAGCCAATCTGACTGTTAACCTCAAGAAATCTTGATTCTGTCTGGAGGAAATCAGATTTCTTGGCCACATTGTCTCTGGGAAAGGGGTCAGTGCTGATCCTGACAAGGTTGAGGCAATTCTGTCCTATCCGGTGCCGATGAATCTCAAGGAAGTTCAGAGATTCTTGGGGCTGGCAGGCTGGTATCATAAATTTGTGCCAGACTTTTCAAAAGTTGCTCAGTCCTTGAACGACCTAAAAAAGAAAGGAAAACCTTTCATTTGGAGTCAAGCATGCCAGCATTCCTTTGACAAACTTATGTCAAGCTTGATTTCTCCACCAGTCCTGGGTCATCCAAATCCAGACCATCCATTCTTCGTCTATACTGACGCAAGTGACACTGGTCTTGGAGCCATACTTACCCAGAGAAAAGATGATGGAACTGAGGAAGTTCTTGCTTATGCCAGTAGAACACTAAACCCAGATGAAAAGAATTACTCAGTCACAGAGAAAGAGTGTCTTGCAGTCATCTGGGCACTAAAAAAATGGCAGCACTATCTTGAACCTAAGCTATTTACGGTCATTACCGATCACTCTGCCTTAAAGTGGGTCCTTTCCTCAACAAAAACAACAAGTCGCTTGATTCAACGGTTTGATTTTATTGTCGAGTACAGGAAGCGAAAACTTAACCATGCTCCAGATGCCCTTTCAAGAATTTCCTCTACTGTTGGTTGTTGTGTGTACACTCTCAATGATGAGACTGCTCCTATATCCCTTAAAACCATTCGGGAAGAACAACATAAGGGCCTTGACATAGAACAAATCACCAAACAGCTTGCTGAAGGAGATAGCAAAGTGAATCAGGATTTTGCTACTCAGGAAGATAAAGTGTACCACAAAACAAAAAAATCAGAAAATCAGTTCCACTATCGGCTCTACATTCCCCGTAGTCTGGTTCAACAAATGCTCCTAAACTATCATGAAAATCCCTTGAGTGGACATGCTGGAATCTTCAAAACCTATAAGAGGTTATATGAAGTGGCATATTGGCCTGGAATGTGGACTGTTGTAAAAAACTTTATAAAGAAATGTGTTATGTGTCAAAGTCTGAAAGCTGATAATCAAAAACCTGACGGAAGGATGCAACAAACAACCCTCCAAGGCCCTAATGAGATGCTTGGCATTGACCTTATGGGACCCTTACCTAGAAGTTCGGAGAAAAATGAATACTTGCTTGTGGTAGTGGATTATTTCACTCGTTGGGTGGAATTTACTCCCCTGCGAACTGCTACAGCTCAAACAATAGCCCTATTTCTGAGGAAGGAAATTTTTACAAGATGGGGAATAGCTGATTACATCTTGTCTGACCAGGGACCTCAATTTGTGTCTTCTCTATTTCGTGAACTTTGTAACCAGTGGACTGTGATTCCCAAACTCATCACAGCATATCATCCACAGATAATATGACGGAGAGAGTGAATCGCACTCTAAAAACTATGATAGCCTAATATTTGGGTAAAAATCACGGTAAGTGAGATCAATACCTTCCAGAATTCTGATTTGCCATAAACTCTGCTGTTCAAGAAACTACAGGTGTAACCCCCGCTGAACTACAGATTGGCAGAAAACTGAACAGTCCGATGGATAAAATTCTGAAAGGTAGGATTTTATCCCCTGATGAGCCTGCCTATGATGTTGTGCATCACCTCACACAACTCAAAACGGATGTGGAGGAAAACATTAAAAAAGCAAAGAAGAGGCAACTGAGGAATTACAATAAGAACCGCCGAAATGTTGGTTTTAAACCCAAACAAAGGGTATGGGTTCGAAATTTTCCTGTGTCTAAGGCTAAAGAAAAGTTCACGGCTAAACTAGCCAAAAAATGCAGAGGTCCCTATCGTATCGTACAACAACTCGGACCACTAAATTACCAAGTTGTTATGGAAGACACTGGTTTGGATGCAATGACTGTGCATGTCTGCAACCTTAAACCTTTCTACCCCAGTGCTGAGGACTTGGAGCACATGGAAAGAAAAAAAAATATTAGACCTGCTTGGAGCTGTAGCAGGCCTGGGCTATCCATAAGATCCAGTGAAACCTCTCCCCATACCCGGTATCCGTCCCCCCTTCCCACACACACACATCTCCACCTGCATACATATTTATAAAACTGAACTTCTGGACTATTCGAAAAAGACCGAACTCTTTCACCTCCCATACACACACACTCTCATACACCTAATGAACTGCATGAACTTATTTTCTTAAGTGAACCATTCTCCTGTGATGTTTTATGGTGAATGCAATTTTTGTTCTTTGATTCTTTGTCACCTAAATTTAATTTGTTATCGTTGGTAAAAACCCTTGATTTATTGCTTGAAATTTATTTGTGAAGGGGTTTATCTTTTTTGTTTGGGATTAACCGAGTAATTAAATAATCTTTCCTTTAAAGAGATTTTGGTGACCAGAATTCATTTTGTAGCTGGGGCTATCTGCTAGCGGGTCGTTTGTTGATAACCAGATACTTTTAAATGTACTCATTACCCTTTTTTATTTAAAGAGTGACAGGTTGATTTATGCTCCTGTCTGGCGCCCAACTTATATTATATAAGTATCTGTTTTCAGCCCTACGCTACAACTCCTTTGAGAACATGATTGAACGTAAAACTGATAACAACAGAGACAGATTACAGTTTCTTATTCAGTACACCAGAGGCCAAGCGCAAAGGTTAGTCAAGAGCTGTGAGTACATGACACCAGATAGAGGCTATCAGAAAGCAAAATAATTACTTAAGAACAACTTTGGAAATGAATATAAAATCTCTTGTGCTTATCTTGAAAAGGCTCTATCTTAGCTGCAAATGAAATCGGAGGATTCCAAAGTCCTGCAGGATTATGCGATGTTCCTCAGGAGCTGCTGCAACGCTATGGAGGACCTGGAGTACATGGATGAGCTGAATACAGTGTCAAGCATGAGAAGCATTGCCCTCAAGTTGCCATACAAGCTCAGGGAGAAATGGCGGAACAAAGCATACAAGCTGCAAGAACAACACAACCGCAGGGTGAGAATACTGGATCTTATCACTTTTATTGAAAGACAAGCTCACATTGCAGCTGACCCAGTCTTTGGTTATCTTCAGGATCAGACAGTTAGAGGAAAGATTAAGTCCCCAGTTAAGTTACAGGCCTTAAATTCATCTGGTAGCAGCTATGTTACAAATGTGGCTCTTCCCCCAAAAGAGACAAAGCCTGAGTGCCCTTGCCCCTTCTGTAGCTTAAACTACACTTTGAATTTGTGTAAACATTTCGCAAAGAAAGCCCACAGAGACAAGCTCAGCTTTTTGAAAACAAAGGGCATTTGCTTTGGATGCCTTTCCATAGGCGGTCATATTAGTAAAGACTGCAAAAATCGTCTCACCTGCAACATATGCAAGAAGGCTCATCCAAGCGACCTGCACAAAGACCAAGCCCAAAGACCATATAAATAAAGACAGCATGGTTAGTGAGCCAAAAAGGCCATCTGGTGTTATAGGCAGTGCATCAGCAGAATTATGTGGGCCGGAGACCAAGAAAGCGTGCTTCCCATTGTTCCGGTCAGAGTCAAGGCAGTAAAGGGCAGCCATGTCCATCAAGTGTATGCTCTCTTAGATCCTGGGTCCTCTGCCACCTTCTGCTCAGAGGAGCTCATGTCACAGCTCGGCCTCAAAGGCAAAAGGACTCACATCCTGCTGCGAACCTTGAATCAGGAAATGTCTGTCACAGCTTATGTGGTGTCAGGACTCGAAGTTTCAGCACTGGACAGCGACAACTTCCTTCCTCTTCCTGACACCTTTACTCAAAAGGAAATGCCGGGCACCACAAGCAGAATCCCCGAGCAGACTGACTTGACGCATTGGGCGTCAAGTCACAATCCCCACCATCAGTTCAAAGGTGGAGCTTCTGATTGGCACAAATGCTCCAAACTTATTAGAGCCATGGGAGGTAATTAACAGTCAGAGAGGAGGTCCCTATGCTGTTAGGACATTGTTGGGGTGGGTTGTAAATGGGCCACTGAGAAGTGCTGCTGACTGTGTAGACAGGGTGACTGTGAACAAGATTTCAGTGGTGAATCTGGAAAAGCTGCTGATATCACAGTACAATCAGGATTTCAATGAAGTTGCCTCAGAGGAAAAGACCGAGATGTCTATTGAGGACAAAAGATTTTTGAAAATTGCTAATGGAGCACTTTTGAAAGACAAACATTACAGTCTGAAACTGCCCTTCGGAAATCCTGATGTGCTCATGCCAAACAATCTCCAAGTTGCTGAACAGCGGTTGCAGAGCCTGAAAATGAAAATGAAAATATCAGCGATTCAAAGAGGACTATGTCACATTTATCAGTGACGTACTGAAGAACAACTATGCTGAGGAAGTCCCACAGGGGGAACTCAGACAGCCACCAGGAAAGGTATGGTACTTTACCACACCACGAAGTGTACCACCCTAAAAAGAACAAACTTAGAGTGGTGTTTGATTGTGCTGCCTCCTATCAAGGTGTATCCCTGAACACAGAACTGCTCCAGGGTCCTGATCTGACCAACTCTCTAATTGGAGTGATTCTGAGATTTCGTAAGGAGCCGATTGGAATCATGGCTGACATTAAATCAATGTTCCATCAGGTCAGAGTGGCTGAGTCTGATGTGAACTATTTGAAGTTCTTGTGGTGGCCACAAGGTGACCAGTGACCCTGACCATTATAAAGAAAAGTAATGTATACATATCTTTATTGTAGTTCATACACTTTGTAGAAGAGCATTAAGTGCTCCTTTTTTTGTAAATATTTATGTAATTGATTGTATAAATAACAATCAAGGGGCCGGTGTGTAGGAGCCACATTTAAGTTTGTTTGAACTCAGTTATTTACATTGTTTTGTGAGTGTTGTTACGTGTGGCCAGGAAGAACTTTGTATGGGTGTGTGTTTATTTCTCCCCACCCCCTTTTTTTTCCCCCTTTTCTCTCTCTCTCTGTGCATAGAGGAGACCTCAGGTGAGACTCATTGTCTCGTCAGCATGAGCTGACTTAAGGAGGTGTCTCTCTCTTTGTTCTCTCTCTCTATTTTTCCCCTGCAGGTGATCCAGTGAGGAGGTGAGGCTCTGGTTTCCCCATGCCCGGAGCCGTTTGGGTTTTGTTATTTTAGCTTTGGTTCAGGGGTTCCTTGGTAGTCCTGTTTTCGGTCTTTTTCTTTTCATTTAGGTAGTGGGTTCTAGGTAGGTTTAGTTTGGGAGTGAATGCTGGGTACGACGGCCGTTGGCTGGCTCAGTGTTCTCTCTCTCGTTTTGTTTGTTTTGGCCAGGAACCCCCAACCCTTTTGTTTCGTTGTTTTCTTGGGGAAATATTTTGGTTGTTTTTGAATTAATAAAAAATTATTATTGGTTTGACAACTTTTGGCTTTATGTTCTTTCAATATGTTTCGGGCCTTGCGAGCCCTTGAGGTCCGTAACATATTTGGGGGCTCGTCCATTTCGAGTTGGTCGTCAGCTTTTTGTTGATTCCAACTGAGTGCCGTGTCTATAAGTGGTGCATTGTATCCGGTTGACTTTGTGGTGCCTTTGTTGTCACGACACATGTTTTTTTTGGCTTGTGTTTTCTTGGTGTGTTTTGTTGCACATGCTTTGTGTCGTGACGTGTGTAGTGGCACTTGTCATCCAGTGTAGGCTGCTTTGTATAGATAGCTGTGTGCGTGGACTTCCTTGTGTGGTTGTCTGTTTTACGACCGGTACGTTTGGGGCCACCGTAGTTTTTTTTTTGGTGCTGTTGTGTTTTGCTCTTTTTGGGTGGATTTTTGAGAGAGTAGGTAGGTGAGTGGTTGGTTGTTGTTTTTTTTCCTTACCCCTTGTGTTTGTTCACAATGGAGTTCAGTGTGGAGGAGTTTGTTGCTCATCCAACGTTGGAGCAGTTCCACTCTTGCACTAAAGAACAGTTAATTTCTTTGGTTACTGTTCTTGAAGTTCCTCTGTCCAAGCAGATGAAAAAGCAGGTTATGAAAGCTGAACTCTTGTCTGTGTTAACTAAGAAGGGTCTACTGAGTGATGTGACTCTGAAAGCTGTTGTTGCAGGTTCAGATGGAGGCGAAGCGGTACGTCTCAAGGAGTTGGAGCTTGAGATGCGCCGTTTAGATCTCAAAGAGAAGGAGTTGTTTGGTGAGCTGGAGGTTAAGAAGATGGAGGAGGAAACGAAGAGGCAGATTCGTCTAAAAGAACAACAAAACCCTCCGTCTCGGCCTCCCCCTCCCTCCTCCCCCAGTGATTTTGATGTCAATAAATGCATCCGTTTTGTTCCGTCTTTTAATGATAAAGATGTTGACAAGTACTTCACCCTGTTCGAGCGTGTAGCTGAGTCCTTGCATTGGCCCAAACAGGTTTGGCCTTTGCTTTTGCAATGTGTGTTTACAGGCAAAGCCCAGAATACTTGCGCGTCTTTGCCGTCTGATTTAAGTATGAATTATGATCGTGTCAAGGAAGCGGTGCTTAAAGCATACGAGTTGGTGCCCGAGGCATATCGCCAGAGGTTCCGTCGTTTTAAGAAGTCTGATGAACAGACATACGTAGAATTCAGCCATGAGAAGGAAGTGTTGTTTGATCGTTGGTGTCGTGCTCTAGATGTTGCTGATTTTGCTGCTCTGCGGGAGTTGGTGTTGTTGGAGGATTTAAAAAATTGTTTGCCTGACCAAATTGTGACCCACATTAATGATCGTAAAGTGTTGAAAGTCTCTGAGGCAGCAGTGCTCGCTGATGAGTATGTCCTCACGCATAGGAACAGTTTTTATAGGCCGCAGTCCTCTGGGGACCGTAGCTTCTCTGCACCCAGGGCTCCTGTGGTCCAGAAAGTGAATGGCGATGCCAGTGCAAAGCCTGGTGTTAGGGAGAGTGCTGGAGTTAAGGAAAGTGATAGGGTTTGTTTCTTTTGCAAGAAGCGTGGACATACAGTTAATTATTGTTTTGCTTTAAACAAAAGAGGCAAGTCTCCTAAGGCTGTTAATTTGTTAAAAACTGAGAGCTCGTTGAGTCAGTCCTATAGTGCTCCCACTCCGTCTGTCTCACGCTCCCCTCCTGAGCAGTCTCCACGGCAGCTTGACGATGTGTTTTTACCTTTCGTCATGAAGGGGGCAGTCTCGCTGACATCTGATAGTCCAAAAGTTTCTGTTATTCTGAGGGACAGTGCAGCCTCTCAGTCTGTTATTTTGAGTGGGGTGTTACCTCTGTCTGAGAAATCATCAACTGAGTCGGCTGCGTTAGTCCGTGGGTTTGGGATGCAGTTTGTGGGGGTTCCTTTGCGCACCATTTATCTGGACTCAGAGTTGGTTACGGGGCCTGTTGTTGTTGGTGTCAGTGACGAGTTTCCTGTCGGGGGGGTGTCTTTCATTCTGGGAAACGATTTAGCAGGGGGAAAGGTGCTGCTTAATCCTGAAGTAACAGCAGTACCCCGGTCTGAGTGTCCAGATGAGTTGGGGGAAAAGTTTCCAGGGGTGTTTTCCGTCTGCGCTATTACTCGTGCTATGGCAGCGAAGCAACGCCAGCTTGAGTCCAGTGATGGGGAAGTGGAGCTGAGTGACAGTTTTATGGCTGAGGACAGTTTGTCAGCGCTGCAAAGCCTTCCCTCCTCACACCCGGTTTCTCTTCCACTAGCGTTGCCAGCCCTTCCCTCCCCAGACCCAGTTTCTGTCCCTGCGCTATCTCCCCATTCTCCGTTAGAGGTGTCAGGAACTAAATTGTCCATGTCACGTGAACAGCTTATTATTGAACAGCAGCGTGATCCTACGCTGGTTTCTCTTTTTGCGGCTGTGGGTTCGGGTGATAAAACTGGGGATGGGTCTCCCAGTTATTTTCTGAAAGACGGTGTGTTGATGCGTAGATGGGTGCCACCACATTTTGATTCTCAAGATGATTGGGGGATTGTGAAGCAGGTTGTGGTTCCGCAGCTGTTTCGACCAGAAGTTCTAAAGCTGGCCCATGATAATCTTCTGGCTGGCCATCTTGGGGTCAATAAAACATATGACAGAGTGTTGCGTTGTTTTTTTTGGCCGGGTCTTAAAGCTGATGTGCGTCATCACTGTAGGACCTGCCATGTGTGTCAACTTTCTGGTAAGCCCAATCAAACCATTCCCCCGTTTCCCCTCTACCGGATTCCTGTGGTAGGGGAGCCCTTTGAACATGTCATTGTAGATTGTGTAGGCCCTCTTCCCCGTACCAAAGCTGGTCATCAGTTCCTCTTAACCATCATGTGTTCTAACACCCGTTTTCCTGAGGCTATCCCTCTCCGTAAGATCACTGCTTCTGCAGTTATTAAAGCATTAACTAAGTTTTTCTCTTTGTTTGGGTTGCCTCGGGTGGTTCAGACAGACCAAGGGACAAATTTTATGTCCAAGGTTTTTGCGCAGGTAGTAAAGCAGCTTGACATCTCCCACTGTTATTCTAGTGCATACCATCCGGAGAGTCAGGGTGCGCTCGAGCGGTTTCACCAGACCCTAAAATCTATGCTACGCTCTTACTGTCTGGAGTATGGTAAGGATTGGGACGAAGGTGTCCACTTACTTCTCTTTGCTGTGCGTGAGGTGGTGCAGGAATCACTGGGTTTTAGTCCTGCAGAGCTTGTGTTTGCCCATACGGTGCGTGGTCCGCTTAAACTGCTGCATGAGAAGTGGGTTGGTAATGCTGAACCACAGAATTTGCTCGACTATGTGTGTGATTTTCGGTCTAAACTTCATCGTGCTTGTGAGTTAGCTAAACAGAGCATGGCTGTTGCCCAGGGCAAGATGAAGTATTGGTTCGATAAAGATGCGCAGAGCCGTAGTTTCAGCCCTGGTGACAAGGTGTTGGTGCTGTTGCCTGTCCCTGGCTCATCATTACAGGCACGTTACAGTGGGCCCTATGTTGTCCGGGAGAAGGTTGGTGCACGTGACTACGTGGTCGCAACCCCGGACCGCAGGAGGCGAAGTCGGCTTTGTCATATTAACATGTTGAAGCCCTACCTGCAGCGAGGGTCTGCTTTACCATCTCCTGCTGTGCTGACGTCTGTGGCGCTGTCTGGTGCTGAAGTTATTGATCAGGCTGAGAGTGCTGTGGCACTGTCCGGTGCTGATCTGCTTGATGCATCTGAGGATGTGGATTTTGATGGTGACATTGTTCTGTCCAGCGCTGTTGTTCATGGGCGTTTGAAGAATTCTGAACTGTTGGCTAATCTTGATGGTTGCTTTTCGCATCTGTCGCCATCTCAGAGTGAGGATGTGGTCCGTTTGATTTCTTCTAATATGTCTTTGTTTTCTGATGTGCCTTCCCAGACCCATGTGCTGCAACATGATGTTGATGTCGGTGATTCGATCCCGATTAAGCAACATGCGTACAGAGTAAACCCAGACAAACGTGTGCGCTTGCAGAAGCAGGTGGATTACATGTTGGGACATGGCATTGCTGAACCCAGCTGTAGTCCCTGGAGTTCCCCTTGCCTGCTGGCTGTTAAATCGGATAGTTCGGACCGGTTCTGTACAGACTTTAGGAAAGTGAATGGTGTCACTAAGCCAGATTGCTATCCTCTTCCCCGAGTTGAGGATTGTGTGGATCATGTTGGCGGTGCCAGATATGTGACAAAACTTGACCTGTTGAAGGGATACTGGCAGGTGCCGTTGACTCCTCGGGCAAAAGAAATTTCCGCTTTTGTGACTCCTGATGCCTTCCTTCAGTACACAGTAATGCCGTTCGGTATGCGCAATGCACCAGCGACCTTCCAACGTCTTGTGAATATTGTGTTGTCGGGTCTCTCTGGTTGTGAAGCATATTTGGATGATATTGTTGTGTATTCCGGGTCTTGGGGCGAGCACATTCAACAACTGTACATGGTGTTCGGGCGTTTGCGTGATGCCAATTTAACTTTAAATCTCGCTAAGTGTGAGTTTGGCCAGGCGACAGTGACCTACTTGGGCAAGGTGGTTGGTCGGGGCCAAGTAAGACCCGTGCACACCAAGGTGGAAGCTATGCTTTCTTTCCCTGTTTTCCCTCTTTCACTGCGCCGTTTTCTTGGGATGGCTGGCTACTACCGTAGTTTTTGTAAAAACTTTTCTGCGGTGGCTGCTCCCCTTACAGACCTGTTGAGTCCTAAGGTGTGTTTTCGCTGGTCTGAGGGTTGTCAACGGGCTTTTGAATGCATTAAGGCTTTGATGAGTACTGCTCCGGTCCTGTCTGCCCCTGTGTTTGACCGTCCGTTTAAGTTGTCTGTCGATGCCAGTGATGCGGGTGCAGGTGCTGTTTTGCTCCAGGAGGGCATGGATGGGGTTGAACATCCCATCTCATACTTCTCCAAAAAGTTTAACAAGCACCAGCGGGTATACTCTACCATTGAGAAAGAGGCGTTGGCCTTGATCCTGGCTCTAAGACACTTCGAGGTTTATGTGGGTTCTGCAAACTCACCAACAGTTGTGTACACGGATCACAATCCTTTAGTTTTTGTAAATCAGATGCAGAACACTAACCAGAGGTTGATGCGCTGGGCGCTTTTCCTGCAGTCCTGGAACATTGTTATTAAGCATGTGAAGGGACGGGATAACATCCTGGCCGACACGTTGTCGCGTTGTTGACTTGTGACCATTTTTCCTTCCTCCTTGGTCTCCGTGTCCATCCCCGGCTGTTCACAAGCTCTGGGTGGGGGTGTTACGTGTGGCCAGGAAGAACTTTGTATGGGTGTGTGTTTATTTCTCCCCACCCCCTTTTTTTTCCCCCTTTTCTCTCTCTCTCTGTGCATAGAGGAGACCTCAGGTGAGACTCATTGTCTCGTCAGCATGAGCTGACTTAAGGAGGTGTCTCTCTCTTTGTTCTCTCTCTCTATTTTTCCCCTGCAGGTGATCCAGTGAGGAGGTGAGGCTCTGGTTTCCCCATGCCCGGAGCCGTTTGGGTTTTGTTATTTTAGCTTTGGTTCAGGGGTTCCTTGGTAGTCCTGTTTTCGGTCTTTTTCTTTTCATTTAGGTAGTGGGTTCTAGGTAGGTTTAGTTTGGGAGTGAATGCTGGGTACGACGGCCGTTGGCTGGCTCAGTGTTCTCTCTCTCGTTTTGTTTGTTTTGGCCAGGAACCCCCAACCCTTTTGTTTCGTTGTTTTCTTGGGGAAATATTTTGGTTGTTTTTGAATTAATAAAAAAATATTATTGGTTTGACAACTTTTGGCTTTATGTTCTTTCAATATGTTTCGGGCCTTGCGAGCCCTTGAGGTCCGTAACAGTGTGCACCCTCTACAGGTGAGGATGGTGGTGCGACCGATTGAATAGCAGCCCTTCAGGTATCAGGTGGAGAAGGCAGACCAGCAGACACCGTCATTGACCGCAGCGTGTGAAGCTGTGTGGTCCTGCCAGTTACAAGACTTAAAAGACCATGCAAACAATGCGTTATTTATGCGTTTATTTAAGTTACAAAAAATTATTGGCATCAATCAGCTCTCACTGGATTGTTTTTGGTTACAAACTGCGAGTCTGACACTGCACGACTGCCTTCTCCAAATGGTGAAACATAGAAACCTGGAAAACTGGATACAAAGGATTACAAGAAAAACCCAAACAAAGTTTTGCCACTACACCTATACTGCGCCATCGGGGTGTGTAAATGTGTATGAATGGTTAGCTCCTCAAACTGATGAGCAGTTGGCACCTTGCATGGCAGCTAATGCCATCAGTGTATGACTGTGTGAATGGGTGAATGAGATATGTAGTGTAAAGTGCTTTGAGTGGTTGGAAGACTAGAAAGGCGCTTGACACCCGGTTACGCCAATTCGAGGTCACTAAAATTAATCTTTTTATCGGTGTGTGAATACGCCAAATCGATGTCGGACTCCATAGTTTTCTCTGGTCCCCTCCCCAATGTGACCAGTGATGACATGTTTAGCCGCATGTTGTCATTTCACCGCTGGCTGTCGAGGTGGTGTCCAGCAAACGATGTGGGCTTCATAGATAATTAGACACCTTTCTGGGTAAAACCTGGTCTGATTAGGAGAGACGGCATCCATTCCACTTTGGATGGAGCAGGTCTCATATCTAGAAACATGGCCAAGTTTATTAGTTGACCAAAACCATGTTGACAACCCAGAGTTAAGACCAGGAAGCAGAGCTGCAGTCTTACACGCTTCTCTGTGCCTCCATTAGAGCAGCTGCCCACCCAGTCCTTGAGCACTGTAACCAGGCTAACAGAGAAGCACAGCTCTACTGAACCATCTATTCCTTTAGGTCTAAGTAGCAATGACTTCATGAGCTTCTTTAATGATAAAATTATAACTATTAGAGACAAAATCCATCACCTCTTGCCCTCAACAGGCATTGATCTGCATTCTGATACAGCAAGTTTGAAAACAGCTGTAAAACCTGTTATGTATTTAGATAGTCTTTCTCCCATCAACCTTCATCAAATAACTTTAATCATTTCTGCAGCTAAGCCGTCAACCTGTCTCCTAGACCCCATCCCAACCAGGCTGATCAAGGATGTTTTACCTCTAGTTAGTCATTCTTAATTGGATACAATTAATCTGTCTTTATTATCAGGATATGTACCACAGTCCTTTAAGGTAGCTGTAATTAAACCTCTTCTTAAAAAGCCCACCAGCAGGGGACCCAGGGGTCTTAGCCAACTACAGACCGATATCAAACCTTCCCTTTCTGTCTAAGATACTTGAGAAAGCTGTAGCTAATCAGCTGTGTGAATTTCTCCACAACAATAGTCTATTTGAGGATTTCCAGTCAGGATTTAGAGTGCATCATAGCACAGAGACCGCTTTGGTCAAAGTTACAAATGACCTCCTAATGGCATCAGACAAAGGACTCATCTCTGTACTTGTCCTGTTAGATCCTAGTGCTGCATTTGACACCATTGACCATCAAATTCTTTTACAGAGACTGGAACATCAAATTGGCATCAAAGGAACCACCCTAAGCTGGTTTAAAGCGTATTTTTTAGATCGATCTCAGTTTGTTTACGTCAATGATGTATCCTCCATGCAGACCAAAGTTTGTCATGGAGTCGCACAAGGTTCTGTACTAGGACCACTTCTATTTAGTTTTTATATGCTTCCTTTAGGAAACATTATTTGATACAGTATAAGTACAGTCCATTTACCATTCCACTCACTGTATCTTATGGCACCAACAGTGTCCAAAGCCTTCAGCATACCAGGGTGAATGTTATATACAACTGCCACCTTCCCACCAAAGAGTTTCATCAAATCAAATAAATTTTATTTGTATAGCTCAAAGTCACAAAGTACATTTGCCTCTGAGGGCTTTACAACCTGTACAGGGAGTGACACCCTGTACGCCAAAGTGTCACTGATAATTCAACAAGAAGATAGCTTCATGTTGTGGCCCTCAGTATGTTTTTTTTCACCTTCTAGCCTGAGAAATAAACTTTTATTCCTTTGTTTTGGATAGCAGAAAGGCCTACACTACCCAGAATGCTCGACCACTGACGATTTGCGAGCTACAATCTGATTGGACAACCGAGGACCCTCTGTCCGGAAGTGTTTTTCTAACTATGTTAACTATGTGAACTTCTTGGAGGCCAACTGAAAGTCCTTCTTCATGACATCCAGAACTCCTCCCACACACGCAAGAGCCCTATAGGTCAACCAAGCTTTCTTGACCACCGGTGTTGATCAGCAGGTTCTTAGGTTGCCATCACAACAGGCATTGATGACTTCATGACCTTGTGTTTTGATGGCTTATATTTTAGCAGATGTTTTGGTCCAGCTTGTTAATGCAGAATGTTCCACTCCAAGCTACTCATTAACTCCATCCCTGTATTTTAGTGCATGATGGGGAGTGTAGACATCTTTTCTAAGGTTGTTTTATGGAAATTGTTGCCTTTAATTTTATTTACAAAACTGTTATGTGCTATAGTTGAGACAACACTGCACCACCACATATGGAGAAATAAACATGTAGAGAGGCAGATATGAAAGAGATGGAAAAATTGATTTTAACATGATTTGCAGTTTTCTTGCTGTGAAAACATTTTTTTACAACCTGAATGAGAAGTAATTTGAAAATGTAAACTTATGTATTTATTTATTTAGTGGTGCAAGATTTTTATGTTTTATGTTTTTATGTTTTACATTTTACCATACACAAATGAAGACAACATAAAAACAAATGTTCATCCACATCTGTTTTACACGCATATGTATTTACCATGAGAATTTTGGTTAAACATACTCAAACCTTTTTGATTCTTTCCTTCACAGACGTTTCTCATGTCATGTGATTTCATAAAGCAAAAATAAAAAAATGTTGATCACACAAAACAGAAATCCCAGGAAGCGAGAATGAAAAGAACAACCCCTTCTCATTCTGAACGCGTAAAATACCGATGATTTGTCACGCCCCTTGACATCTGATACTGACGTAAAAGGTACCCTTCCGCGTCTGTATGAAACACTCTGGGTTGTCAATTGACTCCAGTATAATCTCTTTGCGCTGGTAAGAGACGCTCAGAGCAGAGCTCCAGCCATCCATTCACTCCAGTAATAACCCGACCACAGCGATACATGACGCTGCAAGCTACAATCTGATTGGACAACCGAGGACGCTCTGCCCGGAACAGTTTTTCTCACTATGTCAAGGATGGATGGAGGATTTTTTTTAACAATATCATCAACGTTTCTCAGCCAAACACGCCAAAGTGTCACTGATAATTCAACAATAAAACAGATTGTAGCTCGCAAATCATCAGTGGAAGAGCATTCTGGGTAGTGTAGGCCTTTCCGCTATCCAAAACATAGGAATAAAAGTTTATTTCTCAGGCTAGAAGGACAAAAAAAACATACTGAGGGCCACAACATGAAGCTAATTTATTGTTGAATTATCAGTGACACTTTGGCGTATTTGTGCTGAGAAACGTTGATGATATTATTAAAAGAAATCCTTGACATAGTGAGAAAAACAGTTCCGAGCAGAGGGTCCTCGGTTGTCCAATCAGATTGTAGCTTGCAGTGTCATGTATCGCTGTGGTCGGGTTATTATTGGAGTGAATGGACGGCTGGAGCTCTGCTCTGAGCATCTCTTACCAGCGCAAAGAGATTATACTGGAGTCAATTGACAACCCAGAGTGTTTCATACAGACGCGGAAGGGTACCTTTTACGTCGGTATCAGACGTCAAGGGGCGTGACAAATCGTCGGTATTTTACGCGTTGGGAATGAGAACGGGTTGAAAAGAAAGGTGGATGAGACAAAAAAGAAAAGATGGAGTTGTGGTGCAGATGAAGGTGGGGAGGTAGAGATGTGTGTGGGAGACAGAGGACTTGGGGGAAATATAGATCTCTCTGCCAACGTGAGCAGTATAGAAAGTATTCCCCTCGAGAGCTGCTGTTTAAATTCTATTCACAGATGAGGATAACAAGTAGGGCTCAACTGTATCCATAAAAATAATATTCACTGCTATAATAAAGCTCAATGACTTTGATACCAGCACAATGCATGGAGTGATGAGTCTCATCCGCAGGACTGATGCGAAAGATATAAACATAACTGAATTCCTGCAATGTGTCTCCCTTCAAAATGTATATGTTGTATATCACACATAATCATGTATGTGTATATTTCATTATTATCATGGTGATAGCACTGAGCTGATAGATGATAGCTGGGTATCGACCAAAATAACGCAGTAACAATTAATATCAAACAATAACTACGTTTGATCCTTTTGTACCCAAAGACATGTAAAAACTACTATAGGGTTTGGTCACAGCCACTCACCACACACGTTCTTTAATGTAATCTAAGATTGGCCCATTACTGCTGCTATCAGCAAAATACGATCTGGATGTAGAATCCAGCAGGTCAGTAGATACAGTATGTAAGTGATCTAATCATCTGCTAGTTTGACAATGCTACTGAGGCACAGAAGAAGACTGTCAGAAAAACTGTAACAATAGCTAGCAAAAGTACCATGATCCTAAATATGGAATGCATACAGATATTAAATCAAATCAAATTGTATTTGTATAGCCCAAAGTCACAAAGTACATTTTCCTCAGAGGGCTTTACAATCTGTACAGGGAGTGACACCCTCTGTCCTTAGACCCTTGGTTCAAGTGAGGAAAAACTTGCTCACAAAAAACCTTTAACAGGGAAAAAAGGTGGAAGAAACCTCAGGAAAGAGCCACAGAGGAGGGATCAAATTAACACAAACATATGGTATAAAATCATTAACTAACTATAAACTGTAATGAAGATATGGTAGCAATAATGAAAGTAATAATATATTTGATATTTGATGTTTGATATCAATAAAAGAAGGGCTAACTAGAGGTAAAACATCCTTGAGCAGCCTGGTTGGGATGGGATCTAAGAGACAGGTTGACGGCTTAGATGAAGAAATTACTGAAGGTATTTGATGAAAGTCGATGGGAGAAAAAACAGTCTAAAGGCTAAAGGAAGCAGACAAGTCCTCTGTTACAGTTAGACATGGCATTGAATTCAATGCTAAAGGAATCACTTCCTTAAATTTGGCTACAGCACTATCAGATAAACATCTGCTGTAGGAATTTCTGCACAAAGGTCCCCGTCCAGTAATATGAACTCAAAGGTTATTTAAAAATGGTTAGATAGCTCGATATACTGTAGCAAATAAAATTGGCTGCAATGTTTTCCAGGTTGGGTGAGTAAGGCTAAGAACAAGACTTTCAAATGAATTATAATTTAGTTTAGGTTTAGGATTTATTAATAGACTTGAGTCAAATATAGCTCCAACTCCACCACCTCGACCAGTACTTCGAGGAACATGAGTATTATAATGACTGGGAGGAGTAGATTTAATTAAGCTAACATATTCATCCTCTTGCAGCCAGGTTTCAGTGAGACAGAACAAATCAATATCATAATCAGATATTAATTCATTGGCTAAGACAGCTTTAGATGACAAAGACCTGATATTCAGGAGCCCATATTTAATTCTCTTATTTTGAACTGTTGGAGATGTTGATTTAATTTTTATTAAGTTTTTGAACTCCTCTTCTGTTTGTTTTATGTTTAAATAATGTAGGTGGACAGGGGACAGACACAGTCTCTATACTAAAGGACTGATTTGGCATATTCACACACCTATAAAACATTAATTTTAGTGACCTCCGATTGGCGTAACCTGGTGTCATTACCGCCGACGTGAATAACAATCTTACTGTATTTACGTTTATCTTTAGCCAGCAGTTTAAAAAAAGATAAGATGTCGCCCGCTGTAAGTGCCATTTATTATTGTTTATTTCATGTTTAATTCAACCAGGTGTGAAAAGGTTTCAATGTGTTTGAATGAGTATTGATCCGCTGGTGTTTTGGGCTTAGGCGGCTTCCGTGGGAAGCAGGAAGTGAAAAGGTGTGTCGTATGTTTTCAATAAAGAAATGCTGGAGTGACACAGTCTTTTTACCATGACACCGGGTCGCACGCCTGTGTCCACGGCCAGCCAGAGTTATGCGTAAACGGTCTCCTGTCATTTATTAGAGTGGTTATAAACAAAGAAATGAAGAAGAAAAAGAACAAGTAAGATAGCCACCACACCCGCTTTGGCCCCCGGGATGCAGGGATGCATTTAAATATGGCCCCCGGTGTTGGACGTTTCGGACTATGTAGCTGCCAATGACCAGAGTTGGTTTCTCAGCGGGTGTGTCGCTGAGCGGGGAAAATCTGTTTGAAACGTGAAGCGGTTGGTGGTGTACCGTGGGCTTCAGTTTGGGGCTATGCCTCCTTCGAACAGTCACCCAGCCTCCCGGCTGCTTGGGAACTACCGGGGGACGGCTAACTGAAGCTACCTGTGGTGGTACCGCACCGGCTACTGGGGACTGGCTAACTATCTGAATTACTGACTGTTTGGTGGTGCGGTACCGTGCCTCTAACTCACTGACCCTCGTCTCCAGAGCTACAAATAAACTACATTTATTACAAGTACCGTTATCACTAAATGAGGACGAGGAGTAACTGAACATGTGGCACACGAGACAGGAGAGAGGAGGAGAAGAGAGGAGAGGAGAGGAGAAAGAAGAAGAGGAGAGAGCAGGAGAGAGAAGGAGAGGAGAGAGCAGGAGAGGAGAGAGAAGGTTGGTTTTCAAAGTCCCTTTATTAAACAATCCCAAGGAGAAACAGGTCAGTTCACATTATCAGTTCAGGTAAAAAAACAAAAACAAACCCCAAAACCATCAAAAGTTAACAACCAGCTCCCCATGTTCCCCCACAGAGCACAACACACCCCCAACAGCCCATAAGCGACTGAAAACCTGTATTTTGTCCATCATGTGATAATATGCATGCTTCAGACGGGCCTTCAGGAGCTCCTCCAGAACCGGCACCAGCTGCACACTACCTTGCCCTGAGTTCGATTGCTACGTGTCAGCCAAATTGCCAGCTTTGCAGTAGTAGATAAAAAGTTCATCAGTGTGTGCACAGCTTTTCTTTTAGCACAGTATTTTGGACCAAAAATAAACAAATTAAAAGAGAAAGTTATCCCTAGACCCTGAAACCACTTTTTTAAAAGCTAGAAAAGAACCACCAACTGAGGGCAGCAAACAAATAAATGTTCCAGGGTCTCAGTCTGAGAGCAAAAGACACACTCCTCCCCCAGCTCCGGATCCATGTGTGCCCTGTATCTGTTCGTAGCTATTGCCCCATGTACAATCCTCCACTGGAGGTCTGCTGCCCGTTTTTCAACAAGCAGCTTGTACAGGGACTGCCAGCTGCCTTTCGGGGAAATATCTGGACCAAAAAAAACAGCCCACCTCGACTCATTTGTTCCAGCCAAGGAGCGCAGGTTCAGAACCTTCACACAGCTCTGATAGACCTCCTTCTTCCCTGCATCCTGAAACTTGTCCAAGTGAGAAGTTGAGAAGGACAACAGCTGACCACCACCCTCCTGCCACTCACCCACAGCTGGAGTAATAGATAAAGAGGGAAAGCTGTACTCACCCTCTTTACTTCACTGGTCACATAACGCCAGGTAACGCTCTGTGGGATGAAGGCAGGGAAGCCTCTCTAAGGCTGACTCTCAGGCTGGCAGACAGCAGTGTTTGGGCCCTTGTAAAGTTGTTAAAAAACAATGGCTCCTCAAACAGCCACATACCTGGAGTCTCGCTTTCCACACGAGCAACCCGAAAAATCTGCCATGCCTGCAACACAGAGCTGTAAAAAGACGTCAACCCAGTGAGATCCACAGGAGAAAAATCTGTTTGTCATAACCCAGCCTCCCTGCTCTCCAGCAGCCGGACTATGTCACACCATCCAGGACCACAGTTGTACAGCAGTTTCTGTTCAGACTTCGGCTGAATGAGGCAATTTTTAACTGGATGTTGATAAAACCCTGCCCCCCTTCAGCCACAGGCAGGTACAGATGTAGCAACTTAAAAGTTCCCGTGTTTCTGTGACGGGCCCGTGACTGGTCCTTCACAGGTACTTCACCGGTCCTTCGCTGGACCGTGAACGAAATGTAATCCCCCGCGACAGGGGCGGACTGGGACAAAAAATCGGCCCTGGCATTTTGGACCAGACTGGCCCACAACATTTGATAACACACCTTTTCAGTTTTTTCAGTGCAACTGTGCAAGTCTTTAAAACAACCTAGCTCAACGGGACATAAATTATCAAATCATATCAAATCAATTTTATTTGTATAGCCCGAAGTCACAAAATACATTTGCCTCAGAGGGCTTTACAATCTGTACAGGGAGTGACACCCTCTGTCCTTAGACCCTCGGTTCGAGTAGGAAAAACTTGCCCACAAAAAACTTTAACAGAAAAAAATGTGAAGGAAACCTCAGGAAGAGCCACAGAGGAGGATTCCCTCTCCCAGGACGGACAGACGTGCAATAGATGTCACGTGTACAGGACAAATCATCACAAACATATTGTACAATTACAATGACTGACTGAAATGCAGCCTGTTTACAATATATTTATATAAACAAACACACAGCTGCATTGACATAACACTAGCAATAAACAAAATTATGTCATTTTAAAAAGTGCTATTTTCTTTATTTGTAGGCTAACTTACATTGTCTTTAGCCACCTAGCTACATAAAACAGCCCATTTTTTCCCAGGCCTAAATAGGAGCTTACCCGAGGACAAAAAAAAATAAAATTCAGACATTAAAAAAAATTCAGTTGAACAAAAAAAATTGAAAGTGCTGACTCTTCACTTTTCACTCACATTTTTGGTGAGTGGTGGCTTTAAATATGCCTAGGCTAGAATTACTGGTGCATTCAAATAACATAGACAAAATGATATAATTTTAAAAGTGAGATTTTCTATCAGTTATGTAGCCTGCATTGTCCCTACCACCTAGGCTACATAAAGAACTGCTATATCTGCAGGACAAAAAAGCAACTTAGCCAATAGGTCAGCCTAGTACTCACCCCACAGACAATAATAGTCTAATAAGAAATTAGACTTATTGTTATTGTTGGTGAATGGTGAACACGTTTTCTCACATTAAAGACTATTTCATTTAGAATAAAAGACATAAAAAGTAGGCTACTGAGCTAGGCTTATTTTCTCTTCCAGCCAGTGTAGCCTACAATGTATTGTAGCGACCCTGCAGTAATGTGTTGTGTGTTACAATGTGAGTTCTGTGGTTTCCCATGGTCCTAAATGCACCTGTATGAGAGCAAGGGGGCGGGGGAGCAGGTGAGGGAGAGCGCGTGTATGTGAGCGTGTGTGGAGAGAGACTGCACGAGTGAGGCTGCAGAGTGCCTGTTATGTGTTCTTGCCGTGGTTATGGCCTACAATAACCAAGTGCTGTAACCAGACTGTTGGCAATAAAAGCCAGTTTGCTAAATAACGCCTCGTTATTCGTGACGCGTCCGGCCGGACGCCACAGTATGTTTTATCATACTCATCAAGGGGTTGGGTGGCTTTATCCTACTCGTTGCATTTCATACATGTTCTGACAGTAGTCCAGCAGGTTCAACAACATGTTGAGTGCCACTGCCACCGGCACCTCTGTCATCAGCGATGGGAGCTGATGGAGGCCCTGCTGTGGCTGTGGCAAACATGTCAGTGATTTTAACACACGTAGCAGCGTCACCTTTACGCCACCTTTACGTTTTCTCTCCATCTTTATCTGATAGCGTTTCACCCATCAATAAACTGCACACCGGCGCATCAAGCCAAAGGGGGGAGGTGTTTCATGATGTGATTGGGCCGGTCCCCTGTCAGTCAGCGTGTAAGGGCCGGTGGTAAGGAAACAAAGTCTCGCACAGACTTTTTTTTTGTGCCTGTAGGCGGGACCAAAGCGTACAGAGTTCAACAGTGTGTTTGGGCTGCGTGATCTACTCGTTATGGGCCGGTCAGACCAATATTAAAAAAAAAAAAAATCAGGATTTACCGGCCCAAATAGCACGTCGGCCCACCGGGCAAATGCCCGGTATGCCAGATTGCCAATCCGTCCCTGCCCCGCGATGACGTAGTCAGTGAGGCCCTGACTGGAAACGCCCCTAAGCAGTCTGTGTGAAAACCAGCTGCAATGCCTCATTTGTCCACGGGGAGGAGCATTGATGTTCCTCTTTTGAGTATACGTCCCGATACGTATACTCAAATTTCAGCCCCCTGCATCAAAGCTTTGATGAGTTATCAGGAGATAGTGACCAGAAAAGAAGAAGGTCAGATTTGGGGGACTCACTAAAAAAACGTGTCTTTTTGGCTGCCACGCAGCAGCCTTTGACCCCAGGGGCCCCAGATTTGGAACAGAGGATCCCCCGGGGGCCCTGAATAATGAACCGGTGGAAAAAAAACCCACGTCAGCCCAGTACTTTTCGATGGGCGCACCCTCGCTGCCGCCACAAAAATGCACCGAACTGCATGAAACTCACTTTGCTATTCTACTGTAAATGGAGGTCTGGGTCAGGCTCCCAAAGTCCCAACTCTGTAGGCCTTCTAGAAAGCTCTACAGTGATGGGATTATGACTATAAAATTCCCAGCAGAAGGCTCCACGGCATACAACATAGTCAAATTTCAGCATCCTACCTCAAAGCATTGTCAAGTTATTCCCAAAAACGTGTCCAGAACGGCTGAACTCTGACCTTTCCAAAGGGGGTACGGGGGTGAAAATGGGGGCCCTGACCAGATTTCAGCCTCCTGCCTCGAAGCACGGGTCTGAAACTCGACATCGTGGTCGACCATGCTGTCCCAATGCGTGGGGGCGGATTTCAGGCCCCTATCTCAAAGCGTTGATGAGTTATCAGGGGATATGGCCTTGACCTTGGGGTCAGCTTGAGGTGGCTCAGATATGTTCTGTGACTGTCAACTCAACCAGTGTGACAGCATGCTTTTTAATAGAACACACCCTAGCAAATATGTCAATTCGACTTTGATGATTTCTTCGACAAAACACTGATCAAAAATCACATGGTGAGTGTGCTGCATGGTGCTTTTGTAATCCTTTGAGCAGCCCAGAAAGCTTTCCATGAATAAAATTGTTTATGAATATATACACAGTACAGATCCAGCATAAACTGCACACATGAAATTCCATTTTTCCTTCTCAAAAGGTCTGTTGATAACAAGCTCTGTCTAAAAACAGACATTATAAAAAGCACATTAAACAGAGAAGTGATTAACTTTTTATTTTATCAGTCATAATATCAATGGATTCGTGGATCGTGGCTGCTGCTGTGATCCTGGACGACGCCCACTACACATATTACTACTGTCATTAATACTACTATATCTACTACTGTGGTCACTTTATCATTCATTGTCATTCTGTAAGTCATTGTAACTGTACAAAATGTTTATGTTGATTGTCCTGTACACGTGACATCCATTGCACGTCTGTCCGTCCTGGGAGAGGGATCCCTCCTCTGTGGCTCTTCCTGAGGTTTCTTCCACATTTTTTCCCTGTTAAAAGGTTTTTTGTGGGCAAGTTTTTCCTCACTCGAACCGAGGGTCTAAGGACAGAGGGTGTCATTCTCTGTACAGATTGTAAAGCCCTCCGAGGCAAATGTACTTTGTGACTTTGGGCTATACAAATAAAATTGAATTGAATTGAATTGAATTGAATTGAATTGAATCAATGGTGACACACACACACACACACACTCTCTCAATCTTTATCAGAAGTGCTGAAGTCACTCTCGGCAGCATCCTCTGAATTTTCCTCCTCCTCCTCGTCTGTTTCCAGGAGTGGTTGGTGGCTGACGATTCTCTGGTAATAGTCCTTGACTTTTAGCATTTCAACTTTCAGTTCAGTTTGTTTTCTTTAGGAGCAGGCAATGGAGTCCCTTCTTTGCATCCTCCGACATGCCAACAAGAGAGGCTGTAAAAAGAATAAAACCAATATATATATATATATATATATATATATATATATATATATATATATATATATATATATATATATATATATATATATAGCCAGTAAGCCGGTTATAGCTTCAAGATCCAGTGAAACTTTACTGCTTATAGTCTGCGGAGATTGTTACCAAATCCAGAGTTCGTGCTTCTTTAAGCGCTGTCCTGTCCTGGGCTGCCCCTGCAATGGATCATCTCCTCCTCTTTAAGGCGCCTCACAGCCATCACCTTCTCAACGACGTCTCTTTTTGTCTTAGGGTCTGCAGCAGCTACAGTTTATTAAACATAGATTATGATTCAAGATCAGAACTTCCAACTACTGCTCAGATACTGGGTATTTGGTTAAACAGGATACATTTGAAATGTTTTAAAATGAAGAGCTTACGTTCACTTGTGTTCTGCCAGGGCCATACGTCGGTCTGGATGAGGGCACCACTGGACATAATTTGCTTTGACGGTTCAGCCAGCTTGTTGTAATCGTCAACAGCAGCCATGAAGCTTTTTTTCTCATCCAAGATGACCTTGCGAATTCTATGTCGCGTCTTGTTGCTATCTGTAAATAATCATAAAAAAAGGGCACACTTGTCATTTAATGAATGTTTAGACTAAAATCAACACTGTTCAAGTTGTTTGCAAGAACATGCATCATATCCAGCTTAAAACAAACAAGGATCCAATTTTATTCGGTTTACAAAGCTGCTGTACATGTACCATATACATTTACAAACTGTTATCAAACTGGTATCAAACTGTCTATTTCAAATAAACTGACGTACCAGTTTGCCTGTAAAGATTTTGTTTTCACACTCTGATGACGACAAGCTCCTCTATTCGTGCCTGCAGTGCTCAAAGGCTGCCATCAGTTTGATCCATTTCTATGTGAGAGTAACATTAAGAGTACAGTATGAGTATAGTACATAAAACTTATCACTCACTTACATTCAACAATCAGTCTTTTAAGCAGAATTTCAAGGGATATAGTAAGTTATATTAAACAGTAAATATTAAACAGTAATCAAATGTTAATGGAGCCAATTTCACAGAAAAAAAGTAATATATTCCGTAATAAAAATTAGGTTTGAGAAGCTGGACATGCTGTAGAAATGTGCTAATGGGGGTACCAAAGTCAACTTTTACTCTCTACAATAAATTAGACAAGTGTTACCTCTTGAAGTAGTGTTTAACTACATCACTTTTAAAAATAATAACGTTACCTCCATATCCTGAAGGAGTTCGTTGGCACCCTGAAGCGCTTCCTCCAATTCAAGATACTCTGAATCACTCATTTTTCAAACTAAAGAGGAAAGAGATTTTGATAGAACTCAGTGACACAAAGAAATACATAAAACACATAAATAAAGCAATCCAAATGATTTTCAGTGTTTGCGCTCCATTCAACAATGTTAGCAATTAACGTTAGCATTATGGGTTTGTACAGAGCTAGCAGAAGTAGAAAACTGCTTTTTAACATTACACACCATGCGATGCTATTTGCGCCAGGGCATACAATATTAGCAACGTGCAACTCCTTTAATGTTTGTAATAGATTAAATCCATCATCGGTGGATTAAAGAGCTAATGCTACAGTAGCCACGTACAGTCGTAAGCTTACTCTACCGAGCACACTGACGGTAGCCATTTTTAAATGCTTTAAACTGTTACTTTGCGAGACTAGTGAATCAAGGTAATCTCTTTCTAAAACATACACTTTGGGCCAATCCCATTTCTATTTTCTACCCCTACGCCTACCCCTTAGCCCTACCCCTTGCCCCGTCAATAGGAGGGGCAAGGGGTAGGGCTGAAAAGCAATCCCTACGAAATGGGACACCCCTCCAACACTCGCATACGTCAGCAGTTCGCGCCGCTACTTATGACGTAACCAGGGATGTAGTGGTAAAAAAAGAGGTGGGTAAACTATACATTTTGGGATCGGGGGACCACGACGTTGTAAGGGCCAATTCATAGTCGACGCAAGCAGGCTACGATTTTATGAAACAACTTTTCTGACACATAGGATTGTGTGTGTATGAGTGTTTGTAAATGTGCATGTGTGTGTACTTGTATGTGTGTGAATGCATGTATGTATGTTTGTGTGTGACAAGGGTTCCCTGAGGTCTCTACTCTGTATCAGTCATAATTCGAGATACACAATACGCATGTTTGAGGTTTATTAAATCTTAATAAAGAGAAAAATAATGTCAGTGTAAAAGAAAGCAAAAAAAAGAACAATATCAAATAATCATTATAGCACTGAACTTTGTAGCTACCCATAGTCATAATGTCACTCACAACAGTGCCCACAGAGCCTCTTTGTCTGTTGGATATTTTAGTGTGCAGGGACGTGCACGTGGATCTGAAGCACGTCTCCATCTATTTGCCTTCTCTCTTTTCTTCCCTTTTCTTCTCTTGTAGTTGAGGCTGCTTCTTCATCCTCTCTTTGCCCTATTTTCCTCGTCTCACTATCTCCTCCTTCTGTCTCTCCTCCTGCTGTTTCTCCTGGCCCCGCAACAGTGTCTGTCTCTCCACCCCTATCTGTAAAATTAAATTAAAACGGCTAAGTACACATATGGACAAGTATTTCTGCCCAATTTGAATGCTATAGCCTTCTTAAAAAAACAAATAAAAAATAAACACACCCACACACCGAGAAGGGCGGGGAGGAGTGACTTGCCTAACGTTACTTTAGGCTAAGTTCTCTATAGGCCTATTACAGTATATCCGTGACATGAAGTTAGCATGCTGTCATAATGACTTCGAGATTAACATGAAATGGCAACTATTTGTCTTATAATGCGCTACAAATACTGAATTTATGTTTATATGATAATTACCAAAAACTTTAGACTGCACTAACAACGCCATTGTCTGCCAGAAAGGTAGGCTAATTTGTTGGCACGAGTTAACAACCTAACGTTAGTTAGTGGCATAGTCCACAAACCAAAACGATGGGGAGTTTATCCTAAAAACGTGAAGTTTAGGATTCTTTTTGGACTCACTGTGTCGGGATATTTTGCTGGTCTCAGCTGGAAGATTGCTGCCTTGACGCTTTAGAAATCGCCTAATATCCATTTCACCATAACTTCACACACGTACGTAATCAGTAACATGCAAGGTGCTCTGTCTTGTGGATAGAAGCACTGTAGTTGGTAGCGAAGCTAATGTAAACGTGTGGATGAAATCTCGCAGTCTGCTGGATCCCGCAAGAGGGCGTATTACTACGCGTATAGGCTACGCAGTGATAAAACCCACAAGAACTCATGCTTGCAGGATCTACTAGTTGTAGGCAATTGAAAAATAACGGGAAAGCGTTATTAATATCTGTAGTTTATAAAACAAGAGACATGCGTGCGTAAACTGTATGTAGAGGTGGATAAACTATGATTGAACGTGCGCAAACTGTATTTAGAGGTGCGTAAACTATATTTAGAGGTTCGTAAATGCTATTTCCAAAAATCTGGAGGTGGGTAAACGGCGTTTACGTGCGTTTACCCACCACTACATCCCTGGACGTAACCAAAAGGTGACAATTACCAGAAGCAAACATTGAAGCACAATAACAAACCAGAAGCAAATATGCCTGCTGTTGTGACTCTGGCGTTAATAATGACATACCAGCTGTTAAAAAATATGTCTGAGAATCGGGGGAATGCCATGAGATGAAGACGTCTTCTCCGGTTGGCAGCATGGCTGGGTAACACTACGGTATGTAAAATGACTACAAATAACAAGTGACTGAGCTATGTTATACATGTAACGCTAGCCTCCTCCTGTAAACATGTAGCTTACACCCTTCCATTTGTTTCTTTCCAGGCGGCTAATCTGGTGAGGTATTGCCGTCTTGACCACAATATGCCCATTTTAAGGGCCTGGTTCAATGTTGAGGCGGACCTAAGACAAGACTTTCGCCTCAGCAGAAGGGCCATGCATGCTGTGCAAAGGCTGCTTCAAACGGAGCAGGACCATGGCTGGGGACGGGAGCTAGAAGTTCTCATCTACGTGTATTGGTTGGCGCATGGGCTGTCTTACATCGTGGTGGCTCGTGTATTCAACGTCCCGAAATCCACGGTGCACCAGGTCGTTCACAAAGTGGCGAATTACATCTGCAGAAACCTGCGGCGTGCTGTTGCCCTCCCCCAGGCTGCAGAGCTGGCTGCAGTTGGGCAAGGGTTTGCTCAACTGTCTGGTAGCCCTGCTTTCACAAATGTTGTGGGGGCAATAGATGGAAGCCATATTAGGATAAAACCACCAGCATGTCACCGAATTGACTATCTAAATTACAAGGGTTTTTATTCCATCAACATGCAGGCAGTATGTGATTCTACAGGAAGATTCCTGGATATCTTTGTCGGGTACCCCAGGTCAGTGCATGACACAAGGGTCATGAAAAACAGCAGTTTGTATAAAGTGAGACGCTACCCTCCGCCAGGGTACATTCTCCTTGGAGATGGTGGCTACCCGTGTTTAGACACACCTATCTGCCTCATGACGCCATACAAGGAGCCAATCACCGGTCCAGTACAGGGACGATACAATTACTGTCATGCAAAGGGTCGTAGTATTATTGAGAGAGCTTTTGGGGTAATGAAGACAAGGTGGAGGTGTATGAAGGTAGATTAGTGCCATATATCTGAAGAAGAGCAGACTATGATTTGCACTTGTAAAACCCGTAATTCGCAACTTGTGAACGCGCATCTCAGAGTTTGTAAGTGTAACTTCAGATCCACACATCTGCAAAAAGCAAACTGCAAGCATATTTCACAACTTGTGAAAGCGCATCTTCGAATTTGCACTTGTAACTTCAGATCTGCAAAGCTGCACAACATGATTTGCATGCGCAGGTTCCTATTTGCTCGCTCAGTTGCGTCATCCTTTTCACGTGAATTTTGGCACGATTCTCTCGGATGGATTTGAAGGAAACGATTTGCGCGCAGAGACCAGGGAATGCCTGTTTTACCACTCTTGTCCAAGAGGTGGCAGTGTGCTTATTGGCCATGCAAAAGTCGGGGATTATCTCAATAAACGGCTGTCCATGAATCATGGTCTGCGACACACGGCGCCACGAGAACATGGAGAGAAGTGTTCAACAACGTGTAAACCATAATGTTACTTACACGTTGTTGAACACTTCTCTCCATGTTCTCATGGCGCCGTGTCGTAGACCAAGAGTCATGGCCAGCCACCCACCACCACCACTGAGCCGTTTATTAAGTCCATTTTAAGATTCTCCACAAGATTTACCCTACAAATGTTAATATTTCAAAATATACTGACATAGACCTAGATTTACATTGCTCTTTTTGTAATAAGGAAGATGAAACACTTGTACATTTATTTTTTGAGTGCGATACTGTTAAGAAATTTCTAATAGACCTTAGTTTTCACCTTTTTGCACAACAGGGCTATTATGTCTTCACTCTCAAAGACATCTTCTTTTATTATGAGAACTCTACAGATTCATCATTTGAATTTTTAGTTAACTTTTATGTTCTACAAGCCAAATATTTCATTCATAAACAGAAATGGCAAAAGAATCAACCTCTCTTTGATATTTTTATTTTAGAAATTTCCTCTCTTCTCAAATCTCTTAAACTTGTACATAATAAGAAAAACACAAAGCTTCTAAATGTTCTTTAAGATATATTCCTCTTGTATGTCTATGTATGTTTTTCATCTCTTGTTTTTTTTTTACTGACTTTATCTTGATGTAATGATCAGCAATTTCTGTTCTACCTGTCACGTGTCATTGTAATACTCTGTCTTATTGCAATAATAAAAAAAAAAAAAAAAAAAAAAACTGAGCCGTTTATTGATATATTATCCAGTAACCACACTGCCACCTTTTGGACAAGAGTGGTAAAACAGGCATTCCTGGTCTCTGCGCGCAAATCGTTTCCTTCAAATCCATCCGAGAGAATCGTGCCAAAATTCACGTGAGAAGGATGACGCAACTGAGCGAGCAAATAGGAACCTGCGCATGCAAATCATGTTGTGCGGCTTTGCAGATCTGAAGTTACAAGTGCAAATTCGAAGATGCGCTTTCACAAGTTGTGAAATATGCTTGCAGTTTGCTTTTTGCAGATGTGTGGATCTGAAGTTACACTTACAAACTCTGAGATGCGTGTTCACAAGTTGCGAATTACGGGTTTTACAAGTGCAAATCATAGTCTGCTCTTCTTCAGATATATGGCACTAATCTACCTTCATAGAGGTGCACCCTTTTCAAAGCACTGGAGGTCAAGCCAACATTTGCTCCTCAGTTAATAGCATCCTGTGCCTTTCTCTACAACGTGTGCCTGGACAATGGGGACCTGCTGGAGCCAACCTCCCCGGGAGCCCCTAGCAGTCAACGAGAGCTCTGGAAATGCAACACGGGACAGATTGGCAGCCCAGGTGTAATTGTAAAGACACTGTTTGAACCTTGAAACATTTTATACTGTATTTCTGTTCAATGGCAGTTGGAAATGTTGTCATCCAAGTGCATTAAATTTCAATTGATCAATCTGTTTCAAATGTTGTTCATATGAATCAAAGTTACACGTTCCTACTATGAATCAAAGTCACACTTTTTCCTTTTCTTTTTTTTTATTAGTGCAAATGGGATCAAACAGTAAAGTGTCACAGTACATAAACAAAGCTAAAAAAACAACAATATTAATATAAAAACTGAATTTAAAACATTTGAACAATAATAATTTGAACAGTAATATAAAACAAAAACAGTGGTACAAAATTACATTTTTTCTAACAAGCGCTCAAACAATGATAAAAACGGTCTGTGTTGTGCTGTGTCTCCCTGTGGCGCTCCTCCTCTTTCATACTCTCCTTCTCCAGGAAGTCCATGAAGGGGTCGGACTTCCTCCTCTTCGGCAGTGGGGGTGGGGGTGAGGATGAGGATGACGGGGAAGGGGATGGGATGGGCTCCACGGTGTCCTGAGAACAACATTACATACATCACAACACAATTTCATCCACTGCACAAAAGGTGTTACAGAATTAGGTACTAATGGCTGTGTACAGGACATGGTAGTAACAATACATTAAAATTAAGATTTTGCACATCATGCTACACATTATCAATCTTAAAAGACCAATAATCTGTCCAAGATGAACAAATCACATATGGCTGTATGCTTACCATAGTAGTTGGGATGTCTTCCTCCTCTGCTCCAGCATCCACCAACAGAGGAGGGTCTATGCATGGCCTCGCACCCAACACCTCGTGCATGTCCTTATAGTACTGCCAATTTGTGGCAGTGACCTCGCCCGCGTCAGTCCCTGCCCCGGACTTGCCAGTTTTCAGCTCCTGTAGTAAGCAAAACATCAAAATTTCATTGTTGATACAATGCACACTGAATGATCTCAGACCACATGATTTTCATCTACTTATAGCAGGGTTTCACCAAGCTCTTCCTAGTTAAGGCAGCCTTTCACTTGAAAGACAGCCTTTTCAAGTCAGTAGGGCTGCATGTGTCTGACACTGGACACAAAATGTTGTGTCAAGTCATATTTTTATATCAATGCTATATCATATTTTCTATATGAGTACATATGTACATTACTGCTTACCTTGTACCTTTTCTTTAAATTCTCCCATTTCTTGGAGACCTGCTGGGAGGACACCTTCCCCTCTAGCTCCAACTCGCTGATCAGTGCCCTGTGTTGTAAATGGAGAAATAACGTATGAGGAGGGCATAAACACTACAATGCAGCTCCACCTCATTGATCAGCGTCCTGTGTGTGAGGAGGGCAGTAAACACTTTAAAAAGATAAATAATGAAACAAACAAACCATTACGAGCAACCTAGAACTCAAAAATTACTCACTGCCACTGTTGTTTCGCTGATGCTTTTGATTTAAGGAACCGTGGCTCATTGTCGGCGCGGAACCTTATCAGCCTCCTTGTTTGGGCTTGAGACCCTGTGAAATACACGGTCATACTTGCGATAATAGTAAGCGAAATGTAATGTATTTACACGAAGTTTGATTTGATTAGCACCACGCAGTGTTACATCAACTGGTGGTGTAACATGATATATGTGGCATGGTGTATGACTATTTTCCCCTTAGCCCCATATGCTACGGGCACTTACCTGTCCACTCAGCTATTTTACGTGTTTTGCTAGCGGAGTTCGGTTAAGCTACCTGCCTGGTCATACTGAACCAAACCATATCCATGTAAGCGAAATGGCGCGCAGCTTATTTGTGGTCAAAACAACTACGTTTCTTGTAAATACTTTGGTTGCAGTTTTTTTCACCCTTCCGTACATCGTTAGCTTGCTAACCTACGTTTTATGGAGAATCTCACCACTACACATTGTGACAATGTCAAACTTTATACAACACTGAACTTTATACAACACAGTTATAAATAGTTATTTACGAAAAACACTACATTTATGTCCGTTGGGAGATGTCGCCGCCATTCGCCGCCATTCGGTTGTGTTGTCGTTGACAATATCGCGTTGCGTTATGGGAAATGTTTCGTACCCCTCCTTTCGGAGTCAGCCTGCCTCAACCGCTCACTTTGGAGGGGTTCTAAGCCAATCCCCTACCCCTACGCCTTCGTGTTAAGGAGAATTGGGATAGCCCTACCCCTTCACGGTGTCAAGTGAGTTGAGATCCCTGATCCGCTGACACAACGGAAAAGTTAAAATAACAACCTGTGAAACGGATGACATAGTGTCTCACTGCCTGGCCTTGCAAATGGGGAAGTGAACCCCCCCAGCAGACGGCCTAAAAAATGGGGAACGAAGGGACTTTTCATTCATGCCAGTAATGGTAAGCCTTTGGACATTTAAAAAATATATATGAGTATGGGAGTAATGCATAAAGCTAAGCTAAAATGTGATTAATGATGATTCTGTGTTTAAACAAATGCAAAAATGAAATGTTGAAATGAGTGTATCCATAAGAAAAGATTGTGATTATAACTGAAGATTCTGACTGCTGGAGATTGTGAAATCATTGCAACAGTTAGTAGCTAAAGAAGTAATAATAACTAAATCATGCTGAGGGGTTGAGGAAGTGAAACTCGAGCAACCAGTCTGGAGAGAGGGTGAGAAGGGGATAAGTGAAGTAAACAGGAAACATCTGGATGAGCAAAGAGGAATGAACAACTGCCTAAAATGGTTGGACTCTGACAAGTGACTCATTGTCGCCTGATAAGGGAAAAAATCCAACAAACAGAGAGTATAAAATCCCTGCACTACGGAGATCGTGGTTATCTTCATCAGCCGGCACCCAAGTTCAAGACATGCTGTACGACAGACCAAAACGGGAGCATCAAATCTCCGGACTTAGACTCTAAATCACAGAGAAGGAACAGACGAACAGCCTAACATCGCAAGAGAGGAGTCTGGGAAGCCACGGCCGGCAGGAGGGAGCCGAGCGTTGGAGGATAAGCATCCCAAAACCAGCAGTGGGCCTCGACTGGACCAACCAGAACTCTTTTCATGTTCATCCTGCCAAAGATACTACGGACATCAGGAACTTTCTGGGCTTTGGCCAAAGCCAGGGACTCTTGACGAAATCCAGCAGTACGGCAGTCGTGAAAGGACTGAAATCGACTGATCATCGCTTCACCCTTTCCCCCACTCTCTCCAAACTGGACCAACCTTAATAACTCAGCAACAGCCTTCATATCAGGTTATCAAATTTATTAGAATAAGAATAGTATATTAGAGGATAGGATTAATCAAATTTGAATGAATTAAACTGTATGCTTGCCCTTGCTAAACTTTGCAATAAATATATCCACTGCAGTTAAAGATTAAGTTGTGGACCTCACTTATAATATCTCCTATAGGATGTAATTATGAGTTATAGTGTGTTCGACATCTAATGGTTCCAACAGGTTACTCTAGCCTACTGAAATTAACAGACCCTTAGGGCTCGCTGTCAGAGCCATTAAAAAATATCCTAGCAACCATACCAAGTACACAGTTTAATGAGAGGAGAGCTGCCGTGAACACACGCGGCTAGTGTAGTATTTGGCTCATAGGGGCTATTCGGTCAGGTGCTATACTAGAGTAAGCAGGGTAGACGTGCGGATGAAGGCAGCTAGGCGAATCTCCTCGCCACCAGCTTAAACAGTCCTCTAAACTGTCCCGATGGAGTTAGACCCACGGGCTTGAGGATCGGACCCGTGAGACGGAGAGCTGGTCCGGTACCACCTGTACAGGGGTTAACTCGGGATCTAACAACAGGAACGCGCAAAAGGGAGGAGTAGGGGTAAGGGGTAAGGCGAAGGGGTGAAATGGGATTGGCCCTTTCACTTTCTCAAAGTAGTTTTTTTTTTACATACCTGCGTTAGAATCAATTTTTTCTTTACCATCACTATCACCATCTTCATCTTCATCACCATCCCCATCTTCATCACCATCTCCATCTTCATCACCATCTCCATCTTCATCTTCATCTTCTGCTCGTGCTCGTGCTCCGTTTTATACAGACCTGGGAAGACACCTTTTGCGTATCAGAGGTGAAGGGGCGTCATAAATCGTCAGTTGTCGAGCATTCTGGGTAGTGTAGGCCTTTCCGCTATCCAAAACATACGAATAAAAGTTTATTTCTCAGGCTAAAAGGATAAAAAAAACATACTGAGGGTTACAACATGAAGCTATCCTATTGTTGAATCATCAGTGACACTTTGGCGTGTTTGTGCTTAGAAACGTTGATATCAATAAAAGAAATCTTTAAAATTGTGAGAAAAACAGTTCCGGGCAGAGGGTCCTCGGTTGTCCAATCAGATTGTAGCTTGCAGCGTCATGTATCGCTGTGGTTGGGTTATTATTGGAGTGAATGGACAGCTGGAGCTCTGCTCTGAGCGTCTCTTACCAGCGCAAATGGATTATACTGGAGTCAATTGACAACCTAGAGTGTTTCATATAGATGCGGAAGGGTACCTTTTATGTTGGTATCAGACGTCAAGGGGGCGTGACAAATCGTCTGTATTTTACGCGTTTGGAATAAGAATGGGTTGGAGGAGGCCCTTTCGTACAGTGACAAAGTCTCCTGCAAATGTTTCACTTCCCCCTGACTTGAAACAAAAACAATGACATCATCTGCATTAGCAGAGACAATAGGTGGACGGTCCAGCTTGGGAGATGCAGGCAGTGAGAGACCACCAAGACGACTCCTCAGCTTGCACAGCAGAGGCTCAATGGCAAGGCTGTACAGCTGCCCAAAAATTGGGCACCCTTGCCTTATCCCTCTCTGTACAGAGATTGGCCGACTCAGCCAATAAATCCTGTCCAGTCTAGCTGCACTGACTCTGTTGTTGTTCATCTGGACCCATGTGTACTGTCTAGACTGTGGATGTTTGACTCTCCATGTGTCCAGTAAGTCCAAACATGTACTGCAAAGGCTCTGACTTGACTGTGGGTGGGGTTCCTCGCTTGTCCTGTCTACAGTAAAATTTAAGGTACAGTTAAAATCCCCACCAATGATGAGCTGATCTTGAAGATGATTCTTCAGTTAATTTTTAAGCAGGTTTAAAAATCCCACTCTCTCTCTTCCCACTTTCTTGCACCCTCCCACCATAAGCCCCAATCTACCTCATCTGCTGCAGTTGTGTGTGTTTCTTTCTTGTAAAAACAGCACATCAAGTCTTTTTTGAGCAGCGACCTTAGAGATTAGAGCCCTCTTGTGCCTGTCTCTCCCCCACTGATGTTTAAAGACCCTATTTTTAGGCTCGGCAAAAAGAGGACAGAAAAGAGAAGCAGACAAGCTGGAACAAACAGAGAGCAGTAAGAAGAGAGAGCGCCACCTTGTGATGATGTATGATGTTTACTTCCTGGTTCTTCTAACAGGTTTACTCTGTGCTTCCTTTCTCAAAGATGTCATGTGCTTTTTAAGACGGAACCGTTTCTTCTCATCAAGGAGGTTAAACCCAACCAGGCTCTTCAGTATGCTGACAGATCTTACAAACTTCTCAGTGTCATTGAAGTAGTCGCTCACTTTTACAGATTTTTATATGTTTCATCCAGAAACTGGTTGATCTCCTCTAAAGAATAGAGTTCACTGATCCTGGTAGAGAAGTCCCCAACAGAGACTGTGTCCGACTCTGCCTCTGACAAGTACTCCTCATATGAAGCCTGGTGGTTCACCACAGACTGTCGACTGCACAGTGCACTGTTTCCTCCACATTCCATGCTGACTGTGCACTTCACTGACTGCAGACTGAGCTCGGCTCACAGTCGGTGCAGTCAGCAGCTGCTTCTGTCCCTGTCTTTCATTAGCACGATGTGAGCTAACACCACTAGTTTTTGCTGCCACAACACTGCAATCCATCTCCAAGATGCCGCCCGCCCCACAGGACGCAACGGGCACCGGGAGCAGCAGCATCCACCACCCCCGGCCCAGCGCTGGCCCCCATCACCGTGATTCACTCTGAAAGACACTTACAGCATCTGTGCAGGTGAGTCCTGGAACATGAACACCTGGCGCCTTAAAGACTGCACGTGCTTCAGTTTGGGATCCTTACAGCCCAAACCACAGGGGACAGACAGCGGCGGAAACCTGTACAAATAAGTCCCTGATAAACACAGCGCTCTCTATCAGCAGATTAACATGCGCTTCATCTTTTAGGAAAACAACCACCGCTTTGTTCATCCGTGATGCGTAACAGAGTTTATCATGCCCCACCTGCTCACCGACAGCCAACAACACCTCCTCCACACTGATGCTGCCATCCGGCAGGACTATCCTCACTCACTGCTGGATGTATGGAGAAAGCGTCTCGGTGGACACCATCCCTCCCAGAAAACACCCGGCAGAGAACTGGAGCCCTCACCGACACTTGACAAGAAAATATCAAAAAAAGGCTTACCTGATCATGCACGAAGAACAGTTGGAAACACCAGAAACAGAAAACCAGTTCAAAACTCTGCGCCACTCACAAACACCACCACCACTCACGCTCCACACACAAACCGGAAACGGAAGAGGAGGAGAGGAGAGAATAGGAGAGGAGAGGAGAGGAGAGGAGAGGAGAGGAGAGGAGAGGAGAGAGCAGGAGAGGAGAGAGAAGCCATTGCTCTCGCTAGGCTAGTTAGTGTGACAAAAACTTGTGAAACTATCAGATAGTGGTTACTAAAGTTGATAACTGTTCGTGCACAAAGAGAACAAATCTAAGGATAGTGCAGAGATAAGTAGATAGTCGCTGATGTGAAAAATATGCGAAAAACTGTTTAGGTGAGCAGAGCAGAGAGAGCACTATGGCAGCAACACCGATAACCGGAAGTGACACAATACGCTTACCGTAAAGTTATTTTAGAGATAGAACAATGAAGAAGGCGAACAATGTTGTAGGCAACCGGAGGCAATGAATCATTTCATTTCATTTGTCCGACATGCCATTAAGTTTTTAAACAGGTACTGTAATGCACTACCACCTTATCTTCTAAGCACTCTAACAGGTCCGTCGTGGTCACAAAGGATGTCCAGCTGGTCTGGGCCATCCTATCAGTTTTTTACTTTATACTTTAGTTGTTGCAAAGTGTGAAGCATTTCTATGTTTATGTGTACAAATACGTGTATATGAGTACAAATACGTGTAGTTGTGACTTTGTCAGTTTCACCATTGGGACGAATAGACGGACCTGCCTAGCTATCTACCTATTGTTAAGAAAACAAAGCAGCACAGCAGCAGAAATGAATCCTGCTGCAAATTAAAAACATGCTTTCAAAAGTTCCTTCACAGGAGCTCTCACGAGACAAAAGAGCAGCGATGTAGCAGCCGGTTCTTTTTCACACTGCTTTCAGTATGTTAGCAGCAGAACACTCTGGACAGGCACAACACACTGTCTACTGGTAGAAATTTGGGGTGCAGTGTCTTGCTAGTGACACTTCAGGAGGAGGTAGGGATCAAACCACTGACGCTTTTATCAGTAGACAATCTGCTCAGGGTCCTGAGCCACAGCTGCTCAGGCAGTGTGTGTAGTAAACAATAATTAATATGCACAAGGACACAACATAAACAAAACAAAGAGTGAAACTAAAAAGTGTGTTGGAGCCAATTTTGTATTTAGTTCATTAGTGAGTGTGTGTGTGTGTGTGTGTGTGTGTGTGTGTGTGTGTGCTTTTTGCAGGGAATTATGTTGAGCACGGAGAAAGGTGTTGTTACCAGAGAAGCAATGTGGCAATGAAGCACATCATGTGTACCATAAACAATTTGTTTGTATGTCTGAACTGACATGCTACACAAAGGCTGCATCGAATAGGCAAGCACTGGGTAGCCTTTTTGTTTTTGGTTGAGAGAAGTCACCACACACTGCAGTACAAAAAGAAAAGGGCATTCCCAAAATACATTTTGACACAGCATACAAAACCTCATCAGAAAAACACCTGAAGCATAAAGCTGGATGTTTCTTAAAATACTCAGCGGAACTACAGCTTGACGTTCCACACTGACAGAATGTGAAGGTTTGGGTGAGGAGAAGAATTCTCTGTCACCTTCAAGATGCACACACTTATTTAGGAACTCCACAACTAAACATCAGCACACAATCACAACTCATTTGAACACATGCTGCGTTTGCTCTGCGATGGAGATGAGACAGCATGACACAGAATGTGTTAGGATATAATTTGGGCCAATCATAGCCCTGCTGGGGGACTTTGAAGGTGTAGAATTTGTCAAATATATTTTTTCTTCTATTTCTTTCTCAATTTAAGAATGTGATACACCTGAAGGCAATTCCTTTACAGAAGCAAGAAAGAATATTTCAATAACCTGAAATGCTGCATGTTTCTATAAGAGCAACCCTACAGGTAATTGCTATGTTCTCCAGGGTGACCAGACAGGAGATGAACGTCTGACTGTGCAAACATATACTGCTCCTCTCACTTACATAAACAGCCGCATGCCCATACACATTAAATGTATGATCAGAGGAAGAAAGAAATATTGCTTTTCAGTTCTCCTGTTTGGATGACACCAGAGAGATATACTTCACACTTGTCATCAAACTCAAAGTGACAGTTTTATTGCCCCTAAGCCCCGCCCCCTGACAGCTGTCCCTGTACCGGAAGGAAGTCCCCCCTAGCCCCTCCCCTTCCGGAAGGGAGCTCCCCCTCTAAGTCCCCGCCCCCTGACAGCTGTCCCTGTACCGGAAGGAAGTCCCCCCTAGCCCCTCCCCTTCCGGAAGGGAGCTCCCCCTCTAAGTCCCCGCCCCCTGACAGCTGTCCCTGTACCGGAAGGAAGTCCCCCCTAGCCCCTCCCCTTCCGGAAGGGAGCTCCCCCTCTAAGTCCCCGCCCCCTGACAGCTGTCCCTGTACCGGAAGGAAGTCCCCCCCTAGCCCCTCCCCTTCCGGAAGGGAGCTCCCCCTCTAAGTCCCCGCCCCCTGACAGCTGTCCCTGTACCGGAAGGAAGTCCCCCCCTAGCCCCTCCCCTTCCGGAAGGGAGCCCCCCTCTAAGTCCCTGCCCCCTGACAGCTGTCACTGTACCGGAAGGAAGCCGTAGGTGTGAATAACCCACCCCGCTGGGGGTCAATAACAAACACACACACACACACACACACACACACACACACACACACATACACACCGCTGACCCGTGGTGACCTTCCTGTGTCTTGTGGGAAAACAGAGGTGAGGCATGTTATGACATGTTTCACGCCTTTCTGCGACCTGCTGTTGTCTGCTGCGTCAGTTAGGATAACAAAGAGAAACAACCAAAGGGAGCGTTTTCGCTACCTCCTGCTGTCCTGTGGGTAAACAGAGGTGATGTCTGGTATGACAACTTTCTCACCTTTCTGCAACCCCCTGCTGGCTTTGTGTCCCTTCCTATGGCTTGTGTCTGCTGGGTTATAGGAGAACAAAGCATATTAAAATCTGGTTTCATACCTTTTTGTTACCGTCTGATGTCTTCGTGTCCCACAGCAATTCCCTCCTGTGTCTTGAGGGGAAACAGACGTGAGGTCTGGTATGCCGAGTTTCACATGTTTTTGCTACCTCCTGTTCCCCCACGATAGAGAGATTGAACATTGAATCAAATGTTTTTTCTGTTGTTCTGTTTAATAAAAAAAAAAGAATAAGTAACTCTGCTCAGCTAGTTTTTTTCTACGGGTACAACATCAGTGGCTAAAAAAAGTAAATCAAGCAGCAAACAAAGACTCAAACAGACTCAAACTCCTCAGATGTGATGTCTTTTTCCCCCTCCTTTTCTCACAGGCTCCTGTGCGTGAATAACTATCAGTGCTGCATTTCTTATCATTCGCTCTGTGTTAGTATATGTAATTACTGTGTTTCCTCTCTGTTTTATTTCAGTATACTCATCTCCTAAATTACAACAGCAGAAGGCACATTGTCGCTCTCTACAGTCTTAAAAATGTCCTTCTGCATCCTTAGTCTATGTTTCAGGTCCCAGAACTTAACTTTCAAAACCATTGACGGTTGGTGGCTTTAAAAATGTCCTTTTGCATCCCTAGTCTATGTTTCAGGTTCCTAAAACTTAACTTTCTAAACCATTGACGGTTGATGGCTTTAAAATGTCCTTCTGCATCCTTAGTCTATGTTTCAGATCCCAAAACTTAACTTTCTAAACCATCGGCTGTTGCTGTAATCAAAGAGTTGATGCAGACATTGAGGTGTGAGGCTAACCCTTCAAATGGTTGATCTGAAAAGGCGGGAGCTAACCCTCCAAATGGTTGATCTGAAAAGGCGGGAGCTAACCCTCCAATTGGTTGATCTGAAAAGGCGGGAGCTAACCCTCCAATTGGTTGATCTGAAAAGGCGGGAGCTAACCCTCCAATTGGTTGATCTGAAAAGGCAGGAAAAGCGTGGCTCAGAGCCTGTTGAATCAGACGGCAGAGTCAGTTGAAACACGAGGACATGATGGAGCGCGGTATGGGAAAACTTTAACTACTTTTTCAAATTTCGCATTCTACGAAAACAGACAAAACAGAAGAAGTAAACTAAAGTACTAAATGTATTTTTAGAAAATAACATTTCATCGGTGGTTCAGCCTACTTCTATTCCTTCTGACGAGGAATTTACCAATTATCCCGGTAAGTTTTTTAACATCTTTTAATTTATTTTACTACTATTTTTTGTTGTTGTTTGTTTTCAACAATGAATATCCTTTTTCATTCTTCAAGTGATTCCTCTTGAATTTGAGGACATCAGGCTCACGCAGACGGATTTTGGTAGGTTTAACATTTGCTCTTTACTTTCTTTACCTTTTTCAGTAAATTGATAAGATTTAACATTCTTATTTTCTCCCAAACTTTCATCTATAGATCTTATAGATGGAGCGTCGCTGCTAGACAGTGCTAGATCGCCTGTACAACGTCGCACATATCGTCTAGGATCAGGACGAGCCAGACCTCAAAGTCGTAGGGAAAACCCTACAGTTGAGCCCCTAACCAGAGAATCTGACGGAAGCACGAGTGGAGCATCGGGTAAGTCACAAAACTTTCTGGAAAAAAGTACTTTCTAAGAAAAAAAAGAGAGAAAGAAATTGAATTTCTATGATATTTTAAACAGAACCCGGGCCTTCGGTTTCTCCTCTCGGGAGGTCTGTGACGGAGCCGCCTAGGCCTAAAAAACGCCGCGTCAGTCAGCAAGGTAGGCAAATGTTTTCAAAATATAAACTGAGCTTTGAAAGAATCGTTGTGTGAAATGTAAATATAACATTCTTTTATTTTTTTTGCCGCAGTTGTAGAACAAAGGAGCATCGGCACGCAGACCGAAGCGCAACCGAAGCGAGAGGAACCCGCAGCCAGAGAGGCAGAGGATAGCGCAGCGGCGGCGGAGTGCGGGCAAAGGAGCGTCGGCACGCAGACCGAAGCGCAACCGAAGCGAGAGGAACCCGCAGCCAGAGAGGCTGAGGATACCCAAACAGGAATACAGACTAATCAAAACCAACCCGGTGCCGAAGCAGAGTTTAATCAAAATCAACCCGGTGCCGAAGACGGAGCCACAAACATAACGGATCTCCCAACGCCTCCTACGGGCTTTGGCGTCCTCGACGAGCTGGACAGGTTGGCGCATTTACAGCTACTTTTAAACTGTTTGGTGTCTTTCTGTAGAAGGCTGTGATATTAAGCTGTGTGACGGTTAACTGAAATTAAGTAAAAAATGGATGAACGAATGTTTTTAGAGTCTGTGGATCTGTCTGATTTAATGCAAGCGGTTGAGCAACTGAACCAACTCACCCCACCTCCTCCGGTAGATGTAGCCGTTGCTAACGTAGATGATCCGACAGCATCAGTGGTCGATAACTTTTTTCAATCCTTAGAAGATGCTCTTTTGCATCTAAATCAAAACCCGTCTTCAACCGATTCTGAGAATTATTTTCAGCCTTTAGAACTGGCTCTCCTGCAGGTTAACAAGACTCCTCCCTCCACCCCGTCCACCTCCACCAACTCTTCCTCACTGTCAGATGAAAACCAATTGCCAAACACCTCAAATTATTCGGGTTCAACACCAAATTTAGCTGAAGTCGCTAGAAATGTCCAGCATGGTGGCGGGATTGTGAGCGGTCAGCCTGATTCACCCCCCAGACCATCCACCTCCTCCAACTCGTCCAACACGACGACCGTGTCCCGCGAGCGGTTCAACAATGTGGAGTTGAGACGCGTGTTTGCCGTTCCCCCTGCCAGAAACATACCAGATCTTGCACAGTTTTATGATGATGTGATGTTGATCCTCAGAGAAATGGCTGATGAGGTCAGAGGTCGGGTTAGGCGTAATGATGTGATACAGCTCGAATTGATTGGCGAGAATGTTCAAAATCATGTCTCTGTGGCTGTTGAGGATGAGGATGGCGATGCTATCCTGCCTGCTTTTGAGGGTTTGCTGGAACGGCTGGTGCAATCTGACGCTGAGATAGCGTCAGATGCAAGGTTGGAATTAGTGGTTCAGGTTGTGCATGATCCTAGAGGTGGTGTGAAGCGTAAGATGGAAAAAACGCTGGACTGTGAGATATTACGCATCAAAAAGCGTCATCTGTACGTAGTAAACAACGTGGATGATCAGCTCTGCTTTGCTGTCAACTTGGCCCATGTGATCGATCCTCTTGCCGCGGATAATCAGGCTTTGGAGCGAGGGAGAAGGCTGCAGAGCCTTGCCGTTCTGAGCGATCAAACCCCAGTCACCTTTACCGACGTGTGCAAATTTGAGCAAATTATAAAACGCAAAATTGTAATTTTTTACAGAAACCCTGATCAGCAGCCGCTCTCTCATTTTGAGACGGCTTTCACCGATAGATCTAATCCTCTGTTTCTATTTTTATTCCAAAACCATTATTACGGCATAAAAAATCTGAAAGCCTTTCTCGGTGCTCCATACGTCTGTCAATACTGTTACAAAACCTACACGAAGCCCTACGCACATCAATGCAAAGGTCACTGCTCTGTTTGCAACGACCCCGAATGCACTAAGCAGGCGCTCAAACCTGTTGTGTGCAACGATTGCAACAGGACGTGTCGTACGGCTCAGTGTCTTGTTAGGCATAAGGAGCCTCGAGAAAGACTACCGCGTAAAACAAATAGCGGTACTACCACTAGCAGTAGTATATGCGAAACCATCAAGAAATGTAATAAATGTAAAAATAATTATTACGCGTCTCAAAGTAAAGATCACAAATGCATGCGGCCTAAATGCACCATCTGCGGAGAGAAATTAGTCTCAGACGCCACTGATCACCACCACTGTTTCATGCAACCTTTGCCTGCTACTGCGACTCATGCGCAGAAACTGATTTTCTATGACTTTGAAACATTTGTTGTTCAGCAAGATGTGCACAAGCCTTTTCTTGTCTGCACCAAAACGTTGAAGGGTGTGCGCTGGTCGTCTTACGGTCTGAATTGTGTCAGGGACTTTCTCCTGCATTTCAGGAGGCCCATGTACTGAGACAGCGTGTTTGTGGCTCACAACGCTAAAGGCTTTGACAGCTATTTGGTCATAAACACCATGATAGAGATGGGGCTACAGCCTTCTCTCATCATGCAGGGCAGTAAAATTCTCTGTTTCCAGGACCCTGATTACAATCTAAAATTCATCGACTCGCTGTCTTTCCTCACCATGCGTCTCAGTGCTATGCCTAAAGCGTTAGGTTTCTCTGACCAGACCAAAGGGCATTTCCCTCACATTTTCAGTTCAGAGAGGCATTTGCAATACATCGGAGCTTACCCTCCGCCGTCTGATTACGGTGTGGAGCGCATGGCTCCTGCTCAGCAGCGTGAGTTTTACGACTGGTACAGAGAGGCGAGTCAGGATGTGTTTGACTTCAAGAAGGAAGCTCTGCGGTACTGCGAAAATGATGTTGACATTCTTGCCAAGGGTTGTATCATGTTCAGAAACCAGTTCCTCGCTGACACGGGTGTAGACCCTTTCGGATGCATCACCATTGCCTCAGCATGCATGAAGGTCTTTCTCACAAATTTCCTTCCTCCTAAAACCCTGGCCATACCTTCACCAGACAACTACAGGCGCCAGACCAAGAGCTACTCTCACGCCTCCATCCAGTGGTTGGAGTGGGTAGCGCGCAGCAACAATGTGTTCATTCAGCACGCGTTAAACATGGGGGAGAAGCAGGTGGGGCCGTACTTTGTCGACGGTTATGCCGAGATAGACGGTGTTGCGCATGCCTGGGAGTTTCTGGGGTGCTTTTATCACGGTTGCCCATCTTGTTTTAACCCGCTTGACACTTGCCCTCTGAGGCGCATCCCCTTTGAGGAGGTTTTCGCGGCGAATGAGAAAAAAATTGATGCTTTGAAATCTGTTCATGGTGTTCGTACGGTTGTGATGTGGGAGCATGAATGGCTGTCTATGAAAAATGTGCACGTGGGTGTGAAAGCTTTTCTCAGAAGCTTCCTCCCTCCCGAACCCCTGTGCCCCCGCGACGCTCTCTTTGGCGGCAGAACAAGCGCTGTGAGGCTGAGGTACACAGCAGGGCCTAACGAGACTGTGCACTACGTAGACGTCACTTCTTTGTATCCGTATGTGAACTGTAGCTTCTCCTACCCTCTAGGTCACCCCACCATCATCCACAAAGACTTTGATGCCCCACAAAACTACTTCGGGTTTATCAAAGCCACCATTCACCCTCCTAGAGGTCTGCGGTTCCCAGTGTTACCTTACAAAACATCTAACGGGAAATTGGTGTTCACCCTCTGTCGTACCTGCGCTGAAATCAACAATCAGACGGGTCCGTGTAGTCATGACGAGCGGGGTAGAGCATTGACGGGGGTGTGGGTCAGCGTTGAAGTGACTAAAGCTCTCGAACTCGGTTACAGAGTAGGCGAGATCATTGAAGTGTGGCACTTTGACCAACGTAGCGACTCCATTTTTGTCGGCTACATGCATACCTTCCTAAAAGGTAAGCAGGAGGCTTCAGGCTACCCGCCAGAGGCCACTGATCAAGAAAGCCGGGAAAAGTACATCAGAGACTATAAGCTGCATCAGGGTGTGCAGCTGGAGGCTGACAAGATTGAGGTGAACCCCGCAAAGAGACAGGTGGCCAAATTATGCCTCAACAGCTTCTGGGGAAAGTTTGCGCAGAGAAGCAATCTGCCCCAGACCACCCTGGTCAGTGATCCTGATGAATTTCTCAAATTCATGTTTTCTGGTCAGTACAAAGTGAAGTACTTTAATTTTCTGAACGACAAGACCGCTATGATTCAGTGGAATTATCAGAAGCAGTGCGTCGTGCCTCCAGGTAGAGCCAATAATGTGTTTATCGCTGCATTCACTACCGCTTATGCCCGTCTTAAACTCTACGGCTATCTAGAGCAGGTGGAGGAAAATGTTCTGTACATGGATACCGACAGTCTGATATATGTGGTGAAAGAAGGGCAAACTCCTCTAAAACTGGGTAACTATCTGGGGGATTTGACCGACGAGCTGGACGGTGACACCATTCAGGAATTTGCAGCCGCTGGTCCCAAAAGCTATGCCTACCAGACTAAACACAGGAAAAAAGTAGTACTGCGCGTCAAAGGCATCACTCAGACGAGAGAGTGCGCTGAAAAGGTCAACTTTGACAGTGTCAGGGAGTTGGTGGAAGGTTACCTTGAGGGCTCTCGCGGGGGCGTTATTGAGACACCGCAGCACACCATCAGACGTGATAAAAAGAACTTCGTCTTGAAAAACTCCACATTTCAGAAAAAGTTTCGAGTGGTGTATGACAAGAGGCGTCTCTTTAGCGACGGCACAACTCTACCTTTTGGCTATTGAAACAGGAGGAGAGCAATAAATCAGACAGACCCGAAAAAAAAAATGTCACACCTTCCTAGCATGGAGGAAGTTGAGTTTGATCCCAGACTTGTAGCACCATTTTCATGCATGATTGTGGGACCGAGTGGGTGTGGGAAAACTTATTTTGTAAAAAGTGTTATTGAAAAGTGTGAAAATGTAATAAATGTTGTACCTGAAAATATTGTTTGGATTTATACTTCTTTTCAACCAATGTATGCCGAGTTACAGAAATCGAATAAAAAGATTAAGTTTGTTGAAGGACTTCCTGATTCTTTTGATGACCCAGAGCTGTTTCCTCCTGATCAGAACCATTTGATCATTTTGGACGATGTTATTTTTCAAGCCTCCGACCATCCTGAAGTGGTCAAAATTTTTACTCAGTACAGACATCATAGAAATATGAGTGTGTTTATGTTGACGCAGAATGTATTTCATCGGGGTAAACACAGTCGTACCATGAGTTTGAACAGTAATTATCTTGTATTGTTTAAAAACCCCAGGGACAAATTACAGATGAATATATTGGCACATCAGATCTTCCCATCTCAAAAAGCTTTCTTTTTAGAGAGTTTCGAAGACGCCACCAAAGACCCCCGCGGGTATTTATTAGTCGATCTCACACCTTCCTGTCCAGAACCGTACAGGCTGAGGACGGGTGTAGTGCCTCCACAGTGGCCGACCGTATATGTTCCTAGAACAAAGTAAGTCTCTGTCATCGTCATCAGCAGCAGGAGCAGCATGTCGGCGCGTATAAGAAGAAATGCACCCTTACTTAAAGCTCTGTACCACGCCACGCCTCGTAAACGTAAAGACATTCTTGCCCACTCTTCCCCGGACTTTCTGCAAGCTCTGTGTGAGATTGCTTTGAATCTTTTAAAAGGGAACATTCCTCTGTCTTCTCCTCAATACAAAAAACTGAAAAGCCGACGAAAAGTTATCAGACTGCTTGCTGATAAAAAGACGGGTTTAAATCAGAAACGTCGAACCTTGATGAAACAGTCGGGGGGCTTTATTTTGCCTCTGCTTTCAGCTGCGGTACCCATCCTCGGTAATCTTATAGGAGGACTTGTTAATAGAAGATAAAAAGACATGGCTCTGAAAACGTCGCAGAAAATGTTTCTCGTCGCACCTCATCAGTTAAACCGCCTGAATCAACCTGAATCCTCCATCAGACAAACGGCCGAAAATGATTTAGACGCAAAAATGAAAGAGGTATTAAATGAGCCGGGGCTGAGTTCTTATGAAAAAATTAAAAAATACGACGCCTTGCTGCAGAAATATCTCAAGCTGATGAAACAAGGTCAAAAAGAGGAGCGTAGGGTAACTTTGACTTTACAACACGACCCGAGAGAAGAGCCGTCGGATTTTACACCTAGCCATCTTGCTGACACAGAGAGGTTTGATTCGGATGACACACTGAACGAGGTCATAAAAAGCCTTCCCCCGCGCGACCGCAAGAATGCCGAGTACATTATGAAGAAATTATCCAGAAGCGACGCTGGATGGAATTCAAAGGGTGAATTTATTTATAAAGGACAAACCGTGAAAGGGTCTCATATGATTGATTTATTTAAAAACATCTCCCTCCCTTATAAAAAAACCCAGACCACGCCGCCTAGAGGCTGGATGAGTTTCTTAAATACTCTGTCAGACCTCAACATTCCCTTATCCTCTGTGAATAACCCTCGAGCTCGCGAGCAATATCGTCGCCTCAAAATGGATGAAACCCGGGGCGGTCTTGAAAAGCGGAAAATAATACTGTCCCCACGCTGGAGCAGACCAGAGGGTCAAGATAACGAAGAAGAAGAAAACACATTAGCTCCTCCAGCGATCAAACGAGTGTCCAGAAGGAAGGTAACCCTCTCCCCACAGTGGATTACTCCGAAAGAAGAAGAAGAAGAAGAAGAAGAAGAAAACACATTAGCTCCTCCAGAAATCCCAAAAAGAGCGACCAGAAGGAAGGTAACCCCCTCCCCGCAGTGGATTACTCCAATAGAAACCCCAAAAGGACGTGGTCGTAGACGGGGTAAAAAGAATAAATCTCCCTGGATCCCCTTTTCTCTTTAAATGAATGTAAACGTACAAAAATTGTTTTTCTCAATAAAGACTTTATTGATCACATTCTGTCTACAGAGAGTTATTTTTCATAATAATAGGTCATTCATAGGTTGTAACACTGATTAAACATTTGCAAAGAACAAGATCCGTGGTTAAAACATCTGGAGCTTCGATTTCTAATACAGCGTTGATATTTCTCCACAAAATGTGATACAGTATGATCATTTTTTATCACATCGTCGTCATACAGAGACAACAGTCGATCAAAGGACACTCCGCATGCCCTATGGCAGAGATAATAAACGCAATGTTGACCGCATACGGTGGACAGGGTGTGTTGAAGCTGACGATCGTGGTACAATATCCGATCAGAACGCTGCTCCAAAAACTGTAAGATGGTTGAGGGGTAATGAGTAAAGTCCGGAGGAAAACCAAAAGAGTCAAAAAAGGTGGCTACGCCGTCCTCTTCCAGAGTCAGAGAGAGCCAGTGCTCACCGGGCTGGTCTGCAGGGTGTGTGTTGACTATAAAGTAGACTGGGGTGTCAAAGGAACGTGTCAGTAACGGCAACTGATCAGAAGCCCACACACCGCAGAATTCATCTCCTAGGAGACGATGCAAAAGGTTTTCCAGTTCATGATTATTCATGTTTTGTTTGTTTTTTTTTTGGTTTGTTTTTTTTAATAATAATCCACCAGCACCTGTCTTTTAGAGTTAATTTCCAGAATGGAATCGTAACAGGCGTAGACGATCAGGGTGGTGGTGTGTGGTAAGGCTACTCTGAATCTCATCTCCAATCTTAAATTCCCATTGGAAACAGGGGACAGAGCATCGCTGTCATCAGTCGGGTTGAGATTAAACACAAACAGAGAGTATCCGTGGTTAAATTCGTCACGGCTGATGCTCAGAGGTAGATCTTTCAGGTGTCTTCCTGTGGCGATAAACATGTTGTAAAACTCTCTGACCGAGCTGCCTTGATTAAACTGGGGCTGGAAAGCCTTAGCCGGAACCTGTCTGCCGTCCTTACAGAGGGCCATATATTCTACGCTGTTGTGGATAAAATTGAAAGGCGACAGGTCTCTTTGTCCTGTGAAAGCTTCATGGTGTACCATACCCAGCACCACGTATTTGGGCATAGCACCCAGAAAGAGGTTCTCCTGGTTACAAATCCTGGAATTCGCGGGTATGGAGTAGGTTTTTACATTGACGCGTGACAGGGGGTACAGCGCGTTACCCCTCTGCAGAGCGGCTGCGTGACCCAGACGTATAGCGGGGGAGACTGTCACTTTTTTAACAAACAGCGAGGCGCCTAGTATTCTCAGACGGAAAGCAGAATCGCGAGCTCCCATCAGGCAAAAAGCGTCACTGGCTCTGGTCAACTTGATTCTCATATCCACCGAATTCAGAAGGAGTCTCTCACAGAAAAATACATCCCCATGGAGGGGACCAAACAGGTGTACTTCCCGGGAATTGGCTGAGAAGGCTGCTCGTGAGTTAAGCCCGCGATTAGGACCGTTGTTGGTCACAATAGAGTTCACTGCTCCGGCCGTGTCTTTGTAAAAAAGACCCGCGCTGAATTGACTCTTGAGCGTATCTTCAGAGTAATTGAGTAGGGTTTCAATCATGGCTCTGTACGGATGCGTAGCACTAGATTGTGAAATTAATCTATCCCCCAGAATAACGTCGCACTGACTGAAAATTGTATTCAGAGGGTAGTTGATCAGGCCCACAGCGGCGTCATTCGCCAGGTCTGTACCGTCTGCGTTGGTGATTTTCACGCGGAGATGCAGCAAGGTGTCGTTCAAATCCAAATACTTTTCACCATCTCCGGGAATAAAGAACTCAATGTGGCCCCCGTCGGTGATGGCCGATAGAGGAAGAATTTCAGTGTAGACCTTATCTTCGATAGACAGCTGCGTCATGGGGGCTGAAAATAAATCCAGCTCCGCCAGTGTGCACTCGGGTGATTTTTGGTGTAAAAGAGCCATATTGCTTTTTTTTAAATTTCCGTCTTCTTGTTGTATTAATTAGGTCTAAAAGATGTCGCTGCTTCTGGCAGACTTCCTCCCCTTCGGCTTGCTTCTCCCTACTGATTTTTTCCTTTTGTGACTCGCACGTTTATTAGGGAGCGAAAAAACACGATCCCCCGGCGGCCTCCTCCTTTGTCTACGCGATAAAACCATAATCCCTCCAGACCCCTCCTGATTCTGTAGGTTGGTCATACTCCCCACCGCAGTTTTTATCACATCAGAGGCGATGTTGCTAGCGGCCGATTTAAGGTGTGGCTTGGCGAGGGCAAAGCCTCTTTTCACTAGAGGAGAGACAAAACGAAACAATCTCGAGAAGATGGAGCCTATACCACGACCGTACATGACCGGTGCTCCGTAAAAACCGGGTAAAGCACCTCCCACTTGACTTTCATAATAGTTTATGAAGCGATGAGGATCTTCTCTCAGACGCACATGGGCCATGTTTTTTATTTATTTTAATACAGGATGCTGAGTCGCGGCTGGTTTAAAGTGAAGTTTCAAAATAACCTTCCCGTAGACAAAGTCCACACAACGGTTGCGATCCGTTTTAACCTCGATATGAATAGTTTTAATGTAACTTTTAGACACGCGCACGTAATGCACCGTATTGTACCTGAGACTCACCACGTCTCCAAAAGCACCTTTAACATTCACCACGCTCAGCAGCGGTGAATAGCTGTCACCGATCGGTTGATACTGAATGATGTCTGTGTAAATAAAGAGGTTATAAATACCTCTTTTGAGATCGCACGGATAGGTAGCCGAACGGGGAGAGAGGTTCCACCACTCACCCGGTTTAAGACCCAACATGTAGGCCAAGGGGGCTTGCGCTCGGATTTTATACTGATCGGTGCCTCTGAAATCAATGCACTTGGTCACGTTGTTGTAAACAGCATCGGCTGCGGGGTCATATTTTTTGAGTTTCGGTACAATTTGTTCCAGGAGGTCTCTCGGTTTCTCATAATATCCTCCCCGACCGAACGTTTGAATGATGAGCGTTCCAGGCTGTGTACCATCATATTTTTCTTCTTTCCCCGCTGGAATTACAGATTCATCCGGGTTTTTCATAAGCTCGATATAAGCGTTCTCCCGAGGTAAAGTATACCACGTGTGAGGATAAATGATTTCGCACAGACCCACCTCCCATTCTCCGTTCAGCTCGATAGCCTTGGCTAAGTCTACCGTGTAATTTGAGCTGGTGTTATTTTTAAACACGTCTTTACTAGCGTTGGAAGGTAAGGTGACGTAAAATCCTACGTCTGTCGCCATATCCGACGGTATGATCGGTCCGCGTCGTTGAGCGCGGCTTTTATATATTTTTCAGATCCGAGGCCTTGACCCAGCTATTGAATTTATCAGGCCAGTTTTTCCAGCGCACAAAAACCTGTTTTTCACCCTTGACGGTACGTCGTTTCAATATTTCTTCAACGTGATACGTCCTGTCTTTAGGCATTTTTACTTTTTGCAACTCTGCCTCGTAAAAGGAGCCCTCGATAGGCTCGCCGTCATAATCTCGGAGTTTGTACACAGGGGGTGTACGAGGAATGCAGCCCTCCACCGTAAACACTTCGTCCGTAAAACTCTGTTCATATTTTTTATCAAACGCACCTCTGACCTTGGATAATCTGACAAGATCACCCTTTTTAAATTTCATCTGCACCGCCTGACGGTGTCGCGTAGGAAACGTACCGTACAGATTTTGAAACACTTGAGAGGCATTCTCGGAGGTCACCTGCATAGGCGCCATTTTTATACTTTTATGAAAGCTGTGATTGTAGCTTTTCACCAAATCCTGTAAAACGTCGAGGTATCGCCTTGTGTTGTTAGCCGTAAAATATCTCCACATTCTAGTTTTTAACGTACGGTTAAACCTCTCAATAACAGAGGCCTTCAGATCACTCGCTGTAGCAAAGTGTACAATGTCATGCTTCTTCATCAGAGCGTCAAAACTCTTGTTGAAAAACTCCTTACCGGCATCCGTTTGTAACTTTTCAGGGATCTGACTGTCTTTGAAGATTGAAACAAAGGCCTTCACCACCTCGTCTGCGTTTTTTCTCTTTAAAACACGCACGTATGCTTTTTTTGAAAATACATCTATGACCGTTAGTAAATATTTAAACCCGTCGTTGTGTTCCACCAAGGCCTGCATGTCACAGAGATCTGCTTGAAATTGATTTAAAGGCCTAGGGACAAAAACTCTGTTTCTGGTGAAATGTATTCTGGCTGGTTTATGCAGAGTGTAGGTATCTTGCTCTTGTAAAAAATCTTTAACATTTTCCACACTGACTCTCTTCCCCATTTCATCCTGCACACCCCTATGCAGTCTGTCTACACCTCCAAAACTAGCCGGGTGCGCCGGGTTGTAATACACTCTTTTCATGATCCGTCTCACCGCCATTCTGCCTGCACCAAACTCTCAGGGTTTAATGAAAAACACACCACTTCGGATCGCTCTTTATCTCTTTTAATGATTGTATTGTAATAGGATACAACAATGGTTAAGATACATAAAGGATAAAACACACGCACACACACACACAAAGCGTAATACTGTTACATATTATTATTTACATAAAAGGAGACAACCCCGATGGTCATCCTCCCTTCTACATAGGTTACAAGTTTTCTACAATAATTACCCATTTAAAAAAAAATACTCAAAATAACTCTTCTTTCAACAGTGTCAGTTCTCTTATTCCGACTATGTTCCGGTCAAACAACTCGTCGTACACGCTGTTGATGTAATCCAGCATGTTTCTCGCGGATCTGAGCTCATGTAATATGGTCAGCGCCACGGTTCTGACTCTCCCGTCGTCCTCTCGGATGTTGCGTGCGGTCAGGAGGCGCTGGACGGAGGGAATGAAGTGAGGGTGAGTGAAAAGCATCTTCGTTATCCCCTGAAAGTTGATCCGGTAGTACTCATCATCCACAGGGTCCAGACACGGATGATGTCTCTGGCTAGGGTGGTTGGTCTGACAACCATAGCACTGCTTGGTTCGATACTTTTGAACAGTGATGTTGAGCAGATGCATGACGGCTGCCTTTACACCGGTGAAGAAGGATGATGACAGCACCCCGTCGATCTCGTCTACAGGAGACGGTGTAGCGGGTGAAGAGGGTGGCGTAGGGGGACACGGAGACTCCGTGTCCACCTCCATGTCTGCGGCAGTGTGGTCGTCGAGGATCGGAGGTGCAGAGGCCAAGCTCTGCACATGGTCCGGAGAAGGGGATGGGAGGGTCGCGGAGGCCTGAGCAGAAACTTCACACCAGGGTGCAGGCTCCTGAGGCAGGGGGGTCCATGCGGTGGTGACCCGTCTCCGGTTGTAGCGTCGGTTGAAATTTTCCATGTCTTTCAGTCAGGAATGAACCAGTCCGTGAGATGTGTCTCCTTTTTATGCATCGCACGGATGAGGGAAGGCGTGGTTTCAGAAGGACAGATTTTTTTTTACCGCCAGAATGTCATTCCATTTCCGGCAGCAGGCAAACAGAGATGTAATTTTTTCTCCAATTTCAGCCATCTTGTCCCTCCACGCAGCTCCCGGCAGATCTATCAGGGTCTGGAATACACCACACTCTGAATTAAAACACTCCAAGAGGAAGCGCTCCGCAGATCCTGTCTCTCCAGAAGGCCTGAGAGTGCCACGTAAGAACCAGCGACCGGAGGGGCAGGATCTTGATTGCCAGACCGCGTTGAAAGTAGTCTCAGTCTCGGCCTCCAATCTGGGCTGTTTAGCGGTTACAGCGCCTTCCTGATCCTCGGGGTCCTCGGACTGGGTGAGTAGGGCAGAGCGATTTGACATCACCAGTCTCAGCACTGCCCAGTCGTTGGAACTCAGCATTCCCACAGCAGACAGAGGCCCCGCTGTCTCACCCTCACTCCTCTGATACAGCCAGAGTTCACCCGTCGAGTACTTGAACACATACCCCCAATAGCCTTACACTCCGTACGGCTCCAGAGACCACTCCTCACGCAGAGATTCGCACGCGGGTGCTTGCAGTCTGCATAGATAGACTACGCTCTTCTTCGGAGCATCAACAGTCGAATTTGATGCCTGAAAAATTGTAACCGGGGTCTCGCATATCATGGATGCGACGACGCCATTCCGCTGTGCATTCTGCCCTGCATTCTGCATGTCTTCGTTGCTGTCTCTGACGGGACTAGATCTTTTCAGCGGCATGATGATGATGAGTGTCTTCGTTTTTCAGCAAGATGGTTTTTGAGCTGCACGCAGTCGCTTTATAGGAATCGTACAGTGATTTCCACACCTCCTTTCTCCCTTTGGTTGTTTCTCTTTGTTATCCTAACTGACGCAGCAGACAACAGCAGGTCGCAGAAAGGCGTGAAACATGTCATAACATGCCTCACCTCTGTTTTCCCACAAGACACAGGAAGGTCACCACGGGTCAGCGGTGTGTATGTGTGTGTGTGTGTGTGTGTGTGTGTGTGTGTGTGTGTGTGTGTGTGTGTGTTTGTTATTGACCCCCAGCGGGGTGGGTTATTCACACCTACGGCTTCCTTCCGGTACAGTGACAGCTGTCAGGGGGCAGGGACTTAGAGGGGGGCTCCCTTCCGGAAGGGGAGGGGCTAGGGGGGACTTCCTTCCGGTACAGGGACAGCTGTCAGGGGGCGGGGACTTAGAGGGGGAGCTCCCTTCCGGAAGGGGAGGGGCTAGGGGGGGGACTTCCTTCCGGTACAGGGACAGCTGTCAGGGGGCGGGGACTTAGAGGGGGAGCTCCCTTCCGGAAGGGGAGGGGCTAGGGGGGACTTCCTTCCGGTACAGGGACAGCTGTCAGGGGGCGGGGACTTAGAGGGGGAGCTCCCTTCCGGAAGGGGAGGGGCTAGGAGGGACTTCCTTCCGGTACAGGGACAGCTGTCAGGGGGCGGGGACTTAGAGGGGGAGCTCCCTTCCGGAAGGGGAGGGGCTAGGGGGGACTTCCTTCCGGTACAGGGACAGCTGTCAGGGGGCGGGGCTTAGGGGCAATAAAACTGTCACTTTGAGTTTGATGACAAGTGTGAAGTATATCTCTCTGACACCCTCCAGGGGCAGCAGCCCATTAATAGAATCAGGTAACCTTTTGGACTGAATGAACTGCAGAGTGGTTTGAAAATATGAAATGAAATGTGGCAAGTGCAGAGTTAAGAGAGTGAAGATCAGCCCTCCCAGCATTTATCTATCAGATGACTGAGCTGTGACCGTCCGCAATAACCCCATCTCTTCTCTTGTCTAAAAGCTAACTGCTGGAAAGTGCTGAAAGCACTGGGATTCACACACACACACACACACACACACACACACACACACAGTAATTGAAAAAAGATGGAATATTTGATTCGACCATTCAAAATTGAGTTTGTGTGACAATCTGCACTAAGGCAAATAATGTCAAATGGTCTGTACTTGTGTATCTCCTTTCTAGTCCTCTGAACCCTGACACTACACATACACAGATGAATGTGATCAGAAAGTAACTGATCACATGTACAATGGCATAGCCTTCAGGATCTTGAGGTTTAGTACTTTGTCCAAGGACATGTGCAGACTAAAGGTTTGGTAAATATTAGTGTGAGAATAAATAATGTCTGAAAGAAAAATAACACATCCCAGTGTTTCCCTTTTTTCCCTTTCCTTGTGTCTGTCTCGTCTGTATGCAGTATTCAAAACCGGCTCAACATCCCAGACTCTCCCACATCATCAGTCTCAACTGTGCAAACAGATGCTACGACAAACTCCTTGTGATTTTTAAAACTTGTTTTTTTGTGCTTACGTTAACATCAGTTTCTCTGCCTCAGGAAACCTACCTGCTATCAATGAACCACGTCCAGCTCTGTTTCTGCTACCTCCGGGGTTAAGGTTAGGGTTAGGGGTAAGGGTTAGGGTTAGGGCACTTTACCTGCACGCCCGTATCACCGTCTATGTGAAAAGAGCGGCCTCTTCTCAGACCAGGAGCCAGACGTGGAGAGCGCGGGTACCACTAGGGCTGCTGCGTCTGGCCTGGATGCCTCAATGCTGCCGATAGCCATCCAGACACCACCAGTCGATCCAGGGGTCAACACCTGGACCCCGCCTTGCTGTGATGTGATGTGGCTGCAGCAGGGTCTCGGCTGGTCCGTATCCACAACCCCTGTTGGCTATCTCCAACCGCTTCACCATTCTGACGGAGGATGCTTCTGTCCATCCTGATGCTACACCTGCAGCTTCCACCTCACCTGGCCCTGAAGTCACTTCAGCTGCCTCTGCAGCGAGCCATGGACAGGCTACTCGTCGCTCTACTGCAGTAAATGGCCACTGTAGGTTGCTGAAGGAAGCCGTAATCAGATGGTTTGGGAGTCTCCCTGGGGCTAGTCTGAAGCAGTCTCCTCGCCTCCGCCGTCCACCTGCACGACCCCCCACACTGGGCTGTCAACCTCTAAGCTGAGTGAGGCAGCGGCAGCAGAACTAAAAATGATTTTGAACTCCTTTTTGACGTTCTAAAGAACTGTGAAAAGTCTGTTTTCATATTTGGCCCCATCCTGACTGTGGGTCGTGGAGCTGGCAATTTTAGTAGACTCCTTAGCCTTCGCACTTGGCTCCAATCCGCCAGCAGGATGTACAACTTTGGTTTTATTGACAATTTTAACTTGTTCTGGGATTGTGACTCTTTTTAAACAAGATGGGATCCACCCAAATAAGAGGGGTAGCCAAATGCTGTGTGCTAACCTGCAGCATGCGGTGCACACCTTCCCATGTGACTGACTCGCCACATCTCCCACCCACATCCCCTCTCTCTCGACGACCGAACCACAACATACCATTTTCAGGTCCCTCCTGCCACTTATACCCACATCTGCTCACAGCCAGCCCTCTGTTTGCTCTAGCAGTCCCAACCACTAGATATATTCCAGTCAGAATCACTACATCACGCCAAAAAAAAGCGAGAGTGCCTAGACCGGCTGAATCTCGCTGTTTCTCGCCAGACTTGACCGATGCTCAGTTCACAGGGCACTGATAGATACCAGATCTCAGATAAGACATTTATTTTAAACAACTTTTTTACACATGATCTGGATTTCCTCCTGTTGACAGAGACCTGGTTGAATCCAGGTAAGAACAGCGCCTTTTCGGAGCTCCTCCCTCCCAGCGGTTCCTTCTTCTTCATCACCTCATCGCTTTTAGTTTCCCTCAAAGAAATAGTTGACACTGCTATCTTGGATCACCTCCCTGTTGTTTTCGACTTTGCTGCCCTCCCACCTGCCAATAAGTCAGTTTCCCCAGATCGCAGACGCCAAATCTTTATTTCATCAACGGCTGGGGAGTTTGCTGCTGCCTTCACAAGCCGTTCTCATTCCCAACGCGTAAAATACCGACGATTTGTCACGCCCCTTGACGTCTGATACCGACGTAAAAGGTACCCTTCCGCGTCTGTATGAAACACTCTGGGTTGTCCATTGACTCCAGTATAATCCGTTTGCGCTGGTAAGAGACGCTCAGAGCTGAGCTCCAGCTGTCCATTCACTCCAATAATAACCCGACCACAGCGATACATGACGCTGCAAGCTACAATCTGATTGGACAACCGAGGACCCTCTGCCCGGAACTGTTTTACTCACTATGTCAAGGATTTCTTTTATTGAAATCATCAACGTTTCTCAGCACAAATACGCCAAAGTGTCACTGATAATTCAACAATAAGATAGCTTCATGTTGTGGCCCTCAGTATGTTTTTTTTCTCCTTCTAGCGTGAGAAATAAACTTTTATTCCTATGTTTTGGATAGCGGAAAGGCCTACACTACCCATAATGCTCGACCACTGACGATTTGCGAGCTACAATCTGATTGGACAACCGAGGACCCTCTGCCCGGAAGTGTTTTTCTAACTATGTTAAAGATTTCTTTTATTAATTGCATCAACGTTTTTCAGCACAAACACTGTGTGTCACCATTGATATTATGACTGATAAAATAAAAAGTTAATCACTTCTCTGTTTAATGTTCTTTTTATAATGTCTGTTTTTATACAGAGCTTGTTATCAACAGACCTTTTGAGAAGGAAAAATGAAATTTTCTGTGTGCAGTTTGCGCTGGAGCTGTACTGTGTATATATTCATATACAGTAACAATTTTATTAATGGAAAGCTTTTTGGGCTGCTCAAAGGATCACAAAAGCACCATGCAGCACACTCACCATGTGAGTAATTGACATATTTGCTAGGGTGTGTGTTATTAAAAAGCATGCCGTCACACTGGTAAATTGATAGTCACAGAACATATCTGAGCCACCTCAAGCTGACCCCAAGGTCAAGGCCATATCCCCTGATAACTCATCAGCGCTTTGAGGCAGGAGGCTGAAATCTGAGTATGTGTATCAGGACACAGGGTCTGATCAGGGCTCCTATTTTCACCCCTGTACCCCCTTTGGAAAGGTCAGAGTTCACCCGTATTGGACACCTTTTTGGGGATAACTTGACAATGCTTTGAGGTAGGAGGATGACTATGCTGACTATGTCGTACGCCGTGGAGCCTTCTGCTGGGATTTTTTGGTCCTGTCACAATCCCATCACTGTAGAGCTAGTTAGCTTTCTAGAAGGTCTACAGAGTTGGGACTTTGGGAGCCTGACCCAGACCTCCATTTATAATAGCACAGTGAGTTTCATGCAGTTCGGTGCATTTTTGTGGCAGCAGCGAGGGCGCACATTTGTGTAACAGCGTCCTTTCTCGGTCCCGCCCATCAAAAGGTACTGGGCCGACGTGGACCAGACCAGACCAGACATCTATCCGCTCGTCTGAGGCCCCTGAACAACATACTAAAATTTCAGACCTGTGCGACTTGTAGAAACACATGTCCTTTAAAACCTCCACGCAGGTCAGAGGGTATAAGACTGCATGATTCTGACAGGACCCCAATGCTCAGGAATCCAGACGGGGCAAAAAAAATTCTACTGGACTTGTGTTTTTTTTTTCACCAGTTCATTATTCAGGGCCCCCGGGGGATCCTCTGTTCCAAATCTGATCCGTGTTTTTAGTGAGTCCCCCAAATCTGACCTTCTTCTTTTACGGTCACTATCTCCTGATAACTCATCAAAGCTTTGAGGCAGGGGGCTGAAATTTGAGTATGTTTTTCAAGATCAAAATTTAATCAATAGACTTCCTAAACTGATATTTTACTACCCTAATTATACTGTGTACTTACACAGCCAAATATTTAATTGTCCTATTTTGATTCTATTTTTTTTTCCGTGTGTGTGTATGTGTGTAATGAGATGTAGACCACAAATGTGAGATATCGAGAGCTGTGAACACATTACGTGAGATATTATTGATCTATTGGATTCATAGATGTTTTATGTACTTATGCCAGTTATAGAGTGAAACAGAGACTGACACTGACTGAAATGTGTATTCAATATTTTATTCTGAACTTTTATGATGAACTTTAACTTTATTTCCATTGTGAATTTCAACATGTTGAACTTTGAACTGGGAAGTTGTGGTGCCAACTCTGCAACCTGTGGTGGGCTGTTTTACAGATAAGCTTGCGCAGGTTCCCATGTGTCATCCCACACTTTGCCACTGTCAAGAAAAGAAAACAACAATAACAACAACAACACACAAATCAAATCAAATACTACTACTAGGCCTCGTTAAGTACAAAACTGCTGACCTCTGACCCTCCCGAAGGGTGCACGGATCTGAAACTCAACACCGTGGTCGACCATGCTGTCCCAATGCGCAGGTGCGGATTTCAGGCCCCTACCTCAAAGCGTTGATGAGTTATCAGGGGATATGGCCTTGACCTTGGGGTCAGCTTGAGGTGGCTCAGATATGTTCTGTGACTGTCACTTTACCAGTGTGACGGCATGCTTTTTAATAAAACACACCCTAGCAAATATGTCAATTCGACTTTGATGATTTCTTCGACAAAACACTGAACAAAACTCACATGGTGAGTGTGCTGCATGGTGCTTTTGTGATCGTAATCGGCAGCCCAGAAAGCTTTTTATGAATAAAATTGTTACTGTATATGAATATATACACAGTACAGCTCCAGCGCAACTGCACACAGGAAATTTCATTTTTCCTTCTCAAAAGGTCTGTTGATAACAAGCTCTGTATAAAAACAGACATTATAAAAAGAACATTAAACAGAGAAGTGATTAACTTTTTATTTTATCAGTCATAATATCAATGAAGACACACACACAGTGTTTGTGCTGAAAAACGTTGATGATATTATTAAAAGAAATCTTTAACATAGTTAGAAAAACACTTCCGGGCAGAGGGTCCTTGGTTGTCCAATCAGATTGTAGCTCGCAAATCATCAGTGGTCGAGCATTATGGGTAGTATAGGCCTTTCCGCTATCCAAAACATAGGAATAAAAGTTTATTTCTCAGGCTAGAAGGAGAAAAAAAACATACTGAGGGCCACAACATGAAGCTATCTTATTGTTGAATTATCAGTGACACTTTGGTGTGTTTGTGCTGAGAAACGTTGATGATTTCAATAAAGGAAATCCTTGACATAGTGAGAAAAAGTGTTCCGAGCAGAGGGTCCTCAGTTATCCAATCAGATTGTAGCTTGCAGCGTCATGTATCACTATTGTCGGGTTATTATTGGAGTGAATGGACAGCTGGAGCTCTGCTCTGACCGTCTCTTACCAGCGCAAACGGATTATACTGGAGTCAATGGACAACCCAGAGTGTTTCATACAGACGCGGAAGGGTACCTTTTATGTCGGTATCAGACGTCAAGGGGCGTGACAAATCGTCGGTATTTTACACGTTGGGAATGAGAACGGGTTGGCCTTCAGGAACTCTCAGCTGCTTGATGACTGTGGGCTGGTTCCTCCCTACCAAAGAGCTCTAAAGGAAGCCATTTGTCCTCCATCATAGCTAACAGCTCTCATCATCCAAGACTTCTATTTAATACTATTGATTCTGTCGTTAATCCACACCCCACTGTCCTGTCCGATGCAACCTGTGAAGAGTCTGTGTCTTTTTTTACTGATACAGTGGCATTGTTAGGCAGAATATCTGTAACATGAATATGCCCTTTGATGATGTCTGTGCTCATCCGGCACAGACTGCTGTTTTTGAGTGGTTTAAGAACATTTCTCCGTCGTCTTTTACTACGGTGGTTAGTGGCATGAAGGTCTGCTTGTTTTTATAAACACTTGTCTTAGCTCAGGGTCTGTTCCAGCTATGGTTAGGCCCCTCCTAAAAAAACCTCATCTGCAACCTCAAATGCAATGTAATCTCGACCCCTCTGTGCTCTCCAATTGTGGACCTGTCTCCCACTTGCCTTTTCTTTCTAAGGTCTTAGAAAAAGTTTTTTTTATTCAATTACAAACATTTTGGAGATCGATTCTATTCTTGATAAATTTCAGTCTGGTTTTAGATCCCGACATAGAGTGATAGAGTTAAAGGTGCACAATGATATTGCCTTGTCTGTGGATGCTGGGAATCCTGCTGTGCTGGTGCTGCTGGACCTCACAGTGGCTTTCAACACAGTCGACTATGGAGTCCTTGTATCTCGCCAAGAGCAGCACGTTGGCATCCGTGGCACCGCTCTCCATTGACTCACTCTGTCACAGCTGATCAGCTCTGTCACAAGGAGGCACTTTGTTGCTGTTTTTGTTGAAATTGATACGTCAGTTGTTTACAATCTGTTTTACACGTAAAGCTTGTGATTGTGCAGTGTTTGTTTTTGTATAAAAATGCCTCAATTTTTTGCGGGTTGCTGTCGCCTTCTCCTCTCTTACTCTCCTGTTGCTGGATCGGATCGGACCGGACCCACCGTCACCCCCACGGAGCTGTCTCCCTGGCTTGGTGAAACGATCTTCGGATTATTGATGAACGCTCACAATCCTCTACAAAAAGGAAAGTAGCCTACTCAAACCTCCTCACTGTGTGTGGTTTTTTTTCCTGTGAGCGTGTGGGTGCTGAGTCTCGTTGTTGTGTTAAGGGCATCGGACCTAGAAGGCAGAGGGTGGCGTGTTTAACTGATGGGCATTCGCACAACATATTAAAGGGAAGTGTATAAATTAACGGCCAGATCGACCGCTTGAATTTGCCGGCAGCGAGTCAGGCTGGGTATCCTGGTGTACACTGCCCTTTCACGCCTCTCCGCAGGCGTGGTTTAGTCAAAAAATGCTTGCACGTGGTTGGAGCAACCTCATATGAATGACATGACACTTCGACCACTCACGTTGAAGCTTTGTGACGTAGGATGTGTCGTCACGTAAGCGCCGCCATTACTGTTGTGATTCAGGGAGGGGGAGGGCACAGCCGAACACTGGGGGAGGGTGTTCAAATCCCTCCCTACGATCCTGATTCGTCGTGCTGCCCCGGCTACTTTCTGGACGGAGGAGGAGAGCGAAACCAACGCTGCTCCAGAAGGTTGTGTAGCCCAGTGCCCTGGGCGTCAACACATACCTTCTGGTTCACCAGGATACAGGCTGGGTGCTGATTTCCACTCTCTCTCAGGCAGACGGCGGCGGCGCGGGAATCCTGGCACCGGATTTGCGGAACGGACTGAAGAGTAGAGAGCCTGCTGGAGCGGCTCTCTCTACCGGCTGGTAACCAGGGCGATCGAGAAAAACGCGGGGCGGCACGACAACACTCGTTGGAACGGACTCCCTGGGCGATCGAGGAAACCGCGGGGCGGCACGACAACACTCGCTGGAACGGACTCTCTGGTATCTCGCCTGCAAAGTTCAGTAACTGCCTGACACTGGACAGCATTTTCTTGCCTTCATTGTTTTGTCCTTTTTATAAAAGAGCAATTGCATTTTAACTTGATTATTTAAATAAAAGTATATTAACTTTTTCGTTCTCATTCTGTTGGTGTGGCCCGGGAATCCGAACTTAAATTAAAGTAACATCTTTTTAATCTGGTACATTAGCATTAAATTACTTAGTTCACAGAGCACTGGCATCCTGCAGTTTGTGTTAAATTGTATCGGGATGGTTTCTAAAACTGACTAAATATGGCACAGCCCCACCTAGAATATTTTTCACCAGCCGCCACTGTTAAGGCTTCAATAATCACAGATATGGATATGTTTCAGAATTTATATTTTCCCCCCTGCAGACACATGAAGGACTGCAGCCTCTCTGAAAACTCTGTAAAAGACATGATAGTTAGATGGCCAAGAAATAACCCAGCAAAGCAAATTTTCTTTCTTTCCCGTATTGATGAACTTTCCATCTGGTAAGTGCTATACAGGAATAGGATATCAGTTTTAAAATATTGGCATGGATATTCAAGATTTGGTCTTTATAATCCAGGGTTTTGCAGAATCATCCAAAATCAACATTCTGTCTGGCGGCTGTAGATTTTGTATTTGATTAGATTTTTCTTGCTTGAGTTATACTTTGTAACATCTGGTGATGTGGGGTAAAAGACTGATCAATAAACTTCAGTGTGTACAGGTCATGGTTCACCTGGACTGGCAGCTTTCAGCCTTCAGATTTCTCTTTGAATAGCAAAGCTTGTAGAAAGACATTACATATATTGTCATCATTGAACATAACGAAACAACAGAAAAGGCTGTTCAGCTGCTACCAACTGATTGTCATGGTGCTTTTGTAGAAATTACAGTAACTGTCTTACGTTGTATATTTGCTTTCTTAGCAACCAGTCACAGACACATAAAACCATTTGATGTGAAGAGAAATGATTCATGCACATGCTAAATTAATTTCTTTCAGTCCTTTCAGGCACTGACTCACACACCACAATTCATATGAGCTCACACATATATACCATTATCAAACTATTACATTACCTCTGAACACAGTCTTACTTTTATATATATATAATGATGTGAAAAAAGACGTTACAATAACAATAAAACAAACTATTTGAAGCTAATCAGTATTGTTTTAAATCAAATAATGTGTAATGTGAAAAGTTAATCTTGAGAAACTTTCAGAGAATTATCCTCATCTCTGCAGCTCCATTGAGCTTTTTAGTGTCTTTTAATTCAATTCAATTTTATTAATAAAACCAGATCATAACAGAAGTTATCTCACATCTGACACTTTTCACATAGAGCAGGTCTCTCTTATTTACAGAGACTCGGCAATTCCCACCATGAACAAACACTTTGACAACAGTGGAAAGGAAAAACGTCTTTTAAATATAGAAAGTGGGTCTGGAGTTATGACCCTGACTAGGTTTGAAACCCTGTCCTCCTCCTGTGCTGAAGTCAGTAGAATTACCACTGAGCTATCCAGATTAGAGAAGAGATGGGGAGTAAAGGCAACAGTGGTGCCAGTGGTAATCCGAGCACTGGGAGCAGTGACCTGCAAACTGGATGAGCGGCTAAAGCAGTTTCTAGGAACAATACAATACATACAATACAATACAATAATATAATAATACAGTTCTATTTCTGTTTTTAACAATACCACAAGCAGAGTCTCATTTGCAATAATTATCGTCACATACTTTGTTTAGTGGATTCAGTACAGGAACTGCTAAACAGAAATCATGTAGCATTCAACTCTTTGTGTCAAACGATAGTAAATACTTCACTGGATGAGTTATGTTAGTTTAAAATATGTCTTTACCAGTTCTAATTTCTTTTACTTTTTACCCCACTAATTTGTGGGGATTTGTTGCCTGCAGTGCATCACTCCCTGTATACGTGGAGTTTTCATTCGTAGCACTCCACAGATGCTATCAACAGCTGCAGCAGACAGGAGGTCTGAACTTATTGATGTGAAACGTTAACAGTCGGCTGTTAAGGCTCTTTAAATTGCTTTGAATTTGGTGAACTTGTGGTTCTAAACTAGGGCAGAGTGTCTGTCCTTCAGCTTTGGCCTGCCTGCCTCTTTGGAGGAATGGGACAGCAAGATTGGTATCTGGCTTTGGGAATGAGATCAGGTCACAGTCTGATGGGAGGTTTCATGGTCTACAGGCTAAGCTGTAACAGGATCGCACAGCTGCCCAAAGACAGCCTCCATCAAACACAGCAGCAGGTAACTGGCAGCACGCACATTTTTGTTTCACACACTCATAAGGATGAAAGAGTTTAGATCATGTAAACATAGATCATAATGTACTCACTCATCCTTAATATCAATGCCAAGTTTTACTATGTGGTGCATTTAAAATTCTCTTATACGCATACATAGTATGATATAGTTTATTCATTTGATTAAATGATGCAGAGATGAGTGTACAGACCAGCATCGTTTATTAGAGTGAGTAACTTAGTAATTAATTAATTATTTTCAAGCGTCATGCACCAAATTTGCTCAGCCCACGTGGACTTACAACACATCACATACATAAATAACAAAGAAAGACAATAAACAATTATAGGAACAAAAGAACAAGTGATGCACTACACATGGAAATACAGAAAATAAATAAATGTTTCCTTAAAGACATCAAGTATAAAGAGACATACTGCTGGCATTTTATGAAAGTGTTGTCCACCTCTCCCAGATCACACAGGAGACACTTTTTATTCTCCTCTGGAATCGAGTGTCAATTTTCCACCACCGGAGACAACACCACATCACAACTGGGCACAAAAAGATCTGCTGTGCTTTTCTGTTTGTAATTTTTAAATAATTTTGTGTTCATTTGATTAATACTACACAGGTCATTTATCACTGGAGACCGGTCTGATCTAAAACAAGGTCCTTTGCCCAGGAATAATTACTTGAAAGACCTAAATGGGATTTTTATAAACCGGGTTCGGGAATGAGGGCCACGCCTCGTACTCGTTCAATTTTCGTTCTCCGCGTACTTAAGCACCCCCTTTTCCTTCCCCTCCTTCTCTGATGCCACTGTCACATCCGCATCATGGAAGAGACTCTCGCCCTTAACGCTTCCGACAGCGACCTACTCGAAGAGATATCTAACACTCCCGAAACATCTCCGTCACCGGTAATCCCTGCCGGGCAGCCACCACGGCCGCCCTCCGTCGTCCAGATCCGCCAGCGTCCGAGATCACCCATTTCGGACAGCTCCAACGCCATCGGGCCTTCTCCACCTCACCGGCCCAGGGGGAGAACCCGTCTCCGTCGCCCGTCAGACACCGGCGACTCCAGACGCTCCTCTCCAACCCGATCCAGACGCGCCAGCGACCGGCGGAACCGCCCCGAGGCGACGTCACTCAGGCAACACGCCGTGTGCCCTTCAGCCACAGGCATGGCCGACTGGACAGTCGCCAGCCTGAAATGGTCTCTCACCCACAATAACATCCCTTTCCACCACTCCGACAGAAAGGCCGCACTTTTCCGCCATCTCCGAAACTTTCTCCACAACTCCACGAGCCGAACACCACTTCCGGGTCGCCGTCGCCACGACGATGACGTCACACCACGGTCTTCGGCTCCGCCCTCTCATCCAGCCCTTACCCAGGGCCAGGTTGTATCGAACCGCACACCTTCGGTTCCCGCCTCTCACTCCTCATCTACTGTCCCACAAGCTCCACTCTTTTCCCGTGCACAAGCATCCCACCATCCCATCATCCCTCCCTCTTCTGTCAATCCTAGCCTTTCTATTCCTCCCTCCACAGCTACCGCAGCCCCTCCGGCACCCATCCAGACCACCGCAGCCTCAACAGCGACCCACGGCGGCATGTCCAGTCAACCCCCTTCTTTCCTCCTGCTCCTCCTTTCCCCCCTCCCTTCCCTTACCCTTACCCCCCCTATCCCTACCCTTACCCCCACCCTCCCCATAACCCTCATGTCGCCAGCATTTCTGTTCCCACCTTGAATGCCTCCCTTCTCTCCACAGCTCCCCCTCCAGCAGGCTCCTGCTCCCTCCCTCTCTATCCCCCCCTGCCTTCCAACCACTCTCTGGCCACAGCCACACCTCCAGCACACCCCACGGCGTCTCCAACACCATCCGCCCATCCGACAGCAGATCCTGTCCGGTAATTACGTCGATCTAGCCCAACTCATTCACCCATCCACATACAACCCCCACATCCCCAGGGAACTGCAAACAGCCCTGGGCACCTTCCAACTTAAACAACCACTCACCTCCCGCTCCAAAGAGCTCACAGCTCTCGAATTCACCCTCGCCTTCTCCCTGTACCGCAATGTGGTCTGTTCAGCCTTCCCCGACCGCAGGTCAGAGCTGGACGACTACCCGTCCCTCATCATTGACCTAGCTTTGCGGTTCGGCGGCAACGGTTTCTATTCATACCACATCCTGTTCGCATCACAAGCCGCCGAGCGCCTCCACCAATTCAACCAGGGCACTTACTGGGGCACCCTTGACATAGAGCTCTACTGCCGCACCTTCGCGGTACGTCCATCCCTCCACTGCGATCAGTGCGGCGCACCATCGCACCCAGCCACCACTTGATCACCACACAGCTACCCCATACTTCAACCCCACAGGAACGCCTCCAGTCAGTTTCCCGCAATCTTCCCCCCGCAGCCCCCCCCTCTCTCCATCACCCCTAAACCAGCCACCCCACAGCCAGCCTCTCTTGGCCCCGCCCCCAAAGGGGTCGACAAGAGAGGCAGACCCATCCACTATCAGGGGGGCAGAATACTCTGCAATAACTTCAACGACCTGGGGTGCAGCTCGCCCAGTTGTCGTTTCCTTCACACCTGCTCCTTTTGCAGTGGAGCCCACGCCAGAGTCACCTGCCCCCACAACCCCACCGAGCACGGTCCATAAATCCAAACTCTCGGCTCCAGATTCCGATCCCCTTCCAACTCCGATCCCACCGTATTCAGCCACCATCTTCAACCGACTCCACATCACGACGCTCGATCCTCAACAGCGTCACTCCACAAACCCTCTCCTCGTACCTAACCGAGTGGAATCGCTTCAAAGCTTTCCACGCCTCACATAACCTCCTATTCCCCACACTAGACGTCACCACCTTCACCAATTCCATCACGTTCACCCATTCGATCCAAAATATTAAACCATCTACCGTACAAGTTAACTTCCTCGTTAATACATCCGTGCCCCGCCTCGGCTCACGCCCACATTAACACGCAAATACTCGGCCGCCGGGCCCCGACCGCGTACCTAACCCACGTCCGCAACGACCTGAGCGACATCCGAAATGCACACGCACTTCTCTTAGCATAAAGTTTTCTCTTGGGGCTCTAATCCGTAGAGTCGCAGAGAGACAGTTCCCCCACTCAAGAGTCTCCATCCCCCCAGGTTCTATCCAGGACTCCTCCGGTCAACCCCAGAACCACTCTGCCGATGGTCCCGCCTCATCCCTCTCGCCTTTCCGTATCCCCTCATCCCTCCTCCCTTCATCCCTCTCGCCTTTCCTCCCCTCACTCCTTCCTCCCTCCCTTCATCCCTCATCCCACCATCCCTCATCCTCCGACCCTCATCCCACCATCCCTCATCCTCTGACCCTCATCCCATCATCCCCCATCCCTTCATCCCTCGACCCCCATCCCTTCATCCCTCGACCCCCATCCCCTCATCCCTCATCCCTCGACCCTCATCCCTCATCCCTTCATCCCTCAAACCCTCTAACCCTCCTTCCCTAAATCCTCCCACAGCATATCACCCATGCTTCCCGATCGTCACTTGTAAGAAACATGTTTAAACTCTATCCGTACGGGCGTGGTCCTTGTTAGTGAAATGGGGTTTTTATAAACCGGGTTCGGGAATGAGGGCCACACAGGTACCAGGGGCTCTAATCCGTAGAGTCACAGAGAGACGGTTCCCCCACTCAAGAGTCTCCATCCCCCCAGGTTCCTTCCAGGACTCATCCGGTCAACCCCAGGACCACTCTGCCGATGGTCCCGCCTCATCCCTCTCGCCTTTCCGTATCCCTTCATCCCTCCTCCCTTCATCCCTCTCGCCTTTCCTCCCCTCACTCCTTCCTCCCTCCCTTCATCCCTCATCCCACCATCCCTCATCCTCCGACTCTCATCCCACCATCCCTCATCCCTTCATCCCTCATCCCTTCATCCCTCATCCCTTCATCCCTTCATCCCTCGACCCCCATTCCCTCATCCCTCGACCCTCATCCCTCATCCCTTCATCTCTCAAACCCTCTAACCCTCCTTCCCTAAATCCTCCCACAGCATATCACCCATGCTTCCCGATCGTCACTTGTAATAAACATGTTTAAACTCTATCCGTGCGGGCGTGGTCCTTGTTAGTGAAAGAAAAAATGTGTTTTGTTTGTCTGTTATCGGGCATCCTGATTAATCTTTTCCACAGTCGCACCATGTCACCCTTATGGCACACTTCACAGGGCTTCCATCCCATGTCACCACATACTGCAGGTTTTGTGGCCATCTTATGCACACCCAGAAAACAGTACAAAACAGGCTCTATTGTGGATTACATAACATGTCGTCTTCTTACAATACCATGTTCTAAGTCTACCATACCATGCCATAATCTAAAATAGGACAAATACAAGAATTATGCAGCAGTGTGTATGTTTTATAAAGATATATATATATATATATAGATATATATATATATATATATATATATATATATATATATATATATATATATATATATATATATATATATATATATATATATATAAGATCCATACATAGTTTAACCTTATTTTGAGTTTATTTTGGGGGGGAATTTTGAAACATTTTGTGGAATACTTAAAACAAAAAACAAAAATACAAAATCATCCTGAACATTAAATAAGTATGTAAGTGGAACATACTTATTATGTATTGGTCGAACATATAAAAATCTACTGTCGCACTTGTAAATACTGTATACTTAAAGCGGGCAGTGCGTATCAGCATCAGACCTGCAGATGGATGAATATTCTGACTGGCCAGCTGCCACCAAAATCAGGAAAGACTGACTGTCATTCACCCAACAGCATCCACCCTCCACCATCTGTTCACATAGGCTGTTTCTAGCTGGGCTGCTGGCACTCCATTTATATGCATGTCTCCAGTAGATAATGAGCACACGGCTAAATGACTCACTGTCTCCTGATAAAATGTTTTCGTTAGAGTCTATTTTCATTGATGCAACATAGTCTGAGAAAAATCATCTTGACATTGTAAAGTCCCATGAATAAAAGTAGAACCATACTGACTTTTGGACAGTTACAAATGTGAGGAGACATATTAAACAAATCAACAATAATTCTGTTGCTGCTATTATGCCCAATATTGACTATGTTAACTTACTGAACCAATGTTTACAACACTTCCAAATGAGAGTTGAGACTTGGATAAACTGTTTCATATCATTGGTGGACATTACATTATCCTCTGTTATAGAAAATCTTTCCTAATATCCCATGATTGTCACAGCGAACAGAATCAATCAAAGAACCAGTCAAATTGTGATATGATATTGATTAGGCAGTTAACATGTTTTGGCCCTTGAACAAATTATAAACCAAAAGTACATCTTAATGTGCGATAAAACTCTGGGAATATCTGAGAAGAGACATGCATTGATAAAGGTGAATATAAAATCTACTGTAACTAGTAAAAACATATGAAATATATTCTTTGTATTCAAGTATTTAATTGATGAACACTAAATTATCCTGTAACTTCAGTAAAGATCTTTACATGAATTTGCATGACCAAATCATTTATGTATTTGTTGTTTATTAAGTCGACCTGTGGTGTGATACTGCCATTACTCGAGCAACACTATTTAAAAATGCTTTCAATAGTAATTTGTTCTCCCAATTCATGGTGTGAACGGAATGAAGAACAAATAATAGCAGTTGATTCATGAAGTGGAGGCTTCAGACTTGACTAGTTCTAAGGAGAGATCCTCTGAGAAGCATCAAAGCTTCTGTTGTACCCCCCAGTTTTGAGAGACTACTGTATACATGCAGGTTCTTTTAACAGTTGAGTATGATGAAATTATACTTCACTTCAGAAATAGCATTGCAAAGATTCATTAGAAAGGGATTGGCTTGTTACAATCTCCTCAGTCTGAGTTCTGTCCCAATGCTTTCCAGACACTAGAGCAACAACTAACAGTCTGAATTCTGAATAATTCATCATTCTTTTGGTGTTTTAAGCTGAGCCTGAGAAAAATATCTCCTACAGCCTCTAGCTATAGCTGCTAAATGCTCCACTGTGTCCAACAGTTAGTTGCTCAACTTTGTCTGTTCACTGTCCACTAAAAACAACCATCTGAGAGCTTCATGACTGTCAGCAAATTTAATCCATTGTTAATATGGTAAATGGACTGTACTTAAATATATAACACCTTTCTAGTCTTACGACCAATCAAAGAACTTTTAATTTTATCGGTTTACCTTACTTTGCATGCTTAGAGGACAACGAGCATAAATACATACAGTATTAAACAAAATGTTTAAAAGCTTTTCCTCTTTAATGATTTCAAGATGGCGCGGACGAGTCCAGACGCCGTCGTGACTGCTCCGCGTAGTTTGTGCTCTTTGTTTGTCTTTTACTTATTTTTTCTCAACTATTTAACCCCAGCTTGTTATGGGTTAACTAGCTATGACTTTAACACTCTACTCAACCTAGCCAGCATGCCTATCTGCCCTTTTTCGGCAGTTTTGAGGGAAAGTTCTACCTGGCCTGAGGAGATCTTGCGGAGCACGGAGCGCAACGGGAAAAGGCCACAAAAGTCGCGCAGGAGAAAACACCGTGGGAAGCGGGCCGGGGTCAAAAACAGGCTTCGGGCACGGGTACACCACCCTCCTCTTCCCAGTATCCTGCTGGCCAACGTCCAATCTATCGACAACAAGTTGGACGACATCAGGGCTCGGATCCGCTTCCAGCGCGACGTGAGGAACTGCAACGTCCTTTGCTTCACGGAGACATGGCTGACTCCGGAGGTGCCGGACCACGCCGTTCGCCCGGCCGAAACATTCTCAGTGTTTCGCATGGACAGAACGGTGGACTCCGGCAAATCAAGAGGTGGCGGCGTATGTTTCCTGACCAACAACAGCTGGTGTGATCCAAGGAATGTGGTGGTTCTGTCGCGCTCCTGCTCACCGGACCTCGAACATCTGGCCATCCTCTGCCGCCCCTTCTATCTGCCCCGGGAGTTCTCCGCGGTCATCATCGTCGCCGTCTATATTCCACCGCAGGCGGACACGGACACAGCTCTCACCACCCTGCAGGACTCCATCAGCAGACACTCCACCAAACACCCGGACGCTGCCCTCATCGTGGCCGGTGACTTCAACAAGGCTAACCTCAAGAAGATTCTGCCTCACTTCTACCAGCACGTCACATGTCCGACGAGGGGAGACAGAACTCTGGACCACTGCTACACTCCGTTCAAGGAAGGTTATAAGGCCACACCACTACCGGCTTTTGGGAAGGCGGACCACGACGCCATTTTCCTCCTTCCAAAATATAAACAAAGACTGCACCGTGAACCTCCGGTATCGCGAGAGGTCAGACGCTGGTCAGGTCAATCAGAAGCCACACTGCAGGACGCGCTGAGTGACGTAGACTGGGACATGTTTCGCGAGAGCTCGTGTGACGTCGACGAGTTTACGGAAGTGGTTACATGCTTTCTTGTCAAACTGCTTGAAGATACCATCCCCATGGTGACTGTGAAGGTTTTTCCGAATCAGAAACCGTGGGTGGATAAGACTATCCGGGCAGCTCTGAATGCTCGTACCGCTGCGTACAACGAGGGGCTCACGACCGGCGACATGTCACCTTACAAAGCTGCAGCCTACAAGCTCAGGAAAGCGGTGAAGGCGGCCAAGAGGAGACACAGGGACAAAGTGGAGGGACAACTGCGCGACCGCGACACCAGGCGCATGTGGCAAGGACTGCGGACGATGACGGATTATACTGGACGTGTGAACACCGCGGCTGTTGCGGACTCTTCGCTGGTGGAAGAACTGAACACTTTCTTCGCTCGCTTTGAGGCTGCCGGCGCTAACGCTAGCCTGGAGGCTAGCGCCGGCGTCCACACCGGCGCGGAGGACCGCCCCCTCTCGCTCTCAGAGCACGACGTGAGGAGAGCTCTGAGGCGAGTGAACAGCAGGAAGGCAGCCGGCCCAGATGGCATCCCCGGACGGCTGCTGAAGTCCTGCGCCGACCAGCTAGCCCCGGTGTTCACGACCATCTTCAATCTGTCCCTTGTCCACTCTGTCGTCCCCATCTGCCTAAAGAAGTCCACCATTATCCCTGTGCCCAAGAAGAACAGCCCGGCCTGCCTTAATGACTACCGCCCTGTCGCCCTTACCTCCGTGGTGATGAAGTGCTTTGAAAGACTCATCAAAGACTCCATCTGCTCATCACTACCGGCCTCCCTGGACCCCCTGCAGTTTGCCTATCGCCCCAATAGGAGTACTGACGACGCCATCACTCACGTACTCCACTCCACCCTCTCCCACCTGGACAACGGCAAAGGGAACTATGTGCGACTGCTGTTTATTGACTACAGCTCAGCTTTCAACACCATAGTTCCTCACAGACTGGTCACCAAACTGGTGGATCTAGGGCTAAGTCCTTCACTCTGCTCCTGGGTTCATAGCTTCCTGACTGGCAGACCACAGGTGGTAAAGGTCGGTGGCCTCACATCCAGACCCCTAACCCTTAACACCGGTGCCCCCCAAGGCTGCGTGCTGAGTCCTCTGCTGTACTCCCTGTACACCCATGACTGTTCGGCTGCCCACCAATCCAACATCATTGTGAAGTTTGCGGATGACACAGTGGTGGTAGGCCTGATCTCCAGCAACAACGAGATGGCCTATCTGGAGGAGGTGGAGCGGCTGTCCTCATGGTGTAAGGACAACAACCTGGACCTGAACGTCACCAAAACTAAGGAGGTGGTAGTCGACTTCAGGAGAGGACGACAGAAGATCGAGTACGCACCTCTAAAGATCTACGGGAACCCGGTGGAGAGAGTGAGCAGCTACAGGTACCTCGGGGTTCTCATCTCTGAGGACCTGACATGGACTACACACACCTCCACCCTGGTGAAGAAGGCGAGGCAGCGTTTATTCCACCTCAGGAGGCTCAGGAAATTCAAGGCCTCCAGTAAACTGCTGGTAACCTTCTACACCGCCACTGTGGGGTCTGTGCTCTCTGCGAGCATCACGGCCTGGTACGGCAGCTGCAGCTCACAGGACAGAAAGGCCCTGCACAGAGTCATCCGCTGTGCTGAACGGGTCACCCGCACCGCACTGCCCGACCTACAGGACATTTACACCCAGCGGTGCAGGTCCAGGGCAGGTCGGATCATGAGGGACATTCACCACCCCGACCATAAACTGTTTGCGTGGCTGCCCTCAGGCAAGAGGCTTCGCTCCATCAGAGCCAGGACCGAGAGGCTGAAGAGGAGCTTCTTTCCCCAGGCCACACGGATCCTGAACTCTGCAGAACAACATAGTCAATGCTAATTTGTATTATACTGGTCATGTACATAGTTGTAAATATAGTAACATAGTAGTGTATATCTTTTTTCTAGTTTATTTATTTTTCTAGTTTTGCTATTTCTATCTTACATTTTATTTATTCTTCTTTTCTATCTTATTTTCTTTTTATCCTTTTGAGTGTTTTTTTGCACAGTCGCGACAGTCACCTTCATTTCACTGCCACTGTACCTGTACTTTTAGGCATGTGACAAATAAAAAACTTGAATCTTGAATCTTGAACTTGAATCTTAATGTCAGGGCAAAAAGAGGGGCCTAATTACATAGGGCTTGTCTTTAATACAACAAGGATCAAATTAAGCAAATTAAGCTGTGAAAGTGTCTTATCACTACAACTGGGCAGATTGGATTCAGCTCTCTCTGCATGTGTAGGTAGCAGAAGGGCATGCCTGCTTGGCTTTTCTTCTTGTGAATTAAAAAGGAGAACTTGAGATGTGTAGGTTCTCCTTTGACAGTGCTCAATGGTTTAAGCTGTAAAGCCTCCTCATTGACAGGCAGCATTGAGCATGGGCGCAGATAGTGGGTGTGTCAGGTGTGTCATGACACACCCACTTTTGAATGACCGTAGATCCGTCCCACCCACTTTTATGTAGCTTAACGTTTTGTTTTTTTTGTTGTTTTTTTTAAACTTTGTCTTCTTCAAATCTTCTGATTCAAGCATCACGAGGAAACCAAAATATGAATTAACATAATATTTGGTTTACTGAGGTGTGTGCCAGTAGCGGTTTTAGGTACGGGCGGACAGGGCAGCCGCCCGGGGCGCCATTTCGTGGGGGGCGCCACGAGCGCCCGACAAGAACCTCGCGAATTTTCGATACCGCTCATTAAGACAGCGGAGCGGGCAAACACCAAGTCTCATGTCTCATATTTTTAATAATGTAGTTTCCTTAAACATTGTATCAAAGACAGTCCTTTTCTACCTTAATAATAATAACAGCTGGAATTATTTAGTATGAATGGAAGAAGCATGTATGCACATTAGATGATGAATTTGAAATTTGATTGTATTGTTGTAAAAAATGGTCAGAAGTGCAGTTTAGACTCTCACTGCACTAGTAATTAGTCAAACAAAGGTTGTTTTTAAGGCAGTATAATTGAATGCTGGCAGTACATAGAGTCTCCTCTCCTTTCTCTTGGGGGGTTCAGTTCTTCCTGAGAGGAAAAAAAATCTCCTTTAGTTAACTTACATACAGTCCTTTTCTTTATCTTTGCCATCTCCAGGCAGATGTCTATATCCTCTTTGCACCTCATGAATGAAGTCTATTCTGCCACCACAGGCCTTACACTGTTCTGGATGTCCTCCCTTTGCAATATCAACCAGTCACTCTATTCTTAAAGAACACTTTTGGTTTCAATAAACTTTTTAAACGGATTCTGGTCCCCAATTGGTGTTTGCATTTTGGGTCTATGACTGTTCACTATAACAATCTCTGAGTCCCAAATTTCAACAGCTATTGGATAGACAGCCATGAGAATGAACTGTAACAATCTTGGTGAACTTTCACCTAGCACTATCATTCAGCGAACATTTTGCTTTGTCAAGTAGTTTGGTTTGTGTCCCAATCAACATCTACAGTACAAAAGACTAACTTAACCTCGCCGACCCCAGCAGATCATTCAGTCTCCCACGTCTCCCAAGTGTTACAGTCAGTTTTGTCTGAGTTTAGAAACTTGTTTTTGCTGTAATACCTGATTAACTATGATCTCCCTGTACTCCAGAAACCCTGCCAACCATTCCCCGGCAACATTAAGCTCTGTCTCATCCCTGCACCTGCTTTTTGGAGTTTTGCCACCACCATTCCTGCACCATCCTGGAACCCCTCACAAGACCCCATCCTGTCACTGCACTAGTCTCTGGCTTGTGTTTGCTATTAGAGTCTGCTACTGTTCATCAGTCTGAGGTGACATGAATTCATTTTGATTTGTAAATTGTTGGATCTAATGAGCCTCTAACAGGATGGTCCACTCTTGGTCCAGTCAATAGCCGATATATATTGATATATGTTAAAAATAAATAGTAATAATAAAAAGTTTCTGATATGATAAAATTTTGTACAGACTAAAAATCATGCAAACTGAATTTTTGAACGTCTTTCTTTATTTTCAAAACGTGTTTACCTCCAAATAACAAGGTTACAGGGCTACCATAAAACACAAGTCTGTTTTTAGGACCGGCAGTTTGCATTGGGTATTTTATTTTGAAAATATATCGGGTTCTCTTTGCTTTTTCTGTGCCTGGCTTCTGCCTGCCTGAGGTGGTCTGTGTAAATTGGTGCATGCTGCTCCGTCAAGCATCACAAATAGAAGAGACACGTAATTCACGTGTAGCTGAGCGTAGAGACGGTTCTGGGACGCGTCTGAAATGGACCACGGCGGAGCTGGTGGGGTTTGACACATTGACTAGAATGGCCTCACCGGACGGGCCCGGTGGGGTTTGGGTGTTACACCCCACAATCTTGTGCTGTGTTTACATCACTGACACTGTCACGTGCCCAAACAAATACCGCATGGCCAAATCCCCCTCCCTCTCCCTCTCCCGACACACATATTACCGATATCGCAGATATATCGTGCATCCCTAGCTTTATTATTGTTTCATGTCCTTTCGAACATGAGAATGTAATGTGTGCAGTATGTGTGTGTGCGAAAATACAGTGCATTTTATTTTTGTATCACAATTCTATAATATACACGGGGAAGAATGGCTAACACACCTGTGTAACATTAGCATATAGAGATGTCATTGTGCGCATGTTAGCATGTTGACATTAGCATTTAGCTCATTTTAGCAGCTTGACTGGCAGTCAAGACAGACAGTCCAACTAAGGTGACAATAGAAAACTTTGACATTAGACATGAAAAACAAAAATTGGTCCCAGTAAGTGCAAACCAGATGGGATGACATGTCACTGCTAAATGCTATGGTAGCCATGCTGGCTAAGTGTACCTTTTAGTTTTTAATAAATCACTAATAGTGTCTATAGCAAAGCACTGCCACACCATCACATCAGACCACAGTCCAGATTTCCACTGGTCTAATGCCAAATCATTGTGTTTCTTGTCACAAGCAGTTTTCTTCTTCTTTGGTCTTTAGTTTCTTTGCAGCAACTCGACCATGAAGGCCTGATTCAGTCTCCTCTGAGCAGTTGATGTAGAGATGTGTCTGTTACCTGAACTGTATGAAGCATTTATTTCAACTTTTGTGACATTTGACACTAGAGTTTAGGCTAACAGTGCTGGATTGCACCATCTGTGTGTATAAAATATAACACTGTTGCTGTTGCTGGAGTATAAACTGCTCCACATAGTGTCATAGTCTGTAGTCAGTCATGAGACAGGAGTCGATATGGAAATATGTCTGTAAATATGTATGAATTTAGAGTCTGATTATTGATCAAGATCATTTTCTTGCTGATAGTTACCGAACCAACCACACTAGCAGTGTTGGCTATAGTTACTTATAGTTAGTACATATATTATTACTGTCATTATTACTACCATATCTGCTACTGTAATCATTTTGTCAGTCATTGTAATTCATTGTCATTTTGTCAGTCACTGTAATTGTACAATATGTTTGTGTTGATTTGTCCTGTACACATGACATCCATTGCACGTCTGTCCGTCCTGGGAGAGGGATCCCTCCTCTGTGACTCTTCCTGAGGTTTCTTCCACATTTTTTCCCTGTTAAAGGTTTTTTGTGGGCAAGTTTTTCCACACTCAAACCGAGGGTCTAAGGACAGAGGGAGTCACTCCCTGTACAGATTGTAAAGCCCTCTGAGACAAATGTACTTTGTGACTTTGGGCTATACAAATAAAATTGATTTGATTTGATTTAATTTGATGTGATTTAATTTACTTTGGAAAGCAGTTAATTAGGTTACAACGTTACCATCAATTAAAAGTAATCTGTTACGTTACAGCGTTACCTATGAATAAAAGTAAAGCGTTAGAGTACTCATGCGTTACCACGTTTGCAGTGCCTCGCACATGCTGCAACTTAACTGACAGACACACAGCCTGCTGTAAATGCACCAAGACGTCCTGACAATGAGTAACGTCAGTCATCAAACCAAATTAACTCTGCAGGACAACAATAACAGTAAAGACAGTCATCTTGGATACAGAATGTTTTTTTATAGTGGATGTAAAATAGTGTAGGGTATAGGGTGGTTGGAAAGCACGAATCGCTGTGGAGAGTCCGGTCAGAACTCTGGTGGGTCTCTAGAACCAGGCCGTGGAGTGCAGAGAGCGTCTTTAATTCCAATAAAGCGGTCACTTCTTACATGGGATTTCGGTGTAGTAATGTCTATTTTGTGTGTGGTTTCTAGGATGCACAACAACAAGATAAACAGAACAATTTGTGAGCATCACACTAGTTATAATATACAATAGAGGAATAACCAAATATAACCAATATTACCTTAAATGTTAACATTTAAATGTTAAATGTTGTAACTGGTATTTTTTGGGGTCGACACCAATGCAGTGTGCATTTTACCTCTATGTTGTTCTTTTGCTGGCGAATTGAAAATAATGTGCGTACTTCCACGATTCAAAAGCTGTCCTCTGCCATCTGGCCGGTGGTTCAAAAACACTTACACTCACACACACACACACACACACACACACACACACACACACACACACACACACACACACACACACACACACACACACACACACACACACACTCACACTCACACACGGTGACACACTAATGTGTCAAAGAGGTTGTCCTCTCTGCACTGCACCTCTCCTTTCATGTAGCTGAAATTCAGGTCATTCTTAACCAAGTCTGGCAGTGGGCTAGGAGAGTCACCACTGACACAGGAAAATGTTAATTCAGCATTTATGGATGTTTATGCACCTGCATATCTATAAAGGGAAACATAATATCTGTGAGAAAAAAGGCTGAATCTGTGTTTAAAGTTGAACTGGGCAAGAACCAAATTGAAAACTCTAAATGTCCTATCAGGATAAAACACAACTTAGGAGTGCAGCAGAGCATCCTGTCCTTACTGATGATGATGCTGCCAGTGTGCATGAATGTTGGAGAAATGAATGAACTCCTGTGGTAAGCACCTGCATTCAAATCTTACTCAAGGAAACGTCAAGAAGTTTCAGAGGCATTTGGTATACGTATGAACAAATTGTTATTGAAGAATTTACAAAATTAGCTAACTATAATATATCACCATTGTTACTGACAGAACCAGTAGCTTTTAGCAATACAGCACCCCTCACTGGTGACTGAGAGCACTGATAGCGTTATCAGTATCAGTGTGCAGCAACAGAGCTATGCCTGTGGCATCTTAAACTGAAGGTGACTTCTGTATTATCAGTAAAACATCCTGCCTACAGAGTGCTGTACAAAAGGGAAACACAGAGACTATTATAACTGTTTACATTGTTATTTAATTATTTATTTATCAAATTTATCAAAGAATCAAAAATTTGTAGAACAGAAAAAGTCCATCAAAGTGGATGAACCTTATTGAGTCTTCAGATAATATATTCATAATACATTCATCACTTTTTCTCTTGTTAAGATGTAAGTTTTCACTTTTGATAGTTTGTCCAATGTGACATTACTGTAACCTAATTATACTGCTGTGCAAAAAAGTTGGGACGTGTAAAATGTAAATAAAAACAGAATGCAATGATTTCCAAATCTGGGGAATTGGGGTTGTATATTTGGACAGCTGTCTGTGCTTATAAAGTGTTGTTTGACTATGAGCTGAGAGAAGAAGAAAACAGGACAGTTTTAGCCCTGCTGTTTACAAGGTTTATTATTAGAAAACAGGTCAGCTCAAATTATGTAAATTATTCTGGTTAAAATACATTCTGCTCCCTGTGGTCTTTTGAGTAGACAGACTGTCAAACCAATCTTCATTCTAAAAGCAGGTGTTTTATGATAGGGCCACATTTTTTCACAGGAAAAACTTTAATTGAATCGCTAAGACCTTCTGTTGATTGGCTTAGATGTACAGGCACAATCAGCACACGTCATTTACACAGTAACATCATTAATGTGCTGCATTCTGTGTGGGCGGCACGCATGCCGAAGTTGGGCAAGATACTGAACCGCAAGTTGCTCCCGAAGGCCAGCATCGGTGCCATTGGTGTATGAATGTGTATGAATGCTTAGATCCTTAAACTGATGACCTTGCACGGTAGCCAATGCCATCAGTGTATGAATGTGTGTGAATGGGGTGAATGAGATATGATAGATAGATAGATAGATAGATAGATAGATAGATAGATAGATAGATAGATAGATAGATAGATAGATAGATAGATAGATAGATAGATAGATAGATAGATAGATAGATAGATAGATAGATAGATAGATGCGTGGTAACATGCACAGCAGAGTGAAAACGTGAGTGACTTTTTTCATACAGCTGCTAGCTACCATGTATGTTTTCAATAACCACTTCTCAACTCTGTTTTTCTAGATAAACTGAGATTGTTAAAGAAGGTATAAGAGAAAGAAGGACATGAGGGAGCAGCATTAGTAAACGATGTGGAGAGACAGAGGCAGTAGGACTGGAACGTCTTCACAGGAGAGAGTTGGATTTGTAGAAACTGGAGATGATTTAACTACAATCTTCAGAATGAGACCATGGGAGGTAACTTTGCTAGCTCACAATAACACCACCACCACCACCATCAGAGATTTCACAAGGAAAGAAGCTTGTAACATTTGCTAGCAAATAGCTACAACTGTAGCTTGTTGTTTACCACGCTAATGCAACTACAACTTTTAACTTGTGCAACCAGACAAGCATGAGTTGTAGAAACTGGGCCAGAGCAGATGGCATTCAGCACAACAAGGGCAAGTGTGCTAGAATGGCCCAACTATTTCCATGACGACTGGGTTAACTATTTTACTACTTCACACCACTTCACTTTACTTTGACCAAAAGACTCAAGGTTAAGGTGACTGTGGAAGCAGTGCAGTGCACCTTCTCATTGATGTATTTTGATGACCTGACCCTGCTGTTTAAGTGACTGATTCAGAAACCGATTTTGTTAGTGACCTACTTTTAATGACTTAATTGTTTCAGTGTATTTGTTTTGTCAAATAGCATTCATTCACTAGCATTGACCACACCATTAACAAGATATGTTTAAATGAATTATTGACAAAACAATGTTTTGGTGGGGAATCCACTGTAGCACCCGGGCACAACAGACCCCCACAGAACTCAATGGAGATTAGGAAGTGATGAATGTGAAGAAATGTAGTGGTTGAGGACGGGTGGGTTAGAGTAAGACAAGAGGGTTAGTAGGGTAATTATGGGAATGTCAAAAGTGGCACAGTTGAAGTCCTGCTCCTGAAACTCTGGTCTAAGGACTGGATTTTGGATTTGTTTCATTCGGTGATAACTGATCCTGGAGGAACCAGCCATACTTGCCACTGTCTGGAAGAGTACTTTGGTACGAAAAGGAAGAACTATTACCGAATGAACAATGGTGTTGGCACCACTTAAAAGAGCTGAGGAAAGAATATTAATAGTTAATGCAGATGCAGAACAAGTCTGCGAAACAACTGGCCTGAACAAAACAGAGCATAGCTGTCTGCAGCAATCTGCAGCACATAATCTCTGTTTGAATCTCAATTAATATGTTAAAAAGAGCTTTACAATAACTGATTGAGGCAGTGGTGGCAAATGATCTGCAAGGTAAAAATACTGTTTAGTAGATTTAAAGAGAGCATAGATTGACAAAAAAAAATATTTTCCCATCAGAAAGGCCTATCTGATGGATAAAGTGTTGTAACCCTGCTCGCTTAACATAAAGCAGATGCATTTGGTTATATACTGCTAGGTTACTTTTTGCCAGGAGTCTGGATTAATAACACAACAAATAAGAAGTGAGGCAGACTGCAAGAGGAAAAGGAAACCAAAGAATGATTATAACTAAAAGTAATCTTGAAAATACAAGACAAAAAAACAGGAAAACAGCATCCATAAAGAAAGCTTTATTTTTTACATTGCAAGCCTAGCTATTAGCAACACAGTGTCACCCTAAGAACCACACACCTTTTGTTGTTGGAGTTGGAGTTGTGGTCTTTCTTAACATCACCTCAGGTGGATGTATTTACCTGCCCTTAGTGGTGCAAGAAAAAATACTCCTTAGCAATTACACGCATCCACAGGTGATGGTACCTTTATTAGGGCTGCCTGAGATTATGTTGTTATTTGGGGACATGTTGTCATTGGTTACCATCATAAAGAAGCTCAGCTTTCACAAATAGGCTTTAACAGACTAACACAAACAGGAAACATCCATTTACATGGCAGCTACCTCCAGCTAATCCATGACTCCTTTTTTATACTCCCATCTGGATATGATTTGGCTGTAGCAGGGGAGACATGCCGCCCCTTCCATGCTGAGCCAAGAAATACTTTTCCTATTTGCTTTACTTCCTTAGGAAAACATTAAGAGCCTTTAAGTTCTGAGGGGGGAAAAGGAGGGAGAGTGAGCTGAGCAATGAAGGATGGACCAAAGAAATAAAGTGTGAAATCGTTGGAAGGAAGTAAAACCTAGAAAGTGAGTTAGAAAGCTATCTTTCACTGTACTTATACATTTAGAATGTCAAGAGGGAGAAAATATCTTCTGAAAAGATTTTTTAAAGAATTTTAAAGAAAACATTTAATTGTTGACTTTCGAAAAGCTGCTCTAGGCCTGTTAAACTGAGTTGTATTAACTCTTTTCTAGGAGAAAGGTGAGAAGAGAAGATGACAAGAAGGAAAAAAATAAAAGCAGCAAAGAGGGGGGGTTGGAGGGAAAGGAAAACATCTGGTTGTGATTTGCATGGAGATGTATCTCCTCTGCTTCTCTCCCACAGTATTGTGCTTTTCTCTGACAGACTGACAGAGCTGCAGGAGGTGAGCACTGCCAGGAAAAATAAAAGTACAGGCAGCATGTTTTGGGAGTGGAGGCTAAGAAGAAGGAGGAGGAGATGAGAGAGGGTTTAGGGCTGGGGGTGATGGTGGTGGGTTACTGTGAACAAAGGCAGTCAGTCAGGCCAGCTGCAGAGGGCTAGAGTAACATATAGGGCGAACAGGCCTTAAAATAAACACAGGAATCACAGATAGGTCTGGCTGGCGTGCACTCTGGGACTACATCTGGCGGTCTAACGAGTTTCTATCATTAGACATCATGACTGCTGCTCCTCTTTTTGCACTGCACCCTGAAAGCTGCACAGTCAGGGACAAACAGCAACATTAAATTGAGTCTCTATCAGTGTTTCAGGCTGTTACTTTCTGATAATATTTTGTTGCTTGTTAGTGACATTTTTTTTTTAGCTCTGCTCATTAGCCAGAGAGAAGCCCTGGTATTTGGGAGCAAACCGATTAAGGAAGGCATGAACCAGTTTCCTAACCAGGCCAATTTGTATTCTGTTTCACCTCATTGATACTGCATCCAGATACGGACATTATTTATGTCATCATTAGTGGCAGCAGAGAAGACTCCTGGCTTTAATGATGTATAAAGTATAAATGTGATTTACAGGTTACTGACACTGCACATGATTTTCATCAATATCTCAATGAACACAACAACAATTTCCAAAATTTTGACAAAACCTAATTACATAGAACATTTGTTTAACTCATAACATAAGTAAGGTGAATAATATAATTAAGATTACAAAATCTTCGTTTTACACAAATTAGTTGCAAAAACAAATGCACTCCACAACAAAAACTGCTACATCTAGTATTTTGTGTGACCTCCATGATTTTTAAAGGGCAACACCAAGTCTAGCTCTAGGCATGGAATGAACAAGTTGTCGACATATTGCAACATCAGCCTTTTCCCATTAGAGCTTGGATGCTGGATACTCAACTTGTGAACTGAATCACTTTCAGCCTGTTCTTCAGAAATGCAACAGTGGCCTTAGATGTGTGTTTTGGCTCATTGTCATGTTGGAAAAGTACATGACCATCAAGGGCACAGAGTAATGGTAGCATAATCTCTTTCAATATAGAGCAGTACATCTGTGAATTCATGATACTATCAATGAAATGCAGCTCCTCGTCACCAGCAGCACTCATGCAGCCCTATATCAGGACACTGCCACCACCATGTTTCACTGTAGGCACCATGCATTTTTCTTTGTAGTCCTCACCTTTGCGACACCACACAGTTTTAAAGCCATCAGCTTTTGCCACAGTAGTCTGACTCAGGGGCGGACTGGGACAAAAAATCGGCCCTGGCATTTTGGACCAGACTGGCCCACAACATTTGATAACACACCTTTTCAGTTTTTTCAGTGCAACTGTGCAAGTCTTTAAAACAACCTAGCTCAACAGGACATAAATAATCAAATCATATCAAATCAATTTTATTTGTAAGTCAAAAAGTACATTTGCCTCAGAGGGCTTTACAATCTGTACAGGGAGTGACACCCTCTGTCCCTAGACCCTCGGTTCAAGTAGGAAAAACTTGCCCACAAAAAACTTTAACAGGAAAAAATGTGGAAGAAACCTTAGATAGAGCCACAGAGAAGCGATCCCTCTCCCAGGACGGACAGACGTGCAATGGATGTTACGTGTACAGGACAAATCAACACAAACATATTGTACAATTACAATGACTGACTGAAATACAGCCTGTTTATAATATATTTATATAAACAAACACACAGCTGCATTGACATAACACTAGCAATGAACAAAATTATGTCATTTTAAAAAGTGCTATTTTCTTCCATTGTAGGCTAACTTACATTGTCTTTAGCCATCTGGCTACATAAAACAGCCCATTGTTTTCCAGGCCTAAAAAGCGGCTTACCCAAGGACAAAAAAAATAAAATTCAGACATTGAAAAAATTCAGTTGAAAAAATTGAAAGTGCTGACTCTTCACTTTTCACTCACATTTTTGGTGAGTGGTGGCTTTAAATATGTCTAGGGTAGAATTACTGGAATGTACAGATACCTGCAGCTGCATTCACATAACATAGACAAAATGATATAATTTTAAAAGTGAGATTTTCTATCAGTTATGTAGCCTACATTGTCCCTACCACCTAGGCTACATAAAGAACTGCTAAATCTGCAGGACAAAAAAGTAACTTAGCCAATAGGCCAGCCTAGTACTCACCCCACAGACAATAATAGTCTCATAAGAAATTAGACTTATTGTTATTGTTGGTGAATGGTGAACACGTTTTCTCACATTAAAGACTATTTCATTTAGAATAAAAGACGTAAGTAGGCTACTGAGCTAGGCTTATTTTCTCTTCCAGCCAGTGTAGCTACAATGTATTGTAGCGACCCTGCAGTAATGTGTTGTGTGTTACAATGTGAGTTCTGTGGTTTCCCATGGTCCTAAATGCACCTGTATGAGAGCAAGGGGGCGGGGGAGCAGGTGAGGGAGAGCGCGTGTATGTGAGCGTGTGTGAAGAGAGACGGCACGAGTGAGGCTGCAGAGTGGGACCTGTTATGTGTTCTTGGCGTGGTTATGGCCTACAATAACCAAGTGCTGTAACCAGACTGTTGGCAATAAAAGCCAGTTTGCTAAATAACGCCTCGTTATTCCTGACGCGTCCGGCCGGACGCCACAGTATGTTTTATCATACTCATTAAGGGGTTGGGTGGCTTTATCCTACTCGTTGCATTTCATACATGTTCTGACAGTAGTCCAGCTTACCGCAGGTTCAACAACATGTTGAGTGCCACTGCCACCGGCACCACTGTCATCAGTGATGGGAGCTGATGGAGCCCTGCTGTGGCAAACATGTCGGTGATTTTAACACACTTCGCAGCATCTGCCCGAAGAGCAAGTTTCTTCTTATCGCGTTTTTCTGCGCCACCTTTACGTTTTCTCTCCATCTTTATCTGATAGCGTTTCACCCATCAATAAACTGCACACCGGTGCATCAAGCCAAAGGGGGGAGGTGTTTCATGATGTGATTGGGCCGGTCCCCTGTCAGTCAGCGTGTAAGGGCCGGTGATAAGGAAACAAAGTCTTGCACAGCCTTTTCTCTCTTTTTTGTGCCTGTAGGCGGGACCAAAGCGTACAGAGTGGTTGTTCAACAGTGTGTTTAGGCTGCGTGATCTACTCGTTATGGGCCGGTCAGAAAAAAAAAAAAAAATCAAGATTTATCGGCCCAAATAGCGCGTCGGCCCACCGGGCAAATGCCCGGTATGCCAGATTGCCAATCCGTCCCTGGTCTGACTGATAAGTAAAGCTCTGTTGATCTTTTTGAAGCTTTTACCTTTCTTGTGGAAAGAAATGAATTTTTTTCTTGTGACATTTCTCTTCCGTGTTTGCAATCATGGCCCACATTTGTTGGAGTGTTTTGTAGTATAGTATTCCATAGAAAAGGTTGATTCTGAAGGAAGTCTGTTGGGGTGTACTCAATTATGCTGACCACTGCATATGTATATATATACAGGAAGCGAGAGAGAGAGAGCGAGGGAGAGAGAGAGAGAGAGAGAGAGAGAGAGAGAGAGAGAGAGAGAGAGAGAGAGAGAGAGAGAGAGAGAGAGACCACAACTAGTGTGAATTTTTTTTTTTGAGGGTTTGTCTTTTTTTCTTTTCTAATGTCCCAATCAAACAGAGTGCTGTTTACTACCTGTAAATCATTTTTAATGATTTCCTGACATTTATAATAGTGTGTGTTACATCCCCACTACTAGGAAATGCATAGGAAGCAGTGCCATGATCAAGTATCAATGTCTACCTTTTAGTGAACATGGCAGGACTGGAGACAGAACACACGCTCTAAAACAGCGCTGGCTGAGTTTGGCTCCTGGCATCGCAGGGCTGGCTGAGTTAACAACTGTTTGTTTGCTACTTAGCAAGAAGAAATTCATTCAAATTCAAATTGATAGTGAATACACTAGGTTTTTTGGTCTCAGAGGCTGTGCTTGAACCCAGTCTCGTCTGGCTTTTGAGCCCAGTTCTGTTACCTGCTAACAGCAAATTCCTTTAGCAGCAGTTCATTAGGGGTTAGCTACTTTAGCAAGAATGTAGGCTAAAGCTACCTGTCCATCAGGAAACTGTGTACATCAAAGAGAGTTGAGGATGAGCAGCCAGAGGACATCAGAGGGAAAAGCAACAAATATATTCTGTATAAAAGCTAATGCAGTCAACCTTGGGTTTCTTTGAGATATCAGTTTTATTCTTTTGTCTTGTCACACGTCTGTCTGAGTGCATATTACATATTACATACATATAAATTGGTGTGTGAGCACCTCTAACCTTTCAGCTGAACACTTGGTATTCTCTGTGTGATAGCGCTCTTATAGCTTTTTTTAAAATTATTACTCTGTTGAATAAATCAATGATAATGACAATGGTAAATGGACTGTACTTATAGCACCTTTCTAGTGCCCTAACTACTCAAAGAGCTTTAACACTACATATCTCACTTATCCATTCACACACTGATGGCGAGGCCAATAGGGGGTTCAGTAAGTAAGACTTCAACATGCAGACTAAAGGAGATGGGGATCGAACCACCAATCATCTGATCAGTGGACGACCCGCAATAGCTGCCCTACTAGCTATTAACTACTGTGTTGGAGTAACTTTTTTTATTTGTTCATCCCTTCACCACACTGATATCAAATCTTATACTCTCAAAGGGAAAAACCCCCTAAAAATTATTTTGCAAGTGGGGTGGTCGGTAGCGCAGTGGGTTAAGCGGCCGCCCCGTGTGTAAGAGGCTTCAGTCCACGCTGCAGTGGACGGCTAATTTAATGCATGTAATTCCCCCTCTCTCTCTGCCCCCTACTTCCTGTCTATCTTCAGCTGTGCTATCAAAAAAGGCCAAAAAATATATATCTATTTTGCAAGTAAAACAAACACTATCCGTATTTCTTGACTTTCTCCCATGCACCGTCCTTGCCTTCATTTGTCTCACCATCCAGACATTTAATGGTGAATGGACGTGTTCGGACTTGCAGGCACACAGATTAGTTTTCTTCTACTTCATGTTATCTTTTTCATGGCAACAGTGTAATAAAGGAAATGGGCTCTCTTTCCTGCTGACATACTCAGTGGCTTCCAGAATTTACAGCTTACAATACTAAGGACATATTTTGGGAAAGTGGAAGGCTTGCTGTTTCAGCCCGGAGTGCCTCTGCTCAAGCTGACATATTTCTAACTATTAGAATATGGCTAGATAAGTGCTAAAAACGTAACTGAAAATTAAAAAAAAACAGCCGTCTGCCTTGAGTTAAGTTATTTCGGGGAAGCCATATTCATACTTCATTATAAACTAAATGTAGCCTACATCATACAAACATGTGGCGGTTTTAAACAAACAGAAACAAATAAAAAAAATCTAAATATACCTCTGAATATCAATGTAGGAAGACAATGACACAACAAGACTACTAATGAACAACAATATAAGCTCCTACTTAAAGGAACCATGTAGAGTATTTAGTAGGATCTAGTGTGACAAAACAACTACACAAAAAATGTAATGATGAAATGTGAGTGAAAGGCCTTATGTGGAGCAAGTGCTTGTCTGCTCTGGGCTACTGTAGAAACATGGAGGTTCAACCTGTGACATGTACCGCATATCTAAGCAGTACAACTTCTCTTCTGAAACATCTGCGCTCACTGGTTTATTTACAAGTTTGAGGCTGCGGGTCATTATCAATTTAACATGCATAAGGAAGTGACATATTATTTCCTTTTGAAGAATAATTCTGATTATTTTTCTTGTTTGGTCATCATTTCTATAAGTTATGGTTACATTGTTACTCACCAAGGTAAGTGTGTAGTTAATTGGTAGTTTTCCTTGCCACTGGTGCTAAGTGCTTGCTCATGGTGAGAATTGTTGGGTCTCTGTAGACAATATTATTAAGAGGTCTAGACCTGCTCTGTATGGAAAGTGTCATGAGATAACTTCTGTTATGATTTGGAGCTATATAAACTGAACTGAATGATTATAATGAATGAGTGTAAAGATTATGTTGTATTAATTTTACTATTGGCCACTTTCAATGACTTTAGGCCATATAATGACATACTTATTTGAACGTTTAAAAAACCTTATTTGATAAGGGTCATTTATTATCATTTATATTATACAGTATTACAGTGTATGCCACTAAATGTAATAACTGCAAGTGGGATGCCAGATTTATCCAGTGTTGGGCACATGAAAGCCTGTAAGTTTGTCAGACTTACTTAGAGTTTTTCTTCTTTTTTCTTGTTGCAAATTTACCAGAATTCATTGTCAGTTCTCTTGTAGATGTTATGAAGCACTGGTCCTAAAATATTCAATTGATCATTGTATTGCTGTTTTTGTGGCGGTTTCAGTGGTTGTAATATTTTTGAACTGCTCTCCTCTGTACATAGACTGACGTGAAGCTGGTACAGTACTGTAATTGCAGTTAGAGAGTCCTGTGGAAAGGTTTTGTATGTCACTATGCACAAGCAGTCAATTCTCTTGGCATTGTGACCGTGTATAGTGTATGTGCGAAAGTCTGTGTTTTCTTTGCATCTGAGGGTCAAAGCACGTTTCTGTGTTTTGGATTCATGTTGTTGTGAAACCATGGCAGTCAAAGAAGGAAGGAGTGTTCACAGGAGAAACTATAGCCACCTTGGGACAAAAGGAAAAGGAAAATTAGGTGTGTGTGTGTGTGATTATGAGTTCATGTGTCCTACTTTATGTGTAACCCACAGTGAATATGTGTCTATGTCTTTTGAATCCTGGCTAGTGAAGTCCAGCAAAAGCTTTCCAGCACATAAGCAGGCAAGGGAAAAATAAATCAAGAGACTACAGACCATAAATAAAGCTTTGCATTACTCCAGGCAGAACATATGAGTCATGCACACCACTGCACTAGCTGATGGTCAGCTGACCTGAACAAAAGACCAATCAGGTTTGCTACTTCCAGCAGGGTGGTTCTCATCCATCCATGTAGTTTCTAGGTGCTATATGTGGCTGCCTGACGCCTGTTATCACTTAAGATATCTGCTATAGATCCGGGTGGTTCTCAATGAATATACTGTATATGTATAAGCCTTTCTGATGGACAAACCTGCTGCACCGCAACTGATTTAGTAATCCCCCGTCACTCTCCTTCCTTTTTTTTTTGTTAAAGTTTACAATTTCCAACCTGGACTCTCTTTTCCCAGTAGACCATCCATGTTTTGTAAAATTACTATTAGTTGTTGTTTTTTTTAACAGTGTGTGGAAGCTTTTGAAAAGGGCCGTAGAACAATATAACAATAGCAATATTTAACAAAACATCTAGGTTCATTTCCATAATGTTGTCAGACACTTCTAACAACAATCTGAGCCTGACAACACTTTTAAGTGGACATACACTGACAGTTCTTGTTGTTCCTCATTAACTCATTTAGTTTCTTCACCTTTTGACCTTGTGCACATTACACATTTGCACTATACATACACCAGAAAACAAATGGTAAATGGACTGTACATACTATATAGTGGCTTTCTAGTCTACCACTCAAAGCACTTTACACTACATATCTCATTTACCCATTCACACACATTCACACACCGATGGTGCAGCCTTTGCAAGCAACTTGGAGTTCAGTATCTCAAGGACACTTGAGAGGATAATAGCCATAGCTGCCCCCAAAACAGATAAATGATAACACATAGCTTTTGTTCCATATAGTGTGTACAGTAAGTCAGCACAGTCAGATGAGTTCATTTCATGGTGTTCTCATTTCCAGTTCGCTTGCATTACCGTTGTGGAGGGTGCTGTTGGTTTCTGTTGCAGGAGGGACATCTTGTCAAATCAGAGCAACATACTCCCCAAAAGCAACACTGTTCAATACAGGAAGTGGCCAATCAGACTGTACCAAGTGTCTGCCAAGAAATGTATTTGGTGTTTTTGTTTTGATTAATTATTGAGCCCTGTACCGAACACATGTTTCCCTTTGGATCCAAATTGTGAGGTCAGTTTTGTCTGTCAGGTAAGTGTGGTCTGTTCAGTTCTATTAAGTTCATCTTATCCTAGCCTGTGTTTCATTTTCTTCAGTTCACCTCTTTTATGGAGGCGATTAAACTTTCTTCGAAAATGCAACTGTGAGTCCCCATGCTTAGTCCCTTAGAGTCCTACTGAAGCTTTTACTAGAGTTAAATAACTCATCTGAAAAATGTTCATGTGTTCTATGATTCCATCTTTCAAAACAAGTACTGCACAGCACTGGACCTCCACCCTTGCCACCATGATGGTCCTGAAGAGATACAACACTTACTATCATCTATTTGCTGGCTCTCCACTTCCAGCTTATGATAAGTTAGTTAATTTAAGCTGTCCTATTGTTAAAATTCTCTTCCTGTATTTTACCCAAGTATATCCAGCAAACTGCAGTGCTTTATTTAAGGCCACTGGAGGAGAATTAACATAACATACATGTTTTGATGGTGGGGGGTGCCCAAACAAACATAGGAAAAACATGCATGCTCCGCACAGAAAGACGCTGCCTCAGCCTGGGTTCAAATCTTTAGACCTTCTTGCAGTAAGTGAACTGTACTAGCCACTGAGCCACTGCACTGCCTCTAGCCCTGTGCAGGACTTTTCTCTTGTAATGGTGAAACATATTGTTTCAAAACAAAGTATAAATCTCACTTTTGTGTAGCTTGCCCCAGTTTTTTTTTAATTTTTTTTAGTGTGGCATCTTCTTGGTCTCATTACTCAATATTGTCCCCTGGAGCTGAAGGGCAGAAAACACCCATCGGTACTTGACGGATGGTGAGAACCACAGTTTTTAAGGCCATGAGCTTTGGGTAATGACCGAAAGAATGAACTCATGGTAGCCAAATTAGTTTCCTTTGCAAGGTGGCTGGACGACACAGAAAGAAAAGATCAACTGGTCCTTAGCGGTAAAAGCCTCTTGAGGTGATATGGGTATCGGATTCTTACCCTTCCATCTAGAGCAGGGGTCACCAACACGGTGCCCGTGGGTATCAGGTTACCCCCAAGGACCACGAGTCACCTGCAGGCCTGCTCACCAGTGAGCTGTGTCCAAAATTTGATATGTGTTTCTAATTAAATTGAATTATTTGTTTTTTTTATACTGTCAAATTTTTATTCCTATATTGAAGTTGACTATTCAAAAGGTAGAGTTCAAAGGTCAGTTCATGGAGAGTAAGCTAGTGGGCGCAGCAAAGACTGAATGTGGTTTCTTACCCCAAAAACTAGCAGAAAAAAGAAAGAAAACTCATAATTTTCACAGTGAATGGAAGTAAGAGTTCTTTTTTACTACTGTGGAAGAAACCTGCATATGTTTAATTTTCGGGGCGACTGTGGAAATGGCAAAGCGGCACAATGTGGAGAGACATTTGACTACGTGTCACAAAAGCTACCATGCTAACTACCCACTGGGCAGCGTGCTATGGGCAGAAAAAGACCACGAGCTAAAGGCAGCTTTGGGTAAGCAGCAGTCTTTTTTCATGAGGCGGGTAAAAAACTCCCAAAAAGCAACCAAAGCGTCGTTTAGAGCTATACATTTTCTGTTAAAGAAGAAGAAGGCATTTTGAGATGGATAAGTTTTCAAAGAAGCAATGATGATAATTGCTAACACTGTACAGAAAGAAAAATTGAACCGATCTAATTACCATTCTTTCCTCACCTGGGGGCATGTACGATAGCTGGAGGAGTGTCGGCTATATCCGGTAACTTGGCCGATCAGCTGGATCTGGCGAAGTGCAGGTGAGTTAGCATCCAGTGCGACGAGTCTGTGGACAGCAGCAGTACAGCGCTAGGCTTTGGACACATGATGACTCCCGTTGTAAAAATCATAAACAGCATAATTTCCAAAGTGAAACAGCACAGGATATTCAAGGTGCTATTGGAGGAGATGTCAGCATAACATGGTGACCTGCTGCTACACACAGAAATCCAGTGGCTCAGCAAAGGACAAGTTTTACTTAGTTTTTTGTCACTTTTGGGGGAAATCAAAGAGTTCGTGCAGTCCAAAGGCAACGACGTCTCGCTGCTAGAGAACAAAGAGTGGACACTCAACCTTGCATTTTTAATGGACATTAAGTTCATTGGGAAGCTAAACCACTTGAATTGCGAGCTGCAAGGCAAGGGTAAGACTGTTGTTGATATGATAAGTGCTTTAAATGCATTTAAAGCCAAGATGAACATTTTCTCTATGCATATACAGAGAAAAAAGATGCTGCACTTTCCCTCTGTGCAGTTGGTGCTGAAAGACAAGGCTTCTGCATCTAAGACATTTGACAAAGTTGCAGAAAAGTACGGTCAAGTCATAAACAGACCTGGACAAGATTTTGAGAATAGGTTTTGTGATCTTGATTAGCTTGAGCCATGTGTGTCATTCATTTCCAATCCTTTCATGAACGTGGATATAACATGCATTGCTGAGCAACTAAGTGCAAAGTTCAGCTTGGATGCTGACAGGTGGAGCTTGAAATCATAACAATGCAAAATGACCTCCACCTCAAAGTCTACCAGGCTGTGTGTCATTCATTTCTAATCCTTTCATGAATGTGGATATATTGTGCATTGCTGACCAACTAACTGCAAAGTTAAACTTGAATGCTGAACAGGTCAAGCTTAAAATCGTAACATTGTGTCTTGTTGACACAAAAAAAGTACAGTGGGGTATGCACAGCAGCTATGAAGGTTGCCAGCCTGTTTGGTTCAACCTATCTCTGTGAATCAGCATTTTCTGACATAAACTTCATCAAGAACATACACAGAACATGGCTCATCTGCAAGACTCACTCAGAGTTGCAGGGTCAAGTTACACACCAGATTACAATACACTGGTGAACAGCATGCAATGCCCACTAGAAAAGAAACTAATACCAGATGCTGTCAGTGGCAACATGGCAGTGCCATGGCAAAGTTAAATTAAAATATTGAAAAAATGTGTTTATTTCAAAAGTGTGTTCATGAAATGTAACATATAATTTGTTAGAAATGGTGCAGATTTGGTCATTAGTTCAAAATGTGATAAGATTTATTTAAAAATCTGAAAGTTGATATTTCTTAAACATTACATATTTGATAAGTTTTTCAAACATTATGTAACATAGTTTATGATTTATTAAGATGGTTTGTCAGTGGCTAGTGAAAATGGGACATTTTTTCTATTAAATGTTGTAGAAGTGAACATCTGAAAATTTAAACAATTGCTGTAATTACTAGAAATAAAGTGTTGAATACTGATATCGGTTTCCCACCTTGTTGTGATCAGTGTCTTCACATAGATGACTATCATTTATCACTACCCATAAAGTAGTTTTCAGTTTTAAAAAGGTTGGTAACCCCTGATCTAGAGGATTCATTAGGGAGTACTCTTTTAACAAGACCATATGGTAGAAGCCATGTGTATAGTCTAAATAATTAATTTTAAAAATGTGATACTGCGCATCTGAAGTATTTTCAAATAAAGTAACTGTGTTCAGAATCATCCAGTGTTCTGTGTGCATTGTGTCCATTTAGAGTCGACGTGCAGTCATTGTCAGTTTGCTCACTTCCAGGCAGAACAGCGGCTCTGCAGCAGCTGGAGTTCTGTCAGGTTAACTTCATCTGAGACTACCATGCTAATAGACAGGAAGGTCATTTATCACAGCCCTGTGGCTCAGCTGGGCCATTAATCATATGCATAGTATTCCCAACTGTTTGAAGACACAAGAGTATGATTTCATCTCCTTGTCACAGCCTGCTCTGCCTTTCTCCTGCACTGCTGTTTAGCCACACCCCTCATCAGCCGTTCTGGAGCCGTTCCGCATGCAGTGTATTTTAGGCTTTGCCAGATTGTCTTTGCTCCCATGCCCGACTCTTCAGCACTTGTTCCTGGACTGCTTACCTGGTATCGACCCAACTTGCCTCCAACCTTTTTCTCAGGCTCTGGTAAATCCACCAGCCCTCCGTCCCTGACCATGAGTATTGCCTGCCTGTTTTCCTGTTCCTTGCCTGCCTGTGGCTGGGTGGCATTCATCATGTTCCTGCTCTGAAAGGGAGACCCACCTTGCCTGTTCTACTGTCGCTGACTCTGTCTCAAGGTCTGGATCCTCACTCAGTCCTTATCTGAATCATAGTCCAGCCAGAGTTTCACCAGCAGTGGGTTTTCTCCATTTCCCCCTCATCATACTTGTTGAGCCTGTTGAGAACTTTTGGACTATTGTCTGCTCACAAGTCCTACGCATCCATTACCTGCCATACTCAGCTGGATCTACTTCTGTCACCATCTTCTGGTTTGCTGTATACCTGTGATAGTCTGCTGAATAAAGACTGTAAAAGGATACTTGGTTCATTAGTGCTGCAATTGGGTTCATTCCATACCCGTTACACTCCTTTATTAACCCTCCAAGAAGGAGTTTTGCTGCTCCCTAATGCTTGTTCGGGGTTAGTGGAGGACACTTGTGCAGGTACAGACTACACCAAGAACAACACAGTGCTGTTTAGGGATTTGCCAGCCTCATTAACTACCAGACAAGGCTGCAGCTCATGTAGAGGCATCCGTACTGCTATCTGTCAGACTACATATCTGATTTCAGTGAAAACAGCAGACAGCAATTACACCTGGGCATTCACAACAAAGGCCACTGATTGAGTCATTCCAGTAGTGTTGAGTCTGAACATTTTATTTTGATTAAAATGAATATAAGGAGTTGGACAAGAAGTGAAAGAATTTCTCCTTTCCAACTTCATGGACTTTGTTTCCTCTCTCCAACTTCATGTCATGACACTTCGTGTCTTCCAATGAGCGATCATGGAAAACACAGTAAATTTTTGGTAGGCTGGTTTACTGGAAATGTTAAGCGAGTCCATCCTGCAGGGTTCCTCCTGACAACTAAATATTTTTCAGTGATCAAGCTGGTCAGGCAGACACCCATATGTTCCTCTCTGTAGAGGTCTAATTTAAACTTAGGCCTACACCTTCCTGACATTCTGTAACTGACTCCTGTAATAGGTGGGTTGCAGTTACGTCATCACGGGAGCGCGCAAATTTGAAGTGGTGGACAACCTGGGCTTGGAGCCATTGAAACCCATTCAAAACTTCATTTTTTCGATCTGACACAGAATGTTTGTAATTAAAGGTAGCCCACTTTAAGTGCGGAATTACTTTTCTAAAGATAGCGTTTTGTTTCCTTGGAAACGGGCGTGGTTTATGTGTATTACGCCGTAGCTGGGGAGATCCGCGAGAAGGGCCCGGCGCGTGTCCAGAGTCGCCGCCGCCGACCGCCGTACCCGGTCCCCTCCGCCGGCCCGCCTTCTGCACCGCCCCGCGAAGAACCCCCCACGCCCGGCGACGCTGCGCGGACCGAGGGGCCCCGCGAGGCGGGCCGCGCGCCGCGCCTCCGGCGGCGGAGAGAGGAGGGCGACGGGGCGACTGCTCCCCCAGCCGCGGCTCGAGCCCAGCCCCGCTTCGCACCCCAGCCCGACCAACCCAGCCCTTAGAGCCAATCCTTATCCCGAAGACACACATACCTTTAACAAAGTGGTCGCCGCAGACACGAGCATAAGCAGTTTCAGCTCCCTTAGTCTTTAAACGAAGATTAGCTATCCACTTTTTACGTCGTTGTTCGGACAGTTTTTTCCATTTTTCACCTCTATGGACGATTACCTTAGGTACTCGGTAGTAACCCTTTCCCTTCTCTCGGTTAGACCGATTGGAACAGCCAAAAACTGCACAAAATTGAGGCATTGTGGAAGCTGAAAACACTGTGATATCAATGGGCTGTGCGACCAGTTGACCACCACTTAAGGTTCGCGCGCAGACGTGACGTAACGTGCAACCCACCTATTGGGAAGTGTGTCAGTATGTGTAGATCTTTGAATGTCACTACTTTCATGACTATTGCTCACTTTAGCACATTTCAGTAATAAGTTTATAACTAGTAATAATAACCCACCGAGTTACTAAATTGTTGGAGAGCACTGGGAGCCTGATAGGAGAATGTTTAAATAGTTTTCAACAAGATTCCAGGGTATTCCACCTCCTCTGCATGACAACCCTTGCCCACATATGGGACCTGAGGCCCGTTGCACAAAACATGGATTAAGACATCCAGGATAAGTGACTGAGCTGAGCTCATTCATCAAGCCAGGTGAAACCTATCCTAGATAAGTGCGCACTCGCAGCTCCCTCAAATAGACAACACCACCGATCACAGATTCACTGATTCACCATGGCAAGTAGAGCGGCTTACTTTTCCCCGTCGGAGGCAGAAATCCTCATGGAGGCATACAAGAAGGTAAAAGACATAATTAAAAAGAAAGGCAACACCGTCACAGTGATAAAGCAAAGAGATAAAGCGTGGCAAAGTATTGCTGACCGCCTGAATATGTAAATGAATGCGTAAGTAGTGCACAATTACACACTTACCGCTCCGTTGAAACATCACAGTTACAATCTGAATAGTTAATTCTAAAATCTCCAATAACGCAGTGGGACTCTGATTATGAATCAGTTGAATTTTTAATTGAAATGGACTGCAGATATGAGTGAATTTGTGTAAATGTAACTCCATCAGACTGTATAACCCCTTGATAAATAGATGAGCTAATAATAATTTATATAGCACCTTTCAAAGGACCCAAGGACCTCATTGAATTTCCTTTTGGGATAAATAAAGTTTCTCTTTTCTTGTGTGTGTGTGTGTGTGTGTGTGTGTGTGTGTGTGTGTGTGTGTGTGTGTGTGTGTGTGCGTGTGTGTGGACATGGCAGCAAGTCAAAATCAATTACAAAAACATTCTGCAGAATGGTAAGGGCCCTGACTAATACTTAACAATGCACAAACGTATATTGTACCCAGAAGGTGACTGCTCACACACAATCTGTACTGTTTTAGCAGTGAAAAAGAAAACCCGCAGACAAGGCCACCACCCGTGCCTTGTCTGTGGGTTTTCTTTTTCTTTGTCACCTATAGCTGACCTCATCCCAGCTGAGGACATAGCCTTGGAACTAAATAAAGGCAGTGTTGGAGGGGATCCCTGGGGGGACAGAGACAAGCATATGTCCCTCCCAAGATGCCAACCACTTCATACAAGGTATATTCTTCCATCTCTACTTGGGACACAACCACATTCATACATTCATCCATTTGGACTGTCTGACTTTGTTTTGCCTATTGACTTGCATTTTTCTGACAGCACTGCCTCACTGTTAGAGCCACCAGCACAATCACCAGACGATGCTGATCCAGTGAGAACTCCATCAAAAGCATACTGTAGGCCTGGCATGTCTTGTTTACTAGCTTCAATAAGAATCCCATTAAATGTGATAGGGTAAAGACACCAGTGCAACAGCAAAAGACACCGATGATGATGAGGAGACCATCTCTCTGAATTCCAGAAGGCATGAGGTATCATGTCAAGTCTGTGAAAGTACTATTTAGTCTACAATGGTGAGGAGTTATCATTTGGTTGCCATCCTGCAATCTTCCTTGATGACGACAGTGGTCGGCTAGTGAGGAACCACTATGTGTTAAATTATTAGTTAATATGCATGCTTTAAATTTCAGTTTAATATACCCCGCAGTGGCAGAGGAATTTGTGTTTTTTTAATTATATTCAAATTGATTTGGCCTCTTATGATGATTGTGCTGTATACTTTGTATATACAAGCTGCAGGGAGGCTACTGCATCCGTTTATTTGATGTGTATGGATTTGTCCTGTATTTAATTCAGTGTGCAGACATGCAGGGTGCATTATACACAGACCTTTGAATGTGTATTTCTCCTTGTGTTGTATAATATGCTCTGATTGTAGAGTCTCTGTGACTTCAGTTATGAAAGGAGCTGATGGTTCACCTGTTTTGACTGATCCTTTTCCAATAAAGGAACATAATGTTACACTTTGATGTGTATTTATATTTATATGGGATGTGTATTTTATGTCACGACAGGGTATTAGGGCCACACTGAAGAAGGGGGGAAAAAAAGTCCTGATACCTCTGACAATGTGATGCTGGTGTGCCAAAAGATAAAGTATCTCCTTGTTTGTGAAACCTGTACTGAAGTACAATTCTACAAAATGCTCCACGGCCTCATTTTAACAACCCTCCTCTTCTAAAACAGTGTTTCTCAAACTTTTTCAGACCAAGGACCACTTTGTCAAAAAAAAAATTTTCAGGGACCACCTGACCCCGTCTTCAGCCACCTATCCATCATTGTTTCCCATCCTCTCCGTGCCTTGTTTTAGTTAAAGTTCACAGCTTTTGCTGCTCTTTTCCTTGCTTTCTTTTCCTTACTTACTGACGTGACAGCGGAATGATTTTGTCTATAGAAGACGCTGTGGTTGCTTAGGCAACAATTTGGGCACTGCTAATTCAGATTTATCTTCATATATCCATTACACATATTTTAAAAAAATATTTGTCTGCATTTTTGTTCAGAGAACAAATTCGCTTTACACTTCAAATAATGTTAGGTAGGACTAGGGCTGATATGGCCTGTAACCAATATCTCGATATTTTGAAGCTATATCGCGATAAACGATATATATTTCGATATTTTTGTTGTTGTTGTTTTGTATTGTTTATTTCTAATAAATATTGTCATTATTTCCATGATAGCATTGTAATTGCTCAGAATCAACGTAGAACAGTAGATTTACACTTGCTGTGAGACACACCTCTTTTATAGCATTTTAACACTTCATAAAGTCATATTTTTTATGAATTTTTAATATATTTCATAATGTACATATGAGCATTGAAGCAGTGCAGAATCATACTTGGCATATGAGACACTTTTTTAAATCAAATTTTAACCATTCTTCATATTTTATAAATAAATGTTTAATACATTTAACACCCACGTTTTATTTTGAAAACCGAAAGTGTCCACATGCTGCAGTAAGCTAGCGCGGACTTTCCAGTTTTTTAAAAGTGTTTGCCATAAAGTCGGCAATAAGGGCGCACTTGAAAATATTGGAGCAGCTGACGTGACCACGCGAAAACGAGAGACGTGACCGCAGCTGTTTTTCTTCAGAACCAAGTCGTCCGTCTCCATCTTCAATTACCTCACTTGGACTCTTGGCTTCACCTCTCCTCACTTGATACAGAAAGTACGCATGCGCGCAGGGGATGTTTCTGGGTGGGCGGGGCAGTGTGCTGCGTGCTGTGAGCAGCAGGAGCGAGTGACAGGCGAATCCCCGGAGAATTAAATGCAGACGGCTTAAAACATTTACGTAACAAGCACTCGATGGTCGCGATATAGTCATTTCATACATCTCACGTAGAACAAGCCGCGATATATCGAGTATCCCTAGGTAGGACTCCACAAACTTGAGTAGGAAATTCGAATATTTTAAGAGATCCTCTCACGGACCACTTGAGGTCGCTCGCGGACCACTAGTGGACCACACTTTGAGTAACACTGTTCTAAAACAACAGCTTACAATATTATGACTTTATTCTTGTAAATTTATGACTTTGTTTCTTTTCCTCTGTGGCCCTAATATTGCATCGTTTTATATACATCCTTATAGTCTATGGGAACTGTAAATGATGTAATGATTGCAACATCATCTAAAATCATCATTTATCCAAAATGATTGAAATAGATTATCACAAACATTTCGTCAGCCTAATAGCATATCTGCCTAACTCATTTTGTCAGGTTTTTGGAAAAGGAGAAAAAACACCTTTTTTTTCAGCAAGTTGTAAGAACTTTTTATTTATCCTCCTAAGACCCGGCCTATTCATTTATGTAAAGTAAAGTATTTTGAGTTACCCTATCAAGCCCTATAGTATTCTGTAGAGGACATCCTGGCCTTTCCAGTGATGTGTCATGTGATGGCTTTGCATGCTGGGAAATTAATTTTTTTCCTCTATCAAGATGTCTGCCATACCAGCAACCACATTTTATGGAAAGAGGAGAGGTAAGTCAAATATTCTTTATCTTTTTCTATTTTTACCATGAAAACTATATATATTCTTGTTCATAAACATGTTAAAAACAATATTTTTACATCTGAAAACAGTTTTATTATTTCTGTTCTGAAATAACAGTCATTTAATGAATGTCAACTGTAGTGGATACCGGGACCATTTTAATGTATTTATTGCACATTCTTGTAGGAGAAAGAAGTGAAGCAGAGAGGATTCTGTACAAGATAGTAGAGGGAGATTCAGATTTGGAGCTGTCAGATGAGGAAAAGGATGAGGATGAGTATCAGCCTGTGATAGGTGAAGATGATGATGAAGAAGAAGAGGAAGAAGATGCAGGAGAATCTGATGAGACCGAGTTAGAGGCAGAGAGTCGATCGCGAGCTACCAGTCGATTGCCAGACATGATCCAGACGATCGCAGAACCGTCCACCCTGCGCTCGCTCGCACACGCACACTGCCGCAGCCGACAGTATGTTGGGCCGTCCGTACACCATGCGCCCCCCGTAGATCACTTTGACTTGGTCATTTGAAAAGTAGCTCACGAGGTGTGTAAGTGTAGGCACCCCTGTGCTAGATTATTGTAGTATGTGCAATACTACTACTATGTGATGTAATTTGCCTAAAAATATGCTTATAAAGTTGGTCAATAGGGAGTCATATCACATCCATGAGACTGAAATTACGGCATTAATCCAAAGTGATGTAAAAAAAATTAACTTTTGCTTTTCATCCATCCAGATGCACACCTGTGCTACCTGAGCTTCCTGCCGATCAAGATGACCCTAAAATCTGTGAACACTGGAGTCCAATCCAGTACTTTTCACAGTACATAGATGACAAAATATTTGAGGATCTGGCAGCTTTTACAAATCAAAGACAGCTGCAAACTACAGGAGTGTCAGTGAATACTACTGCCCAAGAAATCAAGATTTTCTTTGGCATATCAATACACATGGCATGCCTTGGCTATCCCAGGGTCAAAATGTTTTGGGCTGAAAAGACTAAAGTGCCAGTTATTAGCAGGAAGATGACAAGGGATAGGTTCCACAAGCTGAGGAGCTCAGTCAAGATTGTCAATGACCTGGATATAACTGAAGAGGCAAAGGAGTCACACATTCTTTGGAGAGTCATACCATTGCTTGACCGTGTGAGGCAAGGTTGTCTCAGCCTTCCAAGGAGTGACAAGGTGTGTGTTGACGAGCAAATCATCCCATTCACAGGCCGCTGCCCAGTCAGGCAGTATGTCCCAGGAAAGCCAAACCCTACTGGCCTAAAGGTTTTTGTGCTTGCCTCGCCAAACGGTCTGGACCTGAATTTCGGGATCTATCAGGGCAAGAACACATACAGGGGCCAAAGACTGGGAGTTGGAGCTGCAGCAGTCTTGAGAATGGTTGAGTCAGTTCCTACCGGAACTAAAGTGTTCTTTGATTGTTATTTCACATCAATCGATCTCATGGACGCTTTGCTCTCAAAGGGTCTCCCAGCAACTGGAACCATCAAGAAGAACAGGGTTCCAAAGCAATGCCAGCTGCCAGGAGATAAGCAGCTGAGACAAGAGGCGAGAGGGGCTTCAGTGACGTTGGTCTGGAGGGGACATGAGCTGGCAGTGACAAAATGGTTTGACAATAAACCAGTTCTGATGGCCTACACTGTCTATGGGAGAGATCCAGAGGCTATCTGTAGGAGATGGTCCAACAAAGAAAAAGGTCATGTCCAGGTGAGACGGCCAGCAGTAATCAGGGAAAATAATGACAACATGGGTGGCGTAGACCTCTGTGACCGAATGCTGAGCTTCTACCACATGTCAACCAGGACCAAGAAGTGGACGTCACGTGTGATGACACATTTCTTTGATGTTGCCATCACAAACGCTTGGATCCAGTACTAGTCTGACAGCAAAGCGCTGAATCGACCAGTTAAGAACACCCAGCAGTACCTGGACTTCAAATTGCACCTGGCTGAAGAGCTGCTGGATAGCCTTGCATTTGATGACAGCAGTGACGACAGTGAGGATGAGTATCAGCCACCGACCAAAAAAAGAATCCCACAACCAGAGCCATCTGTACGCAGGCTAGGAGCCAGACATATGCCAGAGATAATGGACATCAAACATGCAGAAAGATGCCGGAACAAGGGATGCAATGGCAAAACATACATGAGGTGCACCAAATGCAAAATGTTCCTCTGCATAACCAAAAAGAAATCATGCTTCCATGATTATCACACCTAAATTACCCAGAAGAAGAAGAAAATTATACCTATGATAGTAATGTTCTATGTCTAAATTCTAAATTCTGTTCTATTTTCACTGTTTTCACTGTAAATTCTGTTCTATTTTCACTGTTGCTCAGTTGCTATTTTAATGCAAATAGCGTCCTACAATGGACATGTTGTAAAATAAAAATAAAAAATATATTTAAAAAAATTAAAATTGTAAGGTGTTTTTTAGGCCCAAATAGATAGGAAATCACACAAAAACTGAAATTGTAAGACTTTTTTTTCCCTTGGTTCTCAGGAGATGGTGACTTCCACCAGATATGTGAACAAGTTTGAAATAAGAAAATATACACAATAACTTTTGCATAACATATAAAACTGACTTGTGAAATCTTGCAGGGAACTCAATTTGACTTAGGCAGTTTTTTATAAAAAAGTTAAACCATCAAACAAAGTTGTTTTACTTGTCTTAACATAACCTGGTCATTTGACATTTATCTTAACCAATGTTAAGGCCTAACTTTAACTAAAATGTTTCACTTGCCTAACCCAAGTTGTTTTATTTGCCTTGGTGAGGCAGGTTGTTATAGTAGTCATGGACCACTCTTGGTAGTACAATCTTCATTGCCTGCAAGACCTGGAATTTTCTCAGAGTAAGTGGCAATTGGGTAGGAAAGAGTTGGACCCAGGGAAATGGTTCTCTGGGGATGGTCACTCGCTGAGGCAGGCCCTCCCAGTCTGACGCAAACACTAACTTAAAGTAAAATTATCTGCCAGGAGAGCCCAAAGGTCATATACTGTGGGGTCACCTGGTTTTCTATCTGGTCTACCTGGTTTCTACCTAATGTTTGTGATGTAGGCCTCACACTCCATTTGTGTGTGCCCTGCAACAAGAATTTTTTGTTTGTTTGTTTTGTGATATAATGCTTCATGGCCAGATCAAGGTACAGTATGGTGCAACACCGATTCTGATAGCCGCAGTCATCACTCCAGACTGACTTTTTTTAATATTTGGGGTGGCCTCTAAGACTAACTCAAAGTGTTTGAACTGCAGATAGGCAAAAACTCGCTGCAGAAGGAGCCCTCATGCTCCTCCCAGGGGTAACAATAGCCATCTGTGTTACCCAGGTTGTATGAAGGTAGATTAGTGCCATATATCTGAAGAAGAGCAGACTATGATTTGCACTTGTAAAACCCGTAATTCGCAACTTGTGAACGCGGATCTCAGAGTTTGTAAGTGTAACTTCAGATCCACACATCTGCAAAAAGCAAACTGCAAGCATATTTCACAACTTGTGAAAGCGCATCTTCGAATTTGCACTTGTAACTTCAGATCTGCAAAGCTGCACAACATGATTTGCATGCGCAGGTTCCTATTTGCTCGCTCAGTTGCGTCATCCTTCTCACGTGAATTTTGGCACGATTCTCTCGGATGGATTTGAAGGAAACGATTTGCGCGCAGAGACCAGGAATGTCTGTTTTACCACTCTTGTCCAAAAGGTGGCAGTGTGGTTATTGGCCATGCAAAAGTCGGGGATTATCTCAATAAACAGCTGTCCATGAATCATGGTCTGCGACACACGGCGCCACGAGAACATGGAGAGAAGTGTTCAACAACGTGTAAACCATAATGTTACTTACACGTTGTTGAACACTTCTCTCCATGTTCTCATGGCGCCGTGTCGTAGACCAAGAGTCATGGCCAGCCACCCACCACCACCACTGAGCCGTTTATTAAGTCCATTTTAAGATTCTCCACAAGATTTACCCTACAAATGTTAATATTTCAAAATATACTGACATAGACCTAGATTTACATTGCTCTTTTTGTAATAAGGAAGATGAAACACTTGTACATTTATTTTTTTGAGTGCAATACTGTTAAGAAATTTCTAATAGACCTTAGTTTTCACCTTTTTGCACAACAGGGCCATTATGTCTTCACTCTCAAAGACATCTTCTTTTATTATGAGAACTCTACAGATTCATCATTTGAATTTTTAGTTAACTTTTATGTTCTACAAGCCAAATTTTTCATTCATAAACAGAAATGGCAAAAGAATCAACCTCTCTTTGATATTTTTATTTTAGAAATTTCCTCTCTTCTCAAATCTCTTAAATTTGTACATAATAAGAAAAACACAAAGCTTCTAAATGTTCTTTAAGATATATTCCTCTTGTATGTCTATGTATGTTTTTTATCCCTTGTTTTTTTTTTTTTTTACTGACTTTATCTTGATGTAATGATCAGCAATTTCTGTTCTACCTGTCACGTGTCATTGTAATACTCTGTCTTATTGCAATAAAAAAAAAAAAACTGAGCCGTTTATTGATATATTATCCAATAACCACACTGCCACCTTTTGGACAAGAGTGGTAAAACAGGCATTCCTGGTCTCTGCGCGCAAATCGTTTCCTTCAAATCCATCCGAGAGAATCGTGCCAAAATTCACGTGAGAAGGATGACGCAACTGAGCGAGCAAATAGGAACCTGCGCATGCAAATCATGTTGTGCAGCTTTGCAGATCTGAAGTTACAAGTGCAAATTCGAAGATGCGCTTTCACAAGTTGTGAAATATGCTTGCAGTTTGCTTTTTGCAGATGTGTGGATCTGAAGTTACACTTACAAACTCTGAGATCCGCGTTCACAAGTTGCGAATTACGGGTTTTACAAGTGCAAATCATAGTCTGCTCTTCTTCAGATATATGGCACTAATCTACCTTCATATGTTGAAGCAAGTAAAGTTGTACATCTGCAACTTTAGTTTTATAATACATTGTGCTCGCTTGGGTCTTGGGGCACAAAACTACACGCTGCAGGTCTATTGTCCACACTGAGAGTTTGTCACTGGATTCCTGTTTATCCTTAGCTTTTTCAGCATGAGCTTCAGCCTTTAATTTCAAATGACATTAAGGGTATCCTGATCTATATTTCCTGCCTTAGCACCAACACAAACTGGTCACTGGTCTTTCTGTGGTATGAACACAGAGTACACAGCTAAAAAAATGCTAAATATAAAACTATTAAACAGTTACATACAGCAGCATGGAAGCTCCGATTGGGTTCTACTTCCAAAGTTACACATAGCGCTGTTCCTGATGACTTGCCAACGTGCAGATGTCCAGCCCATGTTGACGTTTGTATGTGTAAATGTGTGTCCATGTTTTAATGTGCTGTGTCAGGACTGAAAGAAACAGGGCACAAAGACTGGTTTGTGTTACTGTGGATGGTGTGGGGTGACACATACTTACATAAAGCTATCCTGAGGTAGACTGGTTTCATGAATAGTCCATTCTGTAGCCAACATGTAGGAAGTTTTAAGGCCAAAACTTGAAACTGCATTAAGCAATTTTGACATGACTATGAAAGATGTTAAAACAAACTCAAAGACACTGCAGTGACATTAAAGATGTATTTACTTCTTGCTTCTTTTCATAAATCTGGGCTGCTGAAGCATTAATTAAATTGGTTCAGCATGACAAGAGAATATAGGGTGGAGGGGCTACCACGACCACAATGCACTGGGGTATATAAGACCACTAAGCTACTGTAGATCTCTCTCTCTCTGTAAACACACGTCTCATTAATGCATGTTACTAACTAAACTTCTTCCCTGGTGTTTCTGTGCTCTGTCGTCCAGCAGGTTCTCGTGGATCGTGGCTGCTGCTGTAGTCCTGAGTTTGGGTCTGCCCGAGGTTTCTGCCTGTTAAAAGGAAGTTTTCCTCACCAATGTTTGCTCATAGTGGAAGTGTTGGTCTCTGTAAATAATATTAAAAAGAGTCATGCTATATGAATAAAATTGAATTGAATTAATCACGCCAGCTAGTAGGTGAAGTACTGCAAACCGGGCAGGGCTTTATTGTGGCTTGTCCATTTTCAAACATGAAAAAAATGGCAGCCTGGTCACAAACTCTTCTCAATTTCACTTTAAAACATTTGATTATTGACAGAATCTTGATTCATATTTGGTCAGCAGTTTAACAGTATGATCTGAATTTTGTGAGGCCTTGACCTCTGGGTACAGGCAACATGCTCATTTGCATATACTTGTTCATTTGTATATATACTACATATATTGTAATGATACAAAGCTGGAGCACACCACATGGAGCAGATTTAGAGGATCATATAATGATGAATGTCAATCAGATAGAACTGATACACTCATATGTTAAGTTCTTTATTTTCAAGTTTCAAGTTAGCACAACTGCAGTGTATTTTTATATTTTAAGTTTAATTTCTAATTAACATGCCTGGCTCTCTCTACCAACCTGATGCAGAGGTGGCTGGTAATTTCTCCCATCCTTCCATATGACATCAGGTGATACATGTCACCTTAAATATTTATTTGAAAATAAGATTATGCAGGTTCATTTTTTTTGTGGATCATTGTGGAGCAGTGTGTAGGATTTTGACATCTAGCAGTGTACTTGCTAATTGCAACCCCTTCACCTCATCCTTTGCTTGTAGGGCTAAGGACAAACTACAGTGGAAACTATGAAACTTGCAAAAAACATTCTACAAATAGAGCCCTAAATGTGACCTTTAAGTTGATTAAAAGTTAATTTATTAACTGCGTTTTCAAATTAATTTATTTGAACATTCTGCTTTTAAAGGTTTGACTTCATAAGTTGAAACAGTAGCTCGACTGTATAATCACAGGTTTCCCATTAATGAACTGTCAATAACTTCTGAATAATGAAATACCCTCAGATGAGGCACTTTGTGCTGCCTGATGTTCATCCAGTGAAAGTGACAGAGACAAAATGTCTGTGATGCTGATGTTTAATCAATGCTGAGCAATTAAGACATCCAGCTGTTATTGTGGCTTTACATTTGAACAGGCTTCTGGTTTCCAATTAAGCTAATTCATGTCAGCAGCAACAAACACACGGCTGGCAAACAGGCATCAGCACTATACTGGAACATTTCTGTACAAAGTCTGACACTTTAATTGGAGGCTGCTTTGAGTCTTCTCCTGTTATTTTGTACCTCCTAATGAAAGTCTGTGTCACTTTGACTTTCCCTCTGTAACATCAGCTGTCCTCTAAACTGACTAAACCTTTTTTATTGATGTAGCTGTTTAAACAAACAGGACTGCAAGAAACACAGACAGTGTGAGCATGCAAATGCTATCACTCTCCAATTTTTTCACTGAATCTAGTAAGACTATAATGATAACATGTGGGACAAAATAATATGATACTGACTGTTTATTTGGTGAATATGTGTTGAGCTGAATTTTATTCTTGATTCCTCATGGCCGAGGAAATTCCACTCAGCTCATTATATAAAGGGGAAGTCCCGAAGTCAGCTCTGTTCCACTAGCTTCTGTGACTGAAACAACATTGTCTTGGGTTACATTTCCAATCAGTTTAAACACTCCCAAAAAACTCCAGGACACATGTGATTCACTTCCATGAAGTGTACCGGGTATCTTGTGAAAAGACGTTGCCTAAGCAAAGATGGAGAAAGAAAAACAATCAACTAAGAAGCTGATGGCTGAGAGAGCTCACAATTGATCATAGCTGTCAGGAAGTGCTCTCCCTCACTGTTTGCTGTTTACAATTTAAATTGTTTAACTGATTTGCTATGTTGGATGATATAGATAGAGCATGGCCATCTTAGCTAAATGTACTCCTAAAAACATTTAAATGAGGAATAGAAAGACAGACAATGTGGTTTCTCACCTGTTTTCAGTCCTCTGTGCTTCTGAGCATGTGCTTAAAGAGGCACCTCTATAGGTACCCTTTTATAGGAGACTAGAAGGAGGTGGGTATTGTTTTGCTTGGATGATGGAATGGGTGGAAATATTTCTGTTAATTAAGTTGGATTGTTCATGTTGTTGAATGAATGTACTGTATTTGTTTGTTTATATTGCAGAATTTAATATGTATTTCTTAGGACCAACAAATGTTTCTAAGTTTGGTCAGTTAAAAAGAAAACAGATAGCAAATTACTGGAGTTTTGGAGATGTGTTGGAAAAAGGGGAAAAAGAACAAAAATCAAGCTTTGGGTGGCTCAGAGAGGGAATAGCAGAACAACTAAAAATACAGGAAAGGAAGTTCTGTGGACAACAATACTGGAATAAATGATACAAGAAACAGGCGTAGATCTGGAAATATGGGATGTCAAGTAGTAGTGGGCGGATCGATCCAAATATCAATAGTATTGATACGAAGTCGGTGTCGGATCGATACTAGCCTGGTGAGATCGATTCTTCTCTTTAAGTTCTGCTCTTGTTTGCAATGCTACGGTTTCGGCAAAGAAGAAACAGCCAGGTCGTTGGACTCACCGCTCCTGTGTCAGCGCAGAGCACGCACAGTTTGCTCCCCCCTCTTGTGTTTAGATGTTACGCCGTCCTGTCACGTAACTTAGACGCTCAAAGCAAACAAACAAGCAAGTTGCTGGCTCAGGTTCATCAGCACATGCAGTGCGTACCTATTTTATACAACAGAAAAATGGCAGAGCTGTGTGGCTGTATTTTCAAGCCGAAAGCAATAGCAAAATGTGGGATTTGTAAAAAGCTACTCGGTATAGTGAAAACACACATATATATAAACATATAAAAAACCATCTAAAAGAAAACATGGAGCTACAAAAACGAAGAGAGTAGTTTCTCAACAGTACTTGTTTGTTTTAATTTGTTTGCTGGTTTGCAAGCACTTTTTATTTAGGAATTTATAAACTTTGTCTTCATTTTGTCCTGGGTTTTAACTATTTAATAATAAAACAGGAAAATCACAAAACTATAGAAGCCCTAAAGGGTCATACATACATACATTTTATTCCACCCGTTTTCCCATGATAACGAGGTAATTTTTCTCTGTTTTCCTGTGATAACAAGATCATTATTTCAAGATCTTTAGAAAACAAAACGATAGTCAGTGTAGAAAGGTTTGTACCCTTGACCTCAGGACCATCCTGACTGTTGTCTCACTCAGTATCAAGCATATTTATTGTATCATTTTTGAGCAATTCAGCCTCAAAGTTCATTATTTTGAATTGAAAAGGGTATTATGTACAATTTTTACTCTACTGTAAAATCTCTTTGATCCATAATTTCTGGCAAAGGTTGATACACTTTGGCTAATCCTCACTCCAGTCCTGAGATCAAGTGTACAAACCTTTGTCAGAAATTATGGATCAAAGGGATTTTATAGTGGCATAATAGGTTTGCTCGCTCCATATCATGGACTACATGCAGTTGCCATACATTCTGTAATACGGGCGCACTTGAAATCAAGTCAAAGACGAACGTCTGCTCACTTGACTGCAGTTGACATTGCAACACTAAATGATGTTTCCTGCAATGATTTAATACACTAGACTATCGTTTTGTTTTCTCGAGATCTCAAATTAATTAACGCGTTATCACAGGAAAACGGGTGGAATAAAATGTATGTATGTATGACCCTTTAGGGCTTCAGTACAAAAACACTTAAGGTCATGAAAATTAACTGAGATTTAGCAATTCAATGACGCATTCACCTTATTTATTAAAAAGGATCGCACACTAATGTCAAGAGAAGAAATAAAACAGCGGACCTAGCACTAGGAATTTTATAACTATGTTTAATGGAATGTATGGGAAATATGTCATATTTACACAAATGGATCAAAAGATCCAAAAAACAGGAGCAACAGGCGCAGCAGTGGTGGTTCAGTCATCATATCACATTATCAAAAAGAACATCAGATCATTTAAGCATATATGCGGTGGAGCTATGTGCAATATTACTGGAAATAGAATGGGTGGAGGACAGCGTGGACAGGAAGTAGGGATGTAACGATCAGTGTTGGGCACATTACTTTGAAAAAGTAATTAGTTACAGTTACTAGTTACTTACCCAAAAAAGTAACTGAGTTAGTAACTGAGTTACTACACTATAAAAGTAACTAGTTACCCAGGAAAGTAACTAATGCGTTACTTTTTTAAGTTAAAAAATGCCAAATAATTTGGAGTAAAGCAAACAACAGATACCCATACAGGTTTTAATGTATTGCACCTTAACGCAATTACAACTGAACTTCAAGCATTTTCTTTACTTACAAATGTAAGCAGTTAAACAATATGACATGTTTTACACTTGACATGCTGCAAATTAAAACAAACTTTCAATGGCAGCATGTTTTCAACCACATACCTCCCTATAATTTTATTGAGTTCTTGCTGTGTGGTAAGTTTTGGGGTAGAAGCTGAAGCAGAAAAATCCAGCCTTCCTTGTTAGCTAGCTTGCCTTTATCGTGGGGCATGCCGGTGGCCACTAGCTTAACAGACGCGTGTGCAGTCGAGAGATGCTTCATTAAATTCGAGTTGCTTACATTTGACGTGGACAAAGTCTTTGGTCTTAGACACAGTGTGCATGTAACATGTACATTTTTACCTTTTACCTCGACGAGGTTAAAATACTGCCTATACTTCCACCGTGAAAACGCTGTCTTAGACTCAGCCTTGGGACTCGCCATCTCATCTGACATGCTGTGTGTGTGTGTGTGTGTGTGTGCGTGCGTGTGTGCGCGCGCTATGACCGTGTGTTGGTTTGTGTGTATACCCGCCCACCGGGTGTCTCTGGTTGGCTCAACATGAAATCTCTGCTTTAGCCAATTGTCATTACGTATCCCGCCCTTACCAAAGGGAGAAAAAAAGGCATTCCTGTATGCGAGTTGAGTGAGGTGCCAGTTTCTAAACGAGTAGGTTGGTTCAGTAACGCGAGGTAACGGCGTGTTGGTACCGGTAACGGCGTTACAACGATAGATGAAGTAACTCGTTAGATTATCCGTTACTGAAAAAAGTAACGCCGTTATTCCCATCACTGGTAACGATACACTAAACTCACGACTCGATTCGAGTCACGATTTTTTTAGACTGTCCTCCTCCGCCAAACGACCACAGTTGTCGTTATGCATGCACCCGAATTACGACTCAGTGTTACGTTTAGCTGCCGCAGCCCGCAGCGACCTCTAGCGGCAACTGCAGCTCCCTAAAAGGCTGACTACTCTTTTCATTTTTTACGACCGTTAATATGTCACTTTATTAAGTTTCAAAAATATTTCAGGTGAGAAAGTAACAACGTAGATCGCAAATACATGGTCAATTTGTCCAAATATAACCTATTTTAAAATTTGGTTACGACGTTGCTATACAACTCTCAAGCTAGCGACAGTACGAAGTAAACTCATTTCCGCTGTTTACAAAATAAAAGCTTAGAGACAGCGACAATGCTTTTGTTTTGGAGACAGGATATGAAAACCTCTAGTTCAAGTTAACTTTACCTTCATATGACCTTGATGCCGTGTGTCGCAGACCATGATTCATGGACAGCTGTTTATTGAGATAATCCCCGACTTTTGCATGGCCAATAACCACACTGCCACCTTTTGGACAAGAGTGGTAAAACAGGCATTCCTGGTCTCTGCGCGCAAATCGTTTCCTTCAAATCCATCCGAGAGAATCGTGCCAAAATTCACGTGAGAAGGATGACGCAACTGAGCGAGCAAATAGGAACCTGCGCATGCAAATCATGTTGTGCAGCTTTGCAGATCTGAAGTTACAAGTGCAAATTCGAAGATGCGCTTTCACAAGTTGTGAAATATGCTTGCAGTTTGCTTTTTGCAGATGTGTGGATCTGAAGTTACACTTACAAACTCTGAGATCCGCGTTCACAAGTTGCGAATTACGGGTTTTACAAGTGCAAATCATAGTCTGCTCTTCTTCAGATATATGGCACTAATCTACCTTCATATGTTGAAGCAAGTAAAGTTGTACATCTGCAACTTTAGTTTTATAATACATTGTGCTCGCTTGGGTCTTGGGGCACAAAACTACACGCTGCAGGTCTATTGTCCACACTGAGAGTTTGTCACTGGATTCCTGTTTATCCTTAGCTTTTTCAGCATGAGCTTCAGCCTTTAATTTCAAATGACATTAAGGGTATCCTGATCTATATTTCCTGCCTTAGCACCAACACAAACTGGTCACTGGTCTTTCTGTGGTATGAACACAGAGTACACAGCTAAAAAAATGCTAAATATAAAACTATTAAACAGTTACATACAGCAGCATGGAAGCTCCGATTGGGTTCTACTTCCAAAGTTACACATAGCGCTGTTCCTGATGACTTGCCAACGTGCAGATGTCCAGCCCATGTTGACGTTTGTATGTGTAAATGTGTGTCCATGTTTTAATGTGCTGTGTCAGGACTGAAAGAAACAGGGCACAAAGACTGGTTTGTGTTACTGTGGATGGTGTGGGGTGACACATACTTACATAAAGCTATCCTGAGGTAGACTGGTTTCATGAATAGTCCATTCTGTAGCCAACATGTAGGAAGTTTTAAGGCCAAAACTTGAAACTGCATTAAGCAATTTTGACATGACTATGAAAGATGTTAAAACAAACTCAAAGACACTGCAGTGACATTAAAGATGTATTTACTTCTTGCTTCTTTTCATAAATCTGGGCTGCTGAAGCATTAATTAAATTGGTTCAGCATGACAAGAGAATATAGGGTGGAGGGGCTACCACGACCACAATGCACTGGGGTATATAAGACCACTAAGCTACTGTAGATCTCTCTCTCTCTGTAAACACACGTCTCATTAATGCATGTTACTAACTAAACTTCTTCCCTGGTGTTTCTGTGCTCTGTCGTCCAGCAGGTTCTCGTGGATCGTGGCTGCTGCTGTAGTCCTGAGTTTGGGTCTGCCCGAGGTTTCTGCCTGTTAAAAGGAAGTTTTCCTCACCAATGTTTGCTCATAGTGGAAGTGTTGGTCTCTGTAAATAATATTAAAAAGAGTCATGCTATATGAATAAAATTGAATTGAATTAATCACGCCAGCTAGTAGGTGAAGTACTGCAAACCGGGCAGGGCTTTATTGTGGCTTGTCCATTTTCAAACATGAAAAAAATGGCAGCCTGGTCACAAACTCTTCTCAATTTCACTTTAAAACATTTGATTATTGACAGAATCTTGATTCATATTTGGTCAGCAGTTTAACAGTATGATCTGAATTTTGTGAGGCCTTGACCTCTGGGTACAGGCAACATGCTCATTTGCATATACTTGTTCATTTGTATATATACTACATATATTGTAATGATACAAAGCTGGAGCACACCACATGGAGCAGATTTAGAGGATCATATAATGATGAATGTCAATCAGATAGAACTGATACACTCATATGTTAAGTTCTTTATTTTCAAGTTTCAAGTTAGCACAACTGCAGTGTATTTTTATATTTTAAGTTTAATTTCTAATTAACATGCCTGGCTCTCTCTACCAACCTGATGCAGAGGTGGCTGGTAATTTCTCCCATCCTTCCATATGACATCAGGTGATACATGTCACCTTAAATATTTATTTGAAAATAAGATTATGCAGGTTCATTTTTTTTGTGGATCATTGTGGAGCAGTGTGTAGGATTTTGACATCTAGCAGTGTACTTGCTAATTGCAACCCCTTCACCTCATCCTTTGCTTGTAGGGCTAAGGACAAACTACAGTGGAAACTATGAAACTTGCAAAAAACATTCTACAAATAGAGCCCTAAATGTGACCTTTAAGTTGATTAAAAGTTAATTTATTAACTGCGTTTTCAAATTAATTTATTTGAACATTCTGCTTTTAAAGGTTTGACTTCATAAGTTGAAACAGTAGCTCGACTGTATAATCACAGGTTTCCCATTAATGAACTGTCAATAACTTCTGAATAATGAAATACCCTCAGATGAGGCACTTTGTGCTGCCTGATGTTCATCCAGTGAAAGTGACAGAGACAAAATGTCTGTGATGCTGATGTTTAATCAATGCTGAGCAATTAAGACATCCAGCTGTTATTGTGGCTTTACATTTGAACAGGCTTCTGGTTTCCAATTAAGCTAATTCATGTCAGCAGCAACAAACACACGGCTGGCAAACAGGCATCAGCACTATACTGGAACATTTCTGTACAAAGTCTGACACTTTAATTGGAGGCTGCTTTGAGTCTTCTCCTGTTATTTTGTACCTCCTAATGAAAGTCTGTGTCACTTTGACTTTCCCTCTGTAACATCAGCTGTCCTCTAAACTGACTAAACCTTTTTTATTGATGTAGCTGTTTAAACAAACAGGACTGCAAGAAACACAGACAGTGTGAGCATGCAAATGCTATCACTCTCCAATTTTTTCACTGAATCTAGTAAGACTATAATGATAACATGTGGGACAAAATAATATGATACTGACTGTTTATTTGGTGAATATGTGTTGAGCTGAATTTTATTCTTGATTCCTCATGGCCGAGGAAATTCCACTCAGCTCATTATATAAAGGGGAAGTCCCGAAGTCAGCTCTGTTCCACTAGCTTCTGTGACTGAAACAACATTGTCTTGGGTTACATTTCCAATCAGTTTAAACACTCCCAAAAAACTCCAGGACACATGTGATTCACTTCCATGAAGTGTACCGGGTATCTTGTGAAAAGACGTTGCCTAAGCAAAGATGGAGAAAGAAAAACAATCAACTAAGAAGCTGATGGCTGAGAGAGCTCACAATTGATCATAGCTGTCAGGAAGTGCTCTCCCTCACTGTTTGCTGTTTACAATTTAAATTGTTTAACTGATTTGCTATGTTGGATGATATAGATAGAGCATGGCCATCTTAGCTAAATGTACTCCTAAAAACATTTAAATGAGGAATAGAAAGACAGACAATGTGGTTTCTCACCTGTTTTCAGTCCTCTGTGCTTCTGAGCATGTGCTTAAAGAGGCACCTCTATAGGTACCCTTTTATAGGAGACTAGAAGGAGGTGGGTATTGTTTTGCTTGGATGATGGAATGGGTGGAAATATTTCTGTTAATTAAGTTGGATTGTTCATGTTGTTGAATGAATGTACTGTATTTGTTTGTTTATATTGCAGAATTTAATATGTATTTCTTAGGACCAACAAATGTTTCTAAGTTTGGTCAGTTAAAAAGAAAACAGATAGCAAATTACTGGAGTTTTGGAGATGTGTTGGAAAAAGGGGAAAAAGAACAAAAATCAAGCTTTGGGTGGCTCAGAGAGGGAATAGCAGAACAACTAAAAATACAGGAAAGGAAGTTCTGTGGACAACAATACTGGAATAAATGATACAAGAAACAGGCGTAGATCTGGAAATATGGGATGTCAAGTAGTAGTGGGCGGATCGATCCAAATATCAATAGTATTGATACGAAGTCGGTGTCGGATCGATACTAGCCTGGTGAGATCGATTCTTCTCTTTAAGTTCTGCTCTTGTTTGCAATGCTACGGTTTCGGCAAAGAAGAAACAGCCAGGTCGTTGGACTCACCGCTCCTGTGTCAGCGCAGAGCACGCACAGTTTGCTCCCCCCTCTTGTGTTTAGATGTTACGCCGTCCTGTCACGTAACTTAGACGCTCAAAGCAAACAAACAAGCAAGTTGCTGGCTCAGGTTCATCAGCACATGCAGTGCGTACCTATTTTATACAACAGAAAAATGGCAGAGCTGTGTGGCTGTATTTTCAAGCCGAAAGCAATAGCAAAATGTGGGATTTGTAAAAAGCTACTCGGTATAGTGAAAACACACATATATATAAACATATAAAAAACCATCTAAAAGAAAACATGGAGCTACAAAAACGAAGAGAGTAGTTTCTCAACAGTACTTGTTTGTTTTAATTTGTTTGCTGGTTTGCAAGCACTTTTTATTTAGGAATTTATAAACTTTGTCTTCATTTTGTCCTGGGTTTTAACTATTTAATAATAAAACAGGAAAATCACAAAACTATAGAAGCCCTAAAGGGTCATACATACATACATTTTATTCCACCCGTTTTCCCATGATAACGAGGTAATTTTTCTCTGTTTTCCTGTGATAACAAGATCATTATTTCAAGATCTTTAGAAAACAAAACGATAGTCAGTGTAGAAAGGTTTGTACCCTTGACCTCAGGACCATCCTGACTGTTGTCTCACTCAGTATCAAGCATATTTATTGTATCATTTTTGAGCAATTCAGCCTCAAAGTTCATTATTTTGAATTGAAAAGGGTATTATGTACAATTTTTACTCTACTGTAAAATCTCTTTGATCCATAATTTCTGGCAAAGGTTGATACACTTTGGCTAATCCTCACTCCAGTCCTGAGATCAAGTGTACAAACCTTTGTCAGAAATTATGGATCAAAGGGATTTTATAGTGGCATAATAGGTTTGCTCGCTCCATATCATGGACTACATGCAGTTGCCATACATTCTGTAATACGGGCGCACTTGAAATCAAGTCAAAGACGAACGTCTGCTCACTTGACTGCAGTTGACATTGCAACACTAAATGATGTTTCCTGCAATGATTTAATACACTAGACTATCGTTTTGTTTTCTCGAGATCTCAAATTAATTAACGCGTTATCACAGGAAAACGGGTGGAATAAAATGTATGTATGTATGACCCTTTAGGGCTTCAGTACAAAAACACTTAAGGTCATGAAAATTAACTGAGATTTAGCAATTCAATGACGCATTCACCTTATTTATTAAAAAGGATCGCACACTAATGTCAAGAGAAGAAATAAAACAGCGGACCTAGCACTAGGAATTTTATAACTATGTTTAATGGAATGTATGGGAAATATGTCATATTTACACAAATGGATCAAAAGATCCAAAAAACAGGAGCAACAGGCGCAGCAGTGGTGGTTCAGTCATCATATCACATTATCAAAAAGAACATCAGATCATTTAAGCATATATGCGGTGGAGCTATGTGCAATATTACTGGAAATAGAATGGGTGGAGGACAGCGTGGACAGGAAGTAGGGATGTAACGATCAGTGTTGGGCACATTACTTTGAAAAAGTAATTAGTTACAGTTACTAGTTACTTACCCAAAAAAGTAACTGAGTTAGTAACTGAGTTACTACACTATAAAAGTAACTAGTTACCCAGGAAAGTAACTAATGCGTTACTTTTTTAAGTTAAAAAATGCCAAATAATTTGGAGTAAAGCAAACAACAGATACCCATACAGGTTTTAATGTATTGCACCTTAACGCAATTACAACTGAACTTCAAGCATTTTCTTTACTTACAAATGTAAGCAGTTAAACAATATGACATGTTTTACACTTGACATGCTGCAAATTAAAACAAACTTTCAATGGCAGCATGTTTTCAACCACATACCTCCCTATAATTTTATTGAGTTCTTGCTGTGTGGTAAGTTTTGGGGTAGAAGCTGAAGCAGAAAAATCCAGCCTTCCTTGTTAGCTAGCTTGCCTTTATCGTGGGGCATGCCGGTGGCCACTAGCTTAACAGACGCGTGTGCAGTCGAGAGATGCTTCATTAAATTCGAGTTGCTTACATTTGACGTGGACAAAGTCTTTGGTCTTAGACACAGTGTGCATGTAACATGTACATTTTTACCTTTTACCTCGACGAGGTTAAAATACTGCCTATACTTCCACCGTGAAAACGCTGTCTTAGACTCAGCCTTGGGACTCGCCATCTCATCTGACATGCTGTGTGTGTGTGTGTGTGTGTGTGCGTGCGTGTGTGCGCGCGCTATGACCGTGTGTTGGTTTGTGTGTATACCCGCCCACCGGGTGTCTCTGGTTGGCTCAACATGAAATCTCTGCTTTAGCCAATTGTCATTACGTATCCCGCCCTTACCAAAGGGAGAAAAAAAGGCATTCCTGTATGCGAGTTGAGTGAGGTGCCAGTTTCTAAACGAGTAGGTTGGTTCAGTAACGCGAGGTAACGGCGTGTTGGTACCGGTAACGGCGTTACAACGATAGATGAAGTAACTCGTTAGATTATCCGTTACTGAAAAAAGTAACGCCGTTATTCCCATCACTGGTAACGATACACTAAACTCACGACTCGATTCGAGTCACGATTTTTTTAGACTGTCCTCCTCCGCCAAACGACCACAGTTGTCGTTATGCATGCACCCGAATTACGACTCAGTGTTACGTTTAGCTGCCGCAGCCCGCAGCGACCTCTAGCGGCAACTGCAGCTCCCTAAAAGGCTGACTACTCTTTTCATTTTTTACGACCGTTAATATGTCACTTTATTAAGTTTCAAAAATATTTCAGGTGAGAAAGTAACAACGTAGATCGCAAATACATGGTCAATTTGTCCAAATATAACCTATTTTAAAATTTGGTTACGACGTTGCTATACAACTCTCAAGCTAGCGACAGTACGAAGTAAACTCATTTCCGCTGTTTACAAAATAAAAGCTTAGAGACAGCGACAATGCTTTTGTTTTGGAGACAGGATATGAAAACCTCTAGTTCAAGTTAACTTTACCTTCATATGACCTTGATGACCAATGAAACCTGTCCTGTTACGATGCAGAGTGGGCGTGTTCCTGCCATATCGCTGAACGTCGTGGCTCTGGTAAGTCAGTTACATTCTGTATTTAATTTTATTTGTTTATGTTTCTTTTTTAACAACTGCATTGTGCAGTCCCTCTCCCGCCCGCTCCTGCAAAGAATTAATATAATTAATATATAATTTTCAGTCCTGATTTTCAGTCCTGAAACTTACACGAGATTAGACCACATCTGCAAATTTAGGCATCTTAAAATGTTTTTAATGCCAAATAAAATATTCAGCGCAAATTAAATATGATAGACATAAATGAATAATTTATACATTTTATTTTATACACGTTTTTAATTTGCGGACTGGCGCCTGCTCCCGCGTTGTGCACTACTCCTCCTCCCGCCCGTGCCCGCCATGAGCTTTAAAATTTTTCCCGCGCCGCACTGCTTTGCTTTGGGTCCCGCAGAGTGCAGGGCTCTACATGGCATTTCTGGCATGTGCGGCATTTTTAAGTTAAGTTGAGTTTAATTAGTGTATTGTCAGAGATGTGATGGTGAAGAAGACACAGCTAATTCCTTTTGAACTTTGTCATAACTTACTTGTTATGTAACTAAATGTTTATTTCAGTGGTAACAAGAAAAATATTTAATCCTTGCTCCCTTTGGTCTGTTTGTTTGCTTGCAGGTTGAACATCATTCCACATTTTATTGTCTGTCTTTGCAACAATTTAAAACCAACAGTTCTTTTAAGAACTAATATCTAATTCTTTGTTCATTCATTTCTTCTTACATAGCTTTTCTTTTGTCTCTCGTTGTTTCACTTTATCCCTCTCTGTCTGTGTACTTTGACTTTCCTTGAATTCCTTCCTTCCTTCCTTCCTTCCTTCCTTCCTTCCTTCCTTCCTTCCTTCCTTCCTACCTTCCTTCCTTCCTTCCTTCCTTCCTTCCTTCCTTGTCATGGAGTCATTGAAAGAGTGGATGGAGAAGGGAAAAACCTTGGCAGATGAGTTGGAAGCAAAAGCCAAAGCTAGAAATGTAAAATTTTCCTACGTTGTTTCTCTATTATTATATTTGCCTTTCTAAGGAAAACAAATCTGTGAGTGTGTGTGTGGGGGTTAGGGTTAGAGCTGAACATGTGAGAGTCAAAAGGGGGCTGAAGGCTTCAAGGTTACCTGGAGGAAGCGGGACCGGAATGGGAACATCATACCGCAACACGTAAGGAAGAATCGATCAGGTCAGTAAAATATAACACAGTTATACAGTTATTCACAGTTTTTAATGCTGTTGGTCAGCAGTTAGAGTCCTTACAACACAACATTTTGTGTTTACAGTTAAACCTTCTGGCTCTCGTGAGCTCCCAAGAGTTGAGGAACTACACGAAGATGAAATTCCTCCGGCGGTCCCAAATCTTGGTATGCATATTGATTTATGACGTCTTACATAGTCAACATTACTATGTCAGTTTTAAAATGTTAAATATCATCTGAATATTGTACCACTACAACTGTACTGTAGTGTACTGTATGTAGTACTGTACTGTAGTGTACCAGGGGCCATAGTTAAATGCATCCCGGGGGCCAGAGCGAGCGACATCGAGTCTTTTTTGAAACTGCTGGCTAAGGATAAACGTAGATACAGTAAGATTGTTATTCACGTCGGCGGTAATGACACCCGGTTACGCCAATCGGAGGTCACTAAAATTAATGTTTCATCGGTGTGTGAATATGCCAAAACGATGTCGGACTCCGTAGTTTTCTCTGGTCCCCTCCCCAATGTGACCAGTGATGACATGTTTAGCCGCATGTCGTCATTTCACCGCTGGCTGTCGAGGTGGTGTCCAGCAAACGATGTGGGCTTCATAGATAATTGGACACCTTTCTGGGGAAAACCTGGTCTGATTAGGAGAGACGGCATCCATCCCACTTTGGATGGAGCAGCTCTCATATCTAGAAATATGGCCAAGTTTATTAGCTGACCAAAACCATGTCGACAACCCAGAGTTGAGACCAGGAAGCAGAGCTGCAGTCTTACACGCTTCTCTGCGCCTCCATTAGAGCAGCTGCCCACCCAGTCCTTTAGTATAGAGACTGTGTCTGTCCCCCGTCCACCTACATTATTTAAAGATAAAACAAACAGAAGAGGAGTTCATCATAAAAACTTAATAAAAATTAAATCAACATCTCCAACAGTCAAAAATAAGAGAATTAAATGTGGACTCTTGAATATCAGGTCTTTGTCCTCTAAAGCTGTCTTAGTTAATGAATTAATATCTGATTATGATATTGATTTGTTCTGTCTCACTGAAACCTGGCTGCAGGAGAATGAATATGTTAGCTTAAATGAATCCACTCCTCCGAGTCATTATAATACTCATATTCCTCGAAGTACTGGTCGAGGTGGTGGAGTTGGAGCCATATTTGACTCAAGTCTATTAATAAATCCTAAACCTAAACTAAATTATAATTCATTTGAAAGTCTTGTTCTTAGCCTCACTCACCCAACCTGGAAAACTTTGCAGCCAATTCTATTTGTTACAGTATATCGAGCTCCAGGTCCTTATTCTGAATTTTTATCTGAATTTGCAGAATTTGCATCAGGCTTGATCCTTAAAACAGATAAAGTAATTATTGTAGGTGATTTTAACATTCATGTGGACAACCACAATAATAGTCTTAGTACTGCGTTTATCTCTCTATTAGACTCAATCGGCTTCTGTCAGAGTGTAAATAAACCGACTCATTGTCTGAACCACACTCTTGATCTTGTTCTTTCATATGGCGTTGAAATTGATAATCTAATAGTCTTTCCACAGAATCCTCTTCTATCTGACCATTTTTTAATAACCTTTGAGTTCATACTATTGGACTATAAGCCTTTGTGTAGAAACTTCTACAGCAGATGTTTATCTGATAGTGCTGTAGCCAAATTTAAGGAAACGATTCCTTCAGTATTGAATTCAATGCCATGTCTAACTGTAACAGAGGACTTGTCTGCTTCCTTTAGCCCCTCACAAATAGATCATCTTGTTGATAGTATTACAGGTTCATTACGGACAACTCTAGACTCTATTGCACCTCTGAAAAAGAAGATAATTAAACAAAGAAGGCTAGCACCATGGTATAGCCAGCAGACTCGCAAATTAAAACAAGAGGCACGTAAATCTGAACGCAAATGGCGTGCCACTAAACTGGAAGAATCTCATCTAGTCTGGCAAGATAATCTCAGAACATACAGGAAGGCTCTCCGTAATGCCAGAGCAGCCTACTACTCTTCTCTAATTGAGGAGAATAAGAACAACCCCAGGTTTCTCTTCAGCACTGTAGCCAGGCTAACAGAGAATCACAGCTCTACTGAACCATCCATTCCTTTAGGTCTAAGTAGCAATGATTTCATGAGCTTCTTTAATGATAAGATTATAACTATTAGAGACAAAATCCATCACCTTCTGTCTTCAACAGGCATTGATCTGCATTCTGATACAGCAAGTTTGGAAACAGCTGTAAAACCTGATATGTATTTAGACTGTTTTTCTCCCATCGACCTCCATCAAATAACTTTAATCATTTCTGCAGCTAAGCCTTCAACCTGCCTCTTAGACCCCATCCCAACCAGGCTGCTCAAGGATGTTTTACCTCTAGTTAGTCATTCGTTATTGGATACAATCAATCTGTCTTTATTATCAGGACATGTACCTAAGTCCTTTAAGGTAGCTGTAATTAAACCTCTTCTTAAAAAGCCCACTCTAGACCCAGAGGTTTTAGCCAACTATAGACCGATATCAAACCTTCCCTTTGTGTCTAAGATACTTGAGAAAGCTGTAGCTAATCAACTGTGTGACTTTCTCTATAACAATAGTCTATTTGAGGATTTTCAGTCAGGATTTAGAGTGCATCATAGCACAGAGACCGCATTAGTCAAGGTTACAAATGACCTCCTAATGGCATCAGACAAAGGACTAATCTCGGTACTTGTCCTGTTAGATCTTAGTGCTGCATTTGACACCATTGACCATCAAATTCTTTTACAGAGAATGGAACATCAAATTGGCATCAAAGGAACCGCCCTAAGCTGGTTTAAATCGTATTTCTTAGATCGATCTCAGTTTGTTCATGTAAATGATGAATCCTCCATGCATACCAAAGTTTGTCATGGAGTCCCACAAGGTTCTGTACTAGGACCACTTTTATTTAGTTTATATATGCTTCCTTTAGGGAACATTATTAGGAATCACTCTATCAATTTTCATTGTTATGCTGACGACACCCAATTATATTTATCGATCAAGCCTGATGCAACCAATCAGTTAACTAAACTCCAAGCATGCCTTAAGGATATAAAAAATTGGATGACCGACAATTTTCTGATGTTAAATTCAGACAAAACTGAAGTTCTTGTAATTGGACCCAAGCACCTCAGAAACTCTCTTTCTAGAGACTTAGTTACCTTAGACGGTATCACCCTGGCCTCCAGCTCCACTGTAAAGAATCTTGGAGTTGTTTTTGATCAGGATTTGTCCTTTAATGTCCACATAAAACAAATTTCGAGGACTGCATTCTTCCACTTACGTAACATCGCTAAAATCAGACGCACTGTTTCTCAAGCAGATGCAGAAAAACTAGTCCACGCATTTGTTACTTCTAGGCTGGACTATTGTAACTCTTTGTTATCAGGCTGCTCTAATAAATCTCTTAGGACTTTACAGTTAATTCAGAATGCTGCTGCACGTGTTCTGACAGGAACCAAGATCAGAGATCACATCTCTCCCATTTTGGCTTCCTTGCATTGGCTCCCTGTTAAATCTAGAATAGAATTTAAAATTATCCTCCTTACTTACAAAGCTCTTCATGGTCAGGCACCATCATATCTAAAAGAGCTCATAGTACCTTACTATCCATCTAGAACACTGCGCTCTCAGGACGCTGGGTTCCTTGTGGTTCCTATAGTCTCCAAAAGTAGATTGGGAGCCAGAGCTTTCAGCTATCAGGCTCCTCTTCTGTGGAACAAACTACCAATCTGGGTTCGGGAGGCAGACACGGTCAACACTTTTAAGAGTAGACTTAAAACCTTCCTTTTTGATAAAGCGTATAGTTAGGGCTGGCTCAGGCCATCCCTTAGTTATGCTGCTATAGGATTAGACTGCCGGGGGACTCCCCAGGGTTATGCCTAGCCAGGCACGGTATTGGTTAAAGATGTAGTCACATCTCCCTTACCGAAAACCCTCCCTCCTACTCTGCCTCTCTCTCTCTGTCTTTCTCTGTCTGTCTGTCTGTCTGTCTGTCTGTCTGTCTGTCTGTCTGTCTGTCTGTCTGTCTGTCTGTCTGTCTCTGGACATGTCTCATTAATGCATGCTGCTGACCAAACTTCCCCGGAGTTTCTGTGCTCTGTCGTCCAGCAGGTTTTTCGTGGATCGTGGCTGCTGCTGTGATCCTGGACGGCGCCCACTACACATATTACTACTGTCATTAATACTACTATATCTACTACTGTGGTCACTTTATCATTCATTGTCATTCTGTAAGTCATTGTAACTGTACAAAATGTTTATGTTGATTGTCCTGTACACGTGACATCCATTGCACGTCTGTCCGTCCTGGGAGAGGGATCCCTCCTCTGTGGCTCTTCCTGAGGTTTCTTCCACATTTTTTCCCTGTTAAAAGGTTTTTTGTGGGCAAGTTTTTCCTCACTCGAACCGAGGGTCTAAGGACAGAGGGTGTCATTCTCTGTACAGATTGTAAAGCCCTCCGAGGCAAATGTACTTTGTGACTTTGGGCTATACAAATAAAATTGAATTGAAAATTGAATTGAATGTCTGATGCACATGCAGTGACAAAACCATGCAGAAAATGACTTTTTTATTTTATTCATTTAGATCAACGTCTTCAGATATTAAGAGACCTGTTGTCCTCGGTCACTGTCCCTGCCTCACCTGAAGTGGAAGAGACACCTACCATGTCTGCATGGACCCAAAGACAGTTGACTGCTCAAAGAAGGTTCAGAGCTGCAATGCCAGAGCTCTTGAACTGCAAATTGGCTGCAGAGACTGTTACAAAGAAATTCTGTCAGCAATGCAAAACTGCAGACGCTGTGGTCCGTTGCCTGGACTGTGTTCCCTCGGGAACTCAGTTTCTCTGTCCTGCTTGTGACTCCACGGTTCACAAAAAACATGTTTTTCATGACAGAGAAGCCATGACTGGTGTTTTTTTCCAACCCATTTCTCCCACATCCTCAGTGATGATAGACCAAAGTGGTCAACATCAACTTGCTGAACAAGGTACGTTAAAAGAATGTAGTAGATTTGATTTTTTAATAAGCCACATATAAGTTTGCTTTAACTGTTTTTTTGCTTTTTCATTTGACTGTTTTCACTATATTTGACTAATGCAGACATTACTTCTAATTTTGTACATTTTCTTTACTGCAGTGTGTGTGCTTCCTATACCTCTACCACTACAAGTCTGCACCTGCGGCACAGACCAAGACTTCACCATTGTCCCTGGTAAACAGACTGTCTTGGTGACTATCAATGGTGCGTCATCACTTCCTCTTACTTGTTCTATCCCACCAAACGGTGAATTATAATATCACGCATATCTTACTATTATCCTTTTGTCCTGTGTTGTACAGATACTTGTCAAATAGTAAATGTAGTTTTGTTTTCAGGCCCATACAACTTGTGCCTGCCTGTTGTGTGCTGCCCACTTTGTGACTACAAGTGGACCCCAGGGATAAATGACCTACTTGGATGTAGATACTGGCCAGCAACCACCAGCTGCCAAGTCCTTTTCAAGTTTGATGTGTTCACATCATTTGAAGAGATGAAGTTGGCTAGCCCAGCATTGTCCCAACAAGCATTCCTGAGAATGCTTGAACATAGATCCCTTAGCACAGGACGGGTAAGACCTCTGTTTATCTTTCTATCTAAGTTTTTTTACGTTCCAAATATGAAAGTCTTGTATTAACCAGAATACTACCATCCTTGTCTCCAGATGGGTAGTATTTGTGGTGATACCTTCCACAGAGCCTTTCGAGAATTTGCCTTCTGCAATTTTAAGAAAGATGATCTGTGCCAGGTGGAACCATTTAAATGTCCAGCGTGCACACCAGACATGCTGGCCATATGTGCAGATGGCAACCAGGAAACATTATCGTTTCAAGAAGTCCAAAGGGTCAGTGGAAACACTTCCTCATTTTAGTAATTGATCTATTGACTATACAGGACCTCACCGCCAGTACATTTAATTTTTCATTTACATACAGTTTCAAAAATCTTTGTGTTATCTCAATTATTTTCTTAATTTGAAAGTGCTTGTAGAAAGACAATCAGAAAACAGTGTGATTTATGATCTCCTATAAATATGTACAATTGACATGATTCATTGTACATTGAATTTAACATAATATATAAAACTGATGAATGTTCAACATTACCCTGATTTTTAAAAGTTCTAACACTGACTTAAGATAATTTTGTTCAATGCCCAACAACCTCAAGGATGTCACTTTTACTCATCATCACAACAGTTTTTAACTTCTCACCTAGGTTGATTCTTTTCTACAGGTGACATAGAGACTGTAATATAATTTGATTGGCAAAGACTTAAATATAATTTCTGTCATAAGCATTTTCACAAATTCTAGAGATGATAAAATGTTTGAACGTGTGATTATGTTGTCAAACACTTTTTTTCTGATGTATCAGGACAGATGAACCGTCTCTCTTTGATGGACTCTTCATTGCACAGGATGCCAAAGTTTCAGCCTTTGTTGACAAAATCCGAAGCCAGATGACAGTTGTAAGGATGTTTTTAACCATCTAATTCTTCTTTATTTTTTGTCCCAGTTTTATTTGTAACATTATATATTTGGACACTGCATCTACTTCCAGAGGACTCGCCATGATGTTTGTGGACCGGCAACATTTACAGCAGCCCGAGAAACATCCCAGAAATCCAGAGCAAAGGTGGATGAGGAGGGGCTGGAAATAGCTGTGTGCAGACATGGTATATTGCTGCAAGGTTTGAACCACTACCGTGGAGAAATCTACGCCTATCCACTCTTCTTGCAGAAAGAGTTGGCTGAAACAGCAAATGTGACATTCTTTTGCATGGATATCACTTGCAGGTAGTCACCACTGTTGCCTCATCATAACTCTATATCTTCCGCCGGGGTGGCCATTACTACTGAGTTAATATTGCATGGGTTATCAGAGCTCTGTTACATTGGTCAGACCATACTCATATTGTGGTGACAAAATCTTTCTTTTGACATACGAACACACAGACTCAAGTTGAAAACACTACCAAGGCCAACATTTTCACTGCAAGTCCTGCTTTGTGTCCTTACCATTATGAACCTCAAATGCTGTGGTGGTTTCTCTACTACAGGTATTGGCCATACATGGAGAAAATGGCAGAGAAGTTGCCTGAGCTCCAACCCCTTACAGAGATGAAGCCCTTTCTTTCTGTAATGCATGCCAAGGCTCATACTGGCAAATGTGAGGTACAGTAGCAAGTTAAATGTTTGTGTCACAACACTGATTTTAAGTCTCTTACCTTTTCTCCTTCACTAGAAATCCAGCTTTACTTTTATCTCTTCAAGCACAGAAATGTTAGTTCACATCCATGAAATAATTAGGATTATTATATGTAATTGTGTTATGCATTTCTTGTTGTCTAGCTTCCTGTAGGACCACAGATATACAGTACATGCTTTTAAAGTGCAGTTCTGTGTGCACACCATGCATGTGTGGCTGGTCAGGTGTGTCCAGGAGCAAGAAAGTAAACACAGGAACAAGGCCTTGTTTTCACAACTAGTGTATACATCTCTGAGAGACATTGCTAACCTGTGTCAAAAGCACAGTTGTCATTTTCTTATAACCATGATGATTATCTGAACAGTATCAGAATGCTGGGTGTACTTTCAGGAAACATCTTGAAAATCCTACATTGTTTTACACTGAAAGAAGGCATGCTGCCCCCAGACGACTGAGCAGAAGAAATATTAAGCATGTACAATAGCATCATAAGCACTAACATGCTCATGTGTTCTTGAAGTCTGATCTAGTTCATACTGCATCTCTCCAGAGTCCATTTGGTAAAAGACCAAGATAACCATCTCGTCTCAATGTGGGTGTTTTTAATCAGTGCTAGAGTTCAGTTGGCAGCACTGACAGCATCTCTAATGAACCACATTAACCAAGCAAAGGGGCTAGGAACTTAACCAAATAGGTTGGGTCTGAAAGCATGACTCTAATACAAATGTCTTAATCTTTTTGTCTGTTTTTGAAATAGGTGGAGGCAGGAAGGTGCCAGGAAGTACGATTGGTGAGGAAGTGGAACAGGTAAATAGCTTCCTCTCAAGAGCAGCTCGTACAACAAAGTACATGACGAAGTCAGGTTGGTAAAAGCAAAATGTATGCTTGGAAATAGCATCAAATGATAATATTTAATTTCATTTTTACGTTTGCATAATTTCTGGGGTGGGGGGTGGGCTGTTTGTTTTTTGCAGGAAGAGCTGATATGATAACTGTGCTTGCCATGGGATGGAACCACCGAAAGATTGAGAGTCTCCACAAGACACTGGCAAAGAGATTTGTCAAAGTAAGAAGTCTATGGGTCTATGTTGGATGTCGAAACAGGGCACCATTTATGCAGAGTGTGAAACCCATGTACTGAAGCTGAATCCTCAGCAATGGCCCTGGATTTCCCACCTGTGGCTCTTTGTTGCATTTCAATCTTCCTCTCTTCCCCTTTTCTCCTGGTGCTTGTCAGGTGTTCTAATATATCTAATAGGCCTGTTTGATTCATCGATTTTTAAATCGTAATCACAATTATTTAATTAGGACGATGTTGTAAACATTAAATAGAATTTTTTCTTTCTTTTTTTTACTCTAACTAGGGTACACAGTACAGCCCCCATTCATGTATCTGGACTGCGCTGGTTTACTATAGTGACTTCCGCCTCCTTCCACACTCTTCCCACACACTCTAAACAAACCTGTTAGCGTTTGCTAAAGCCCAGCAAGGATTTTGTTGCCAAAAAGACCAATGGCCCTTTTCCACTACACAGTTACAGCTCTGCTCTGCTAGACTCAGTTTAGGTCTTTTCCCATTACAGCTGACTTCTTCAGCGGGGGCGGGCGGGGTCGTTGTATCAAAATACTCAAACAGCACACACATAAAATAGTTTGTCAATATTTTTGTGGGGTAGATCACCAATGACGATGGAATAAAATTATAAAATTATTTGTATATAACGGTTGTTTATTAATCTGATTTATTGTCAATTAATTGTTAATTTATTGATTAATTGGTAATCTCTTGAGAGATTACACCTGGGGCTCTTGTATTTATCTCTCTTTTTCAAACCTTCAAAATAGACAACACAGAGAGCAGAATTGGAAGCAGCCAATCTCCTAAATCTTAAGCAGGAGCTCAACATCTCTCAGGAGGACACAGAGCAGTGGGTGGAGGATGTAAAGCAAAGGGCAGCCACTGGTATGTAATGATGTTGGTGTGTCAGTATGATAGGCCTTGTGATATTTGACTACATTAAGTTTTACATCTTACCTTGTTTCTATTTTTCAAGAGAGACCTGGTGCTGACAGAAGCCACGAGGAGCTTCAGAGAGAGATAGATGACATGATTTATTCCCTTCGAAGGAAGAAACATGACCTCTATCGACAAAATGGTATGAAGTATTACATCACTCAACAGCTTATGTTTTTTTTTTGTTCTTTTCGTAATATTTCTTTTAATCTAACAGACAGCAACAAAACGAGGCAGCGGAAACGGAGGAGACTAACTGAGAGTAATAAGAAACTCAGAGAGAGGATCATGCAGTACAACGATGCTGCTGCTGAAAAAATTGACATCGATGCAGCATGCAGTCTCTCGGAGGATGTCATTCTGCCTTGGGATGTGCAAGGAGATGGTAATCAAGTTTTAACACAAGCGCACGGACACAAGCTTGGACACACAATGTACAGCCACCCAAAAGAACTGCTATTGTCATCATATCAGCTCTCTTTTCCAAAACAGTGGTGAGTCTACGCTTGAAGAGGAGACTGAGACCCCCCCCCACCCCCCCCACCCCCACCCCCGCCCCCTCTACCTCGTCAACCCCCCGCTCCCGGGGGCGCCCGCTCCGCTTAACTTAATGAGCAGGATCGAAAATTCGCGAGTTTTTTTTTATTTTCATAGTTCAGATGAAGAATAGTTTTTCATATTTATGCATGTTTGTTTGTGTGTATGTATGTGTGAGGGACCAAGTCAGTCAGCAATGAGGACAACGGGTAGCATTTTCAAAATGGGGTTTTTATTAACCCAAAGTATCAAGCGACAAAATTTCTCGAAACAAAGTATTGGGACCATAAAAGAGGTCAGATTAACAGTCATAAAGTCAACTGAACAAACTGACAGACGACAAGACAGACCTATCTGACTGAACAAAGAGGGGAACTTATATACTGCTAAACATAAGAGGGATTAACATAAACACTGAACACAAAAGACAACAGCTAATTTACAAGGCAAACCAAACATAATCTATACCAAATCAAAATCAATTTTATTTGTATAGTACAAAGTCACAAAGTCCATTTTCCTCAGAGGGCTTTACAATCTGTACAGGGAGTGACTCCCTCTGTCCTTAGACCCTCGGTTCGAGCGAGGAAAAACTTGCCCACAAAAAACTTGTGGAAGAAACCTCAGGAAGAGCCACAGAGGAGGGATCCCTCTCCCAGGACGGACAGACATGCAATGGATGTCACGTGTACAGGAGAAATCAACACAAACATATTGTACAATTACAATGACTGACAAAATGACAATGAATCACAATGAATGATAAAATGACCACAGTAGCAGATATGGTAGCAATAATGACAGTAATAATATGTGTAGTGGATGTCGTACAGAGCACAGCAACAGTGCCTGTAGTGTGCTGGCCCAAATTACTAATTGTCTAAAGAAAATAACAGGAACTAAAAAATATACCAGAATACGTGATTAGTAATGGTCAAAATACTATTTCAGTAAAATATCGTCAAATGGTTAAAAAGAGTGTTTTCCCTTGTTTTTTATTTTATTTTCACGGTTTAATACATTAATAATTAAAGTGGTTGTAGTGTAACCGGTCATCGACAGGATCATCTGGAATTTACACCTCGGGATCGATTGCTTTGGTCTCCGCCCACATATTTATATTAAAGGAAGCCGGTACTCATTCATTCGAGTAAAACTGTTACAGTTGTAATTTTTTTTCTCTTCAATATAGCGAGTATTACAAGTGCATGTATGCATATAGAAGCACAGGGGCATTATTCCCCGTATTTGTGTCTTTGTGTTGTGAGGCTCCTGTATTTTTGTTTTCAGTGTCTTGTAAGCCCATGAGGGGCTGGACACCTTTGGTGAATGAGACTATGATAATACTAAAACCCCATATAGCACATACAACATATAAATGTTGAAACGGAGAAATATCATTGTGATTGTGATCATTTGAAAGTATTGTACTGATTTGTACAGTAATGAACTGTGTTATTAAAAGAAGGCATTAAAGATCGGCACATGTATGTAAATCCATGGATCGGCAGAAAGCCTAGTGACGAAGTTGGACTCATCCGAATCCTGCCTATAGCTGTCCACCGTGGATTGGCTGCGTTCGATTTCGGTCACCCAAGCTACAGCGACGCCACCCTACATATTTTCAAATAAACAACTTTATTGCAGTTTTGTGTGTGATTTCTTAACGTAACACAACTATAATCAGTGCCATTACACGTTCAGCTGTAGTAAATATGTAATGTGTTCAGTAGATGAACAAATTGTAACCCTAGAGCTACTGTTCTATTCAATTCAATTCAATTCAATTTTATTTGTATAGCCCAAAGTCACAAAGTACATTTGCCTCGGAGGGCTTTACAATCTGTACAGAGAATGACACCCTCTGTCCTTAGACCCTCGGTTCGAGTGAGGAAAAACTTGCCCACAAAAAACCTTTTAACAGGGAAAAAATGTGGAAGAAACCTCAGGAAGAGCCACAGAGGAGGGATCCCTCTCCCAGGACGGACAGACGTGCAATGGATGTCACGTGTACAGGACAATCAACATAAACATTTTGTACAGTTACAATGACTTACAGAATGACAATGAATGATAAAGTGACCACAGTAGTAGATATAGTAGTATTAATGACAGTAGTAATATGTGTAGTGGGCGCCGTCCAGGATCACAGCAGCAGCCACGATCCACGAAAAACCTGCTGGACGACAGAGCACAGAAACTCCGGGGAAGTTTGGTCAGCAGCATGCATTAATGAGACATGTCCAGAGACAGACAGACAGACAGACAGACAGACAGACAGACAGACAGACAGACAGACAGAGAAAGAGAGAAAGAGACAGACAGACAGACAGACAGACAGACAGACAGACAGACAGACAGACAGACAGACAGAGAAAGACAGACAGAGAAAGACAGACAGAGAAAGACAGAGAGAGAGAGGCAGAGTAGGAGGGAGGGTTTTCGGTAAGGGAGATGTGACTACATCTTTAACCAATACCGTGCCTGGCTAGGCATAACCCTGGGGAGTCCCCCGGCAGTCTAATCCTATAGCAGCATAACTAAGGGAAGGACCAAACTCCATTACTACTTGGCGTAAATCTGTATTTGCACGGTTCAAAACACATCTTAACTGAAAAACATTTACTGTTTCTTTACATACATCAACATAAAGCAATATAATCACTAGTTCGGCTTTACTAGATATTCTATGTCATCAGTATATATATCTTTTTAAAACCCTAGTTTAACATGTGTTTGAAAACCCAAAAAAACTACAAATATCACGTGACTTTGTATCAAGCTACATGACGCAGCTCATGGGATTTGTAGTTTATACAACGATTAGCAATTTCTTGAAATAGGAGGTTATAAATAACAAAATGAATACATAGCTGGTGTTTCAAGGAAGTGGGAAACACAATTCTGTGACCAGAATTTAAGTATAGAATTGTCAAGTGGGTGAAAACATATTTTTGTCATTTGGGACAGCGCCCCCACTTGCTGACTATATCTAGTAGGTAAAGTCACACAGCTGAGCTCATAAACTTTCTAGAACACTTTGTCCCATTTCTGTAGCCCCTTTTGGTGCTGAATTATAACCCTTCAAAGATTCTCAGAAGTCAGGGTTCAAAGGTCAATAGTTCTAAGAAAAAGCAATTTACAATCTCCAAATTGCTGGGGGCTGTTCGCCCAGGGCGCAAATGTGGCACTGACAGCGTACCACTAAAACATTCAGTGGCGGTACCAGGAAGATGGGAGAGCGGCTGCCTGCTATAAAGCCTTCATTCCGAACCAGCCACTGCCGCACTTAGGGTCAGAAATGTGTATGTATGTATGTATGTGTGTGTGTGTATATATATCCAATATGACGGCGACATACGATTCAGCGCTCATTGCGGCGTGTATATATGTCTATGGTAACACTGTAACATTAGAAGTTGTGCCTTAATAAATATTTGAAATAATATAAACAACAGTACTTGTACTTTTACTTTCAGTACTTGAGTAGCAATTTTTTTTACATACTTCTACTTGCAATACTTTTGTGCTTTCACTTAAGTATGGTGTTTAATGAACACTTCAACTTCTACACAAGTCAGTTTTTTGATATAGCACTTGTACTTCTACTCCACTCCTTTACTCCAGTACTTTATACATCTCTGCTGAACTGTCCGTGCTGTGTTTTAACTGCGGTCACGCCAGCCGTCTCTCGTATTCGCGTGGTCACGTCAGCCGCTTTAACATTTTCAAGTGCGCCCTTTTTGCCGACTTTATGGCAAATACTTTGAGAAAACTAGCTGCATCAACATCCCTCCGATCATACACGATAATAACATCTGAGGCTTCAGAATTCGGTTCCCTGGGAAAAGTGGATCGAAGAAGCCAACAAGAGGAAACGCGAAAAGTGCCAGGTGGAAGAGTTCAGGGGCAGGGGCTGGAGGACATTATATGAGCACATAGAAGTTGACTGCACAGGCTCAATCTGCAAAGTCCTTGGCATCACAGTTAATATTTTTTTAACACTGAATACAAATAAATGTGTGCATTTTTAAGTAAGACCAATAATTTTAGAGTATAATAAGTCTCTGAATTTATTCTTTTTAAGCTAACCAATAATACATAAAATACTTCTTAACATTAATGCGACTTCTGGTGCTGCATGGACCCAATCGTGCACCGATCACCATAGCAACCACTGTGTTTTGGATGTAGACGCGCATGCGCACTCACGTACTGCTGAGTGACATTTCCGGTCGTTAACTCATAACTCTTTTCTGAGCTTTCTGTATCGTTGAATTGAACAAAACAACATGAAACACAACAGTTCACTCTCCTACTTATTTGAATTGGGACATTTCGCAAAGAACGTAAAGACATTAAACGTGTGGTACGTTTCGAAGGCTGGCCAAGGCTCCGTCCAGCATGGACTAAAACAGACTGCGGTCACGCCAGCCGTCTCTCGTATTCGCGTGGTCACGTCAGCCGCTTCAACATTTTAAAGTGCGCCCTTTTTGCCGACTTTATGGCAAATACTTTGAGAAAACTGGGAAAGTCAGCGCTAGCTTACTACAGCGTGTGGACACATCCGGTTTTCAAAATAAGACGTGGGTGTTAAACGTAAAAAACGTGTATTTACAAAATATGAAGAATGGTTTGATTAAAAAAAGAAAGTGTGGAAACTGCCTAAGCCTTCATGAATGGGACATTCTGAAATGAATGAAAAGATGGTACTGGGTTATTGACAGACATCTCAACACAGCTGAACAGGCAGTTTCTCTGAAAGAGTTCAAAATTAATCAAAAATGCAGTTCTTTTATCCTACTCCTTATAAGTTATTCATTAAACAGGGACAAAGATCTGTCTGTTTACAGTAACTTCATGGTTACCCCTTATTTTCCATGCAATAGTTTGCTATTATATACATGTTATGTTCCTTTGTAGAAATCATGGCCAATCAAACAATGATGCAGGTTATGGGCTGAGAGAAGGTGACTATTCTCACTGAAACAGTTGACAGTGACAAATACTCATATAGTGATAATAAGATTAGTGATGACCCCAAACACATACATACCACTCATCCGCTTCATCCCTCTCTGTCTTCTGTTTTTTCTGTGGATGGGTTTGACAAGAGGAGACAGGAGGAGTCGGGGAGGTGGAAACGGGGCAAGAGGACACAGGAGGAGTCGGGGAGGTGGAAACGGGACAAGAGGAGACAGGAGGAGTCGGGGAGGTGGAAACGGGACAAGAGGACACAGGAGGAGTCGGGGAGGTGGAAACGGGACAAGAGGACACAGGAGGAGTCGGGGAGGTGGAAACGGGACAAGAGGACACAGGAGGAGTCGGGGAGGTGGAAACGGGACAAGAGGACACAGGAGGAGTCGGGGAGGTGGAAACGGGACAAGAGGACACAGGAGGAGTCGGGGAGGTGGAAACGGGACAAGAGGACACAGGAGGAGTCGGGAGGGTGGAAACGGGACAAGAGGACACAGGAGGAGTCGGGGAGGTGGAAACGGGACAAGAGGACACAGGAGGAGTCGGGAGGGTGGAAACGGGACAAGAGGACACAGGAGGAGTCGGGAGGGTGGAAACGGGACAAGAGGAGACAGGAGGAGTCGGGGAGGTGGAAACGGGACAAGAAGACACAGGAGGAGTCGGGAGGGTGGAAACGGGACAAGAGGAGACAGGAGGAGTCGGGGAGGTGGACACGGGACAAGAGGACACAGGAGGATCTTCTGAATTTGCTGCTGGACTGTCACCTGTTGCGGTTGCTGGTTCAGGTGCTGTTATCACTGTTGGGAAGAGGAAACTGTGATGTAGACTTTGGTATAAGCATTTTGCAATAAGCATTTTTGTCAACATGTGCAGACTTCCACATGTCTTCAGTTATATTTTGAAACAAAAAGTCACACGGGAGGACTGACAGTATGTGCCAGCAGCACAGTCCGTGTGAAGGAAGGTCAGACAATAAATACACATAGACGTGATCACCTGTAACCTCCTCTCCTTTTCTCTCCCCACCTCTTCTCTCTCTGGCTGCCCTTTGTATGAAAAAAGTTCAACATTGAACGATCTAACGTCCATATCAGCGCGATCAGCTGAGACAGAGCTCTGTGAATCCGGCGCTGATCAGCAAATGTGCTTCTGATTATCAAATGTTGCCAAATCCACGATTTAGCTCTTCACTTGATGCAAATTACTCTAAGACCATCTTGTCAATCAAATATTCTTATTCTCACCAATAAGTAACATTTGATTCCTATAACTATTACTATTGATACTATTGATTCCTATGCTATTCTGTTGCTACTGTATGGACCACACACTTTCAGTTTACAACTGACCCTTTGCTAAGTCTCTCCCCCAAATGGCTACTGTCCAATCCTACATTAGCAACCGTAAGTATGCACAAGAGGCCTGACAAGCTTTTGGCAGAAGACATGCTAAAACCATGTACATAGTAGTGGACCTGAAGATTTGTATCATTAACAGTTAATGCAGTGATCTAACCGCATCAATCCCTCCTTCTCCATAGCAACCCAGGCTATATATTAACGTTAGGTAGGTGGCTCCTTTAGCTAATAAGCTTTAGCTTTGCTTTAATAACCCAGGGATACTTTGGACGTTATTAAAGCAAAGGTAAATGCTTATTAGGTTTTTGTGTGGCTGTGGTGGCGGGGGTGTTTTATTTTATATTTGTTTATTGTCCTAACGTAAACCGTTTCACTACGAACTGTATGCTTTATGAGGACAGGACAGCAGCTTGCAGTTTGGCAACATATTTATGTTATATCATGAGATGACCTTATGTTTGATCATGAGAAGTCTTCCTGGGTTGATAGATGGGGAAATGAACAGTCCTTATTGCTGCTCTGTACAGTCGTAGAGTCCAGTCGTGTCGTTGAACAGATGTTTTACTTTCAGCTTTGCGGGTCATGTCACTGAAAACTATGAATGATCTTTGTGACTGCTTCTCTCTAATATATCTGAACAGTTTATTCATAAATCTGCTGATACTTCCTGTGAAACCGATGTCAATATTGCTAAAAACTCCACATTTCTAATGCCAGGAGCATGGCTGGGAGTGAAAGCTTGTCAGGCATAACAACAATAACTACGGGGGCCAGGGCTTAGCGAAGGGTCAATTGTAACATTAAACTAATCAAGGTCAAGTAATGTGATCAGTGTCTTCCCGAACACATTCATGTTCTTGGGTTATTCAGTCCCACCAGTTTTTCACGATTTTGCGATCGCCTGGAATAACGTGTAATCAGCAATATGCCGCATATTTTCGTGAGGCCGCATATTTCCTACTATGTTGCACAATTATTGCAAAATAACCAAACATGCCGTCCCTTCCCCACGACACATATGTGTTTTCCAGCATAGATCAAATACACGGCTCTGCTATGCTTGTCTGAGGGTCGGCTGGGGCAGTCACAGGCTCTTTGGCAGCCTCGTCCCCTCAAGAGCAGACTTTGGGGATGCCGTTCCCCACCCACACGATTTACTCTCTCTGCCTCCTTCAACTCCACTCGTGGGCCCCATAACAGCCTGCTGGGGAGGGAGTGCCCCTGTCGTGGCCTGCATGAGTCAGTTACACGTGCGCCAGGCAGGCAGGGAGAGGAGGCCCCCGCTCCTGACCCATGGGTTTAAGTGAGCCTGTCCCTCTCCATCAGTCATTTTGATCGCAAAAATCACAAAAAAACTCGTGAAATTCTGGTGGAACTGGTTATTGCCCGTTTATATACATTACCATTAAGAAGTTTTTCATAGATCTGTTGCATTGTTGCAAGGGAATCCTCTACCTCCTCCTCCTCTGCCTCGATGTCCCATGGACAGAAGAACTCTGCCACAATACCATTTTTTGTTTTTTTGGAGAGGAACAGAACAGGGTGCCTCTCTAAAGGGTTCCACTTGTGAAGCTGGAACAAAGTAGACAAAATTATACGATTCATTGGATTACATCAATATAGAATACAGAAAGGTTGACATTTATGCTTTGGTATCTAGACAGATCAGCAACTCATTAAAGGTTAGCATGAAGTAGCTACTGCTGCAAATAAACTGTTTCTGAATGTTATCAATGGCAAAATGAAGTAAACATTTGAAATACATTAAAATTTGTTGAAAGACAAGTCAAAATAATAACAGGCTTCAATGTATCTGTACTGAAAGTGCTGCTCCTGCTCCAAAACACAAGATGCTTGGCATCAAATATGAACCTCAAAATTCCACTTCTAAAATAACTTTTTTCTAAAAGTTTTTGCCTCTAAACTGCCAAGTTGATTGAATTAATCTTGCATACAGTTACATACTTTCTGTGACTAACACCTTAAGTAGTTAAGAACTTTGAATTTGAATTGATGAAAAGCAATAATATAGTAACTGTGTTTATGGACAATTAAATTAGTTTCAAGTTAATAGATAGTGAGATCTAGATCCAGATACTACTGTACTGTCTATTTAAAGTCTTTACTATTACTATTGTTTTGTTGTGATTGCATAGTTACAATTTCATTATACATTACACCGTACTAACTGTGTTACTTTGCTTAAGTGATCTTAAAATGATATATATATTTTCAGTGGGTTTTTTTTCAACAAGCCACTGGTTTGCTCTGTATCTTCCCAGCTCTCTATGTGTTAAAAAATGCCTTTTGCACAGAGATAATTTATTATTGGGATAACTACAATCTTTTTGATCCAGCTCCCTTGCTCTTTTTGAACTGCATGCAGACATAACAATACAAAGATTTTTATGTGTCCCTGGATGGTAGTAGTCTTAAGTATAAAGGTCTCAAACTTTGCAACCACTCTGCTTGGGACACCACATGGGGACAGTGTGTACTGGTTAGGAACAGTTGGGCTAGCCTACACAACTACGTAATAACACAAACCAACAGCACACAGTGGTTGTTGTGCTCTTCCACACAGAGGTGTTTCCTTATAACGCAACTGTTGGTATGGAAAAGACACACTTTATGTGACGTCACACAAACTAGTCTCAACTCTGTGCCACAGTGTAAACAGTACAGTTGCAAGACTTTTTAAGGTTTCAAGTTGTTGTGTTGCAAAGCTATGGCATAGTATTAGATGAAACTGATATGGAATAACAAACATTTGAAAAAAAAAAAAACTTACCAGCAAGTTTGTGGCATCATAGACCTTGTTGATGCTGCAATTTTTCTTCTGACGCTCCTTCCACTCAGCTGTGAATTTCTGTTTTTTTTTCAAGCCTCTCCTTAGCAGGCTGCTTGGTGCCACAGTGCTTGCAGGTCTTGGTAGCGACCCCGATGTTTTCCTTGCAAAAGGAACACACTTTTTGAGTTGGCATCTGGAAAGAGAAACATATATGATTGGAACACTGCAGAGTATGTCATTAGTGAATAATAAATTAATTTTCTCACCTATATTTCATTGACAGGAATAATGGTTCTTTACAGTACCTTATAAAACCAGTAAACACAGAAACCCAATATGTTGGTTTTCAATGAGTATAGTACTACTAAGGGCCTGGTCCTCCCTATTCATTTCATAAACTCAAGAAATTAAAACTTGTAGTAGCGCTCTAGAGAAACCCAGCTCTAGTGATATAAAATCAAATGTAACAATTATCATATAATCAACTAATACACGACATAAATTGCACACATAGTCACAAGAAGCTGAATGGTGTCAGATGTTGCACAAACCTCTGTCAATCAAGAATTAAGCTATTATGATTATGGAAAAGCGTTACTGTTACTGTTGTTGTTTTGTTTTTAACATCTGTGACTAAACGTGATGCAGAGGTTCTGGACACCATGAGGACAATGGATATTATGCAGCGGCAGTCACATCTGTTTACTGTAATTACCGTCCTCACCAGTCAAGTTTCCATCATTTATTTTTTTACAAGCAATTCATAAAAAATAGACGTATTTTATACAGTTCACTGTCGTAAATATTTATCGATAAAGTAGACCTTTTAGTTGTTGCTCCAGCTTCACAGCATTATCACTAAAATAAATAAAAATAATAAAAAAAAGGTGTACACTTAAACATAATAATAACTACATGATACCAAAATTTGCGGTGTCAGAAAATCGACATTTTATCTACTCCTCGTCCCTTGCCACACTGCACATTCTTTGTAGAAAACTATTTCTGCTATACGAGGGATTACCGCACACGTTTATAGTTATGTGTAGTTTCATAAGGGTTACGTCTGTACTCACATTAGCCGACCTTTTCGAAGAATAACATTTAGCTACCTAAATAATTTAGCATTAGCTCTGCGATAAAACACATTAATAAATTACGTACTAATCTAAATCGAAACATAATTAATGACAATAAGAACGCGCAAGGACTAGTCGCACTGACAACAATTCTACAATGAATTAGCGTAATTAATATTTTTGACTACTTACCTTGGTTAGCTATGCTCATCAAGTTTAGCTTGCTATCAAAAAAATGTGGAACACACACGGTGTGAGCATTGTGGGTGTGTTCATCGGCGACCGACAGGGGGAGCTTTTTGGAAACGCTCCATGGGGTCGTATTCTAGTGCATGAACAAACGACAAAGGTGAGCGTATGAGTTGGAGGACTTGTTGCTGAGATTTTTTGTTCACAATATGATTTTTTCACAATTTTTTAAAAATAAAAATGAGCTACAGACTAACATGGGCATTACAGGCTCTGCCCACTCTTGGCTTGAGTCCTACCTGGCTGGACGCTCCTTTAATGTGTCTTGGCAAGGTCGTCTGTCATCGACTCATACCCTCTCCACGGGGGTGCCGCAGGGGTCGGTGCTGGGTCCCCTCCTGTTTGCCATCTACACCACCTCGCTGTCCCATGTTATCCGCTCACACGGCTTCTCCTACCACTGCTACGCCGACGACACACAGTTATACCTGTCGTTCCAGCCAGACGACACCACAGTCTCCGCACGCATCTCCGCCTGTCTCTCTGATCTGTCAACCTGGATGAAAGACCACCATCTCCAGCTTAATCTGTCAAAAACCGAACTCCTGGTCATCCCTGCCCATGAGTCACTCTGCCATGACTTCAACCTGAAAATTGGCACCGTCACTATCACCCCTAAGCATGCTGCAAAAAACCTGGGCGTGCTACTAGATGATCGTCTTTCTCTCTCTGAGCACATTTCCTCCGTAGCGAGGTCATGTCGCTATGCTCTGTACAATATTAGAAAAATCAGACCGTACCTGACCCAATATGCCGCTCAGCTCCTGATTCAGGCTACAGTCATCTCCCGCCTTGATTACTGCAACTCGCTCTTGGCTGGCCTACCTGCTTGCGCGATCAAACCTTTGCAAATCGTCCAGAATGCCGCAGCGCGACTGGTTTTCAATCAACCTAAAAGGTCACATGTCACCCCCCTCTTCAGCGACCTGCACTGGCTGTCTGTAGCTGCCAGAGTTAAACACAAAGCTCTGACGCTAGCCTACAAAACCATCACAGGATCTGCCCCTGCCTATCTCAGCGTCTTAATCAAGGCTCACGTCCCGAACAGGGCGTTACGCTCAGCTCATACAAACCGTCTAGTTGTACCCTCGCCTCTCGCAAAGCGAGGTCACTCTAAACTCTTCTCTGTGGTCGTCCCCAAATGGTGGAATGACCTACCAACGGCTACAAGAACTGCAACATCCCTTTCTACCTTTAAAAAACTTCTAAAAACCTTTCTGTTTCGAGAATGCTTCCCTGCCTAACAGGGGCGGACTGGGACAAAAAATCGGCCCTGGCATTTTGGACCAGACTGGCCCACAACATTTGATAACACACCTTTTCAGTTTTTTCAGTGCAACTGTGCAAGTCTTTAAAACAACCTAGCTCAACAGGACATAAATAATCAAATCATATCAAATCAATTTTATTTGTATAGCCCGAAGTCAAAAAGTACATTTGCCTCAGAGGGCTTTACAATCTGTACAGGGAGTGACACCCTCTGTCCCTAGACCCTCGGTTCAAGTAGGAAAAACTTGCCCACAAAAAAATTTAACAGGAAAAAATGTGGAAGAAACCTTAGATAGAGCCACAGAGAAGCGATCTCTCTCCCAGGACGGACAGACGTGCAATGGATGTCACGTGTACAGAACAAATCAACACAAACATATTGTACAATTACAATGACTGACTGAAATACAGCCTGTTTATAATATATTTATATAAACAAACACACAGCTGCATTGACATAACACTAGCAATGAACAAAATTATGTCATTTTAAAAAGTGCTATTTTCTTCCATTGTAGGCTAACTTACATTGTCTTTAGCCATCTGGCTACATAAAACAGCCCATTATTTTCCAGGCCTAAAAAGGAGCTTACCCGAGGACAAAAAAAATAAAATTCAGACATTGAAAAAATTCAGTTGAACAAAAAAATTGAAAGTGCTGACTCTTCACTTTTCACTCACATTTTTGATGAGTGGTGGCTTTAAATATGTCTAGGGTAGAATTACTGGAATGTACAGATACCTGCAGCTGCATTCACATAACATAGACAAAATGATATAATTTTAAAAGTGAGATTTTCTATCAGTTATGTAGCCTACATTGTCCCTACCACCTAGGCTACATAAAGAACTGCTAAATCTGCAGGACAAAAAAGTAACTTAGCCAATAGGCCAGCCTAGTACTCACCCCACAGACAATAATAGTCTAATAAGAAATTAGACTTATTGTTATTGTTGGTGAATGGTGAACACGTTTTCTCACATTAAAGACTATTTCATTTAGAATAAAAGACGTAAGTAGGCTACTGAGCTAGGCTTATTTTCTCTTCCAGCCAGTGTAGCTACAATGTATTGTAGCGACCCTGCAGTAATGTGCTGTGTGTTACAATGTGAGTTCTGTGGTTTCCCATGGTCCATAAATGCACCTGTATGAGAGCAAGGGGGCGGGGGAGCAGGTGAGGGAAAGCGCGTGTATGTGAGCGTGTGTGAAGAGAGACGGCACGAGTGAGGCTGCAGAGTGGGACCTGTTATGTGTTCTTGGCGTGGTTATGGCCTACAATAACCAAGTGCTGTAACCAGACTGTCGCCACAGTATGTTTTATCATACTCATTAAGGGGTTGGGTGGCTTTATCCTACTCGTTGCATTTCATACATGTTCTGACAGTAGTCCAGCTTACCGCAGGTTCAACAACATGTTGAGTGCCACTGCCACCGGCACCACTGTCATCAGTGATGGGAGCTGATGGAGCCCTGCTGTGGCAAACATGTCGGTGATTTTAACACACTTCGCAGCATCTGCCTGAAGAGCAAGTTTCTTCTTATCGCGTTTTTCTGCGCCACCTTTACGTTTTCTCTCCATCTTTATCTGATAGCGTTTCACCCATCAATAAACTGCACACCGGTGCATCAAGCCAAAGGGGGGAGGTGTTTCATGATGTGATTGGGCCGGTCCCCTGTCAGTCAGCGTGTAAGGGCCGGTGGTAAGGAAACAAAGTCTTGCACAGCCTTTTCTCTCTTTTTTGTGCCTGTAGGCGGGACCAAAGCGTACAGAGTGGTTGTTCAACAGTGTGTTTAGGCTGCGTGATCTACTCGTTATGGGCCGGTCAGAAAAAAAAAAAAAAAAAATCAGGATTTATCGGCCCAAATAGCACGTCGGCCCACCGGGCAAATGCCCGGTATGCCAGATTGCCAATCCGTCCCTGCTGCCTAACAAAACTAACAAAACTAACAAACTACTCTGTGCTCCTTTACACCTTTTCAGCTTATGTCCTCCTCTGTAAGTCGCTTTGGATAAAAGCGTCTGCTAAATGCAATGTAATGTAATGTAATGTAATGTAATGAGTTGGAGGACTTGTTGCAGAGATTTTTTGTTCACGATACGATTTTTTCACGATTTTTTTAAAATAAAAATGAGCTACAGACAAATTCTGACAAAATAAAATTATCTTTTTATTTGTAGGGAAAAAATGTCTCTTTACAGAAACTCTCAAACAGTTTGTGTTCTTATTAGGGCTGCCAGCAAGCAGCTGATCTGACCATTACCTTTCAGCTTGAAGTATGAGCTAACTGAAAATAAAAACAATAAGGATGATAGCTCATTAACTCTTTGATGAGAGTCCACGGCCCCGGGAAATGGCGAGGTCCGGGCGCTGTAAACGCAGAGCCGGTCGCGGCGCAGAGCCGGTCGCGGCGCACCGCCGCCAGCGCCGGGGAGAGGTCCCATGAGGGGATCCTCCCGCACCGTGCGGCCGTCCCTGACCCGAGTTTAATCTCCCATGCAGACAGCGCGGAAGTTGCGGAGAAGTTGCGGTGAGTGGTTAAAATTGCAACACCGCCCTGAATTCACTGGGATTCACTGAAGTTGCGTTGAATTTGCAATTCGCAACACCATGAATACCTGGAGGGTCTGTGTTATGGTATCATTTACGGTACAGTCAGGCCTGGCGCAGATTACCACTACTGCGCATGTGTGCGTGTGTGTGTGACACAGAAAGGCAGACGCGGCAGTGGAAGCTGCAGCCACAACGTAACCTATTTGTTCTGCCTTCTGTAAGAAGCCCTGACTGGGATCTCTGTAATTTTGATGGTGAATACCGCAGCTTAGTGGACGTTTTCGGTATTGCGCCTTATGCGCCAGTTATCCACTTCCTGTTAAGTTTTCATGTAGTTTGTCGTATCTGACTTCACGAACGGGACGGACTTTCAGTGCTTTCATTTCGTTTTGTATTCCCACTTGAGCCTTGGACATTATTTGTCTGTAAGTATTACTTTGTGTTAGCACCGACATCTACTTGTTTTTACCCGTAATTTCGATCTAAATGTCCCCAAATGTGATGTTTAATGTCTTAATGTTTTGCTAGTCAGATTCCTCTAGCTACGCTAGGTCTCGTTCCGTGTGAGCTAAAAATAGATTAGGCTATAACATGTTGTGTTACGTATGAAAGGTTTCTCATAAGAAATTCATGCATGTTTATTTCTTGTTTTATTTCAGTTTTACAATGAGTGACAGAGAGAGTGCTATTGGAATGTAAAGAAGAAGAGTGAATAAAAAGGACAAAAGCAATTTCCACCGTACAATCTCTTTACTGTTAGCTAGCTGTCTAGCTCTGTACAGGCACACAGTGTGAGGGCAGCATAGTAAAAAGACAACAGCGCAGCGGACTCAAGTAAGAAGATTACAGAGGAAAAGAAACCATGAGTCATCATTCAGGCAGTCCAGAACGTGAGGAAAGCGAACAGGCTCGAGGTGGAGCTGAAGCAGAGCCCACCAAAAACGTTCCCCAGTTAACTGAACACCAAGAGCCTTTCCAAATGCCAGATGCCCAGTCACAAAAATCCTGTCACTCCTCACTGTGCTCCAGCAGGAGGTCATCATCAACAGCCGCTGCCAGAGCACAGGCCAAATTTAAAGCTGCACAGACACAACTAGGTTTTGCTGAAAAAGAAGCCAGCATGATGAAACAGAAAGCCGAGCTTGAAGCTAACGCATTGAGGCAAAGAGCTGAACTCGAAGCCAGTCTCCATCTCCTCAGCTGTCAAAAGAACGCTGCTGTCCGTGAGGCTGAAGCAGCCGCCTACGAGGAGGAACAGGAGAGTGAAAGCGGGGAGAAGCTCTGCGGACCAGACGTCCCTGAAAGGCCCCTCAATGCAGCTGAACGAGCCGGTAACTATGTCCAGCAACATGCACAGCTGTTTCACAGACAACCACAGCCACTGCAACCTCCGCCAGTGGAGCTTCAAGGTACATTCGGACACCGTGATGCCGGACCCAGGCCAGCTGTTCACCAACATCCGATGCTGAATGTCACAAACATCAAAAGAGAAGAACCTAGGGCGAGGTCTTCACCCAGGGCATATCCCAATAACTTACAGCTGCACACCAACACCCAAAGGGTGACTCCACAGGAGCCACAACCAGCACAAGATCTTGCCAGGTACCTCATGCGGCGAGAGCTCGTCAGCTCCGGCCTTCTCAAGTTCGACGACCGCCCTGAACATTACTGGTCATGGAAAGCATCATTTGTGACTGCCACTCAAGACCTAAACCTCTCCTGTAGAGAGGAGCTGGACTTGTTAGTCAAATGGCTTGGAGCCGAATCAGCGGAACATGCAAAAAGAATCCGCTCAGTGCATGTCCTCAATCCCGGTGCCAGCCTCAGCATGGTGTGGCAACGCCTGGAAGAATGTTATGGCACGCCAGAGGTCATCGAACACGCACTGCTTAAAAAGCTGGAAGATTTCCCCAAGCTGACCAACAAAGACAGCGGCAAGCTTCGGGAACTGGGTGACATCCTGCTTGAACTGGAGTGTGCAAAGGCAGATGGTTACCTCCCCGGCCTCGCCTTCCTAGACACAGCCCGGGGGGTAAACCCCATAGCCGAAAAGTTGCCCTACAGCCTTCAGGAGAAATGGATCGCCAAGGGGTCCAGATTCAAAGAAGACCACGGGGTAACCTTCCCTCCGTTCCCGCTCTTTTCAGAGTTCGTCCGTCAACAGGCCAAAGTTCGTAACGACCCCAGCTTTGCCTTCACCACCTCCACACCATCCAAACCGGACAAGGCCATAAAGCCAAGCCAGAGAGCTACAGTCAACGTACACCAGACTGACGCTTCATCCAAGCCCAGTGACAGTCCTCCCGGTTCCACAGGGAAGAACACTAGCGAACCAGATCGGGAGTGCCCACTGCATAGGAAGCCACACCCACTCAAAAAGTGTAGGGCCTTTAGACTAAAGACTATTGATGAACGTAAGTCATACTTGAAAGACAACCACATATGCTACAAGTGTTGTGGGTCAACTCAGCACATTGCAAAAGACTGCAAAGCGCCCATCAAATGCACCGAGTGCAATAGTGAAAAACACATAGCAGCTCTCCACCCTGGTCCTCCTCCACCTACAGACAATGCCCAAGCTCACAAAGAGAAAAGCGGGGAGCCGACCGAGGACACACCAGCAGCTGTGTCTAACTACTGCACTAAAGTCTGCGGTAATGCAAACACCCCACGCTCATGCGCCAAGATCTGCCTGATCAAAGCCTTTCCTGCAGGGAAAAAAGAAAAGGCAATTAAGGTGTATGCAGTGCTGGACGAACAGAGTAATAAGTCTCTCGCGAAGGCAGAGTTCTTCAACCTCTTTGGGGTCAATGCCAGCCCAGCACCGTATACACTGAAGACCTGCTCGGGAACTACAGAGACCTCCGGCAGGCGAGCCAGCAACTTCATGCTCGAGTCCATGGATGGAGGACTGCAACTCCCACTCCCCACGCTGATCGAGTGCGACATGGTGCCTGATGATCGATCAGAAATCCCGTCGCCAGATGTGGCATACAACCACCCACATCTCCAGCCAGTTGCGCACAAGATTCCTGCTGTGGACCCCAACGCACCCATCCTCCTGCTCTTAGGAAGAGACATCCTGAGAGTCCACAAGGTACGGGAGCAGATCAACGGGCCACACAACGCTCCTTATGCGCAACGACTCGACCTGGGCTGGGTCATCGTGGGCGAGGCCTGCCTGGAGGCCGTCCACAAACCAGATGAAGTCAATGTGTACAAAGCAAGTGTGTTACCCAATGGCCGTGCATCTTTTCTCCGTCCCTGTCCACACAACATCCAGGTGAAGGAAGACTACAGTGGCAAGCCACACCGCCACCAATGCCTCTCCTCCACCCAGCAGATGGACGACCTGGACCAGGCAGCGAGCACAGATGAGCTGGGGCACACCATCTTCGAGCAGATCAGATACAAGATGGACATCGATGTGGATGCTGTCAGGTTCTTCACCGACAGTAGAATCGTGCTTGGCTACATCCATAATTCGTCAAGAAGATTCTACGTCTATGTAGCCAACAGGGTGACCCGCATCAGACAATCCACCCATCCAGACCAGTGGTCCTACACCCCGACAGACCGAAATCCCGCGGACCATGCCACCAGGTTCATGCCGGCAGCGGAGCTACAGCAAAGCAGTTGGCTCACTGGTCCCAGCTTCCTTACGCGTGAGAACACAGACGAGACTTTAGAACCCAACGTCTTCACCCTCGTTGAACCCGAAGCAGATACAGAGATCTGGCCCGAGGTTGCGGTTCTGGCCACCAGAGCCCTGGATGCTGGTCTGGAGTCTCAACGCTTCGAAAGATTCTCTAACTGGAGAAACCTCTGCAAAGCCACTGCCAGGCTTATCCATGTTGCCGCATCCTTCAAAGGCAATCCAGCCAGCTCGGTACGCAACAGGTGGGGCTCATTCAGAGACACACTCACACCAAGCGAGCTGTCCCATGCAGAGAACATCATCATCCGTGCTGTTCAGCATGACGCCTACGAAACCGAGCTAGACTGCCTCAGAGAAGGCAGAGAACTTCCCAAACAGAGTCCACTCAAGAAGCTGAATCCAGTGGCCGATGAAAGTGGCCTACTGCGGGTTGGAGGCCGCATCTCATCCGCCCCCGACCTGCCAAGGGCAGAGAAGCATCCTCTGATCATCCCGCACACTCACCACATCGCTACATTGCTGGTGAGGTTTTACAACGAACAAGTAGTTCACCAGGGGCGCCACATAACAGAGGGTGCCGTGAGAGCAGCCGGATACTGGATCGTCGGAGGTAAGCGTCTGGTGTCTTCTCTCATCCATAAGTGTGTGATCTGCCGCAAGCTACGCAGGCGTCTGGAGGAACAAAAGATGGCTGACCTGCCTCCCGACAGGCTCACTCCAGAGCCTTTCTTCACCCACGTAGGCCTTGATGTCTTCGGACCATGGGCCGTCATGACGCGGAGAACGAGAGGAGGAAGTGCGGACAGTAAGCGCTGGGCAGTGATATTCACATGTATGTCAACCAGGGCTGTCCACTTTGAGCTCATAGAGTCCATGACCACCGACAGCTTCATCAATGCCTTGAGAAGATTCTTTGCTATCTGTGGCCCGGCCAAGCTTCTCCGTTCCGACAGAGGGACTAACTTTGTTGGGGCTTGTAAAGAGCTGGGCATCGACACAGAAGACTCACCAGTTTCAACTTACCTCCAGGGCAGTGGGTGCTCCTGGATCTTTAACCCGCCTCATTCTTCACATATGGGGGGGGCTTGGGAAAGACTCATCGGCGTTGCCAGGCGCATCCTGGATGCCATGCTGCTCCAGACAGCACACACTCGCCTGACACACGAGGTGTTGAGCACTCTTATGGCCGAGGTCATGGCCATAATGAATGCAAGACCCCTAGTACCTGTGTCCTCCGACCCAGATGCGCCCACAGTCCTTACCCCAGCTATGCTCCTGACCCAGAAGACGAGTACCGTCTCCGCCCCCTCTGGAAACTTCCAGATGGCTGAATTGCACGGAAAGCAGTGGAAACATGTGCAGTGCCTTGCAAACACCTTCTGGAAGAGATGGAGGAGAGACTACTTATCCACACTGCAGGGCCGCCGAAAGTGGACCGCCGAGAGGCCGAGCGTCCAGGTCGGCGACGTCGTCTTGCTCAAGGACAGTCAAGCCCACAGGAATGAATGGCCTGTGGGACTGATCGTCAACACGCTGCCGAGCGGAGACAAGAGGATCCGCAAGGTGGAAGTGAAGATTGTTAAAGACGGAACTGTGAAAGTTCTTCTGAGACCCGTCTCAGAGATCGTCGTTCGGCTTTCTGGAGAAAGCTGAAGACCATATCCTTTGAAATTGAAGTTTATGTTGTGTTAAAGTAAAAGTTTGTAGTGGCATAATAGTTATATGCCAAGCGGGGAGTGTTCTGCCTTCTGTAAGAAGCCCTGACTGGGATCTCTGTAATTTTGATGGTGAATACCGCCGCTTAGTGGACGTTTTCGGTATTGCGCCTTATGCGCCAGTTATCCACTTCCTGTTAAGTTTTCATGTAGTTTGTCGTATCTGACTTCACGAACGGGACGGACTTTCAGTGCTTTCATTTAGTTTTGTATTCCCACTTGAGCCTTGGACATTATTTGTCTGTAAGTATTACTTACCGACATCTACTTGTTTTTACCCGTAATTTCGATCTAAATGTCCCCAAATGTGATGTTTAATGTCTTAATGTTTTGCTAGTCAGATTCCTCTAGCTACGCTAGGTCTCGTTCCGTGTGAGCTAAAAATAGATTAGGCTATAACATGTTGTGTTACGTATGAAAGGTTTCTCATAAGAAATTCATGCATGTTTATTTCTTGTTTTATTTTAGTTTTACAATGAGTGACAGAGAGAGTGCTATTGGAATGTAAAGAAGAAGAGTGAATAAAAAGGACAAAAGCAATTTCCACCGTACAATCTCTTCACTGTTAGCTAGCTGTCTAGCTCTGTACAGGCACACAGTGTGAGGGCAGCATACTATTTCTAATTAAAAAAAGACGAAAAAGAACATATCCTACTTCTCTCGCATTCGCCAAGAATCGCGATTCATTTTTTCTGTCAACCGGTGCGAGTCGTCACGCATTTGTACCGATTTTAATCTGTTAAAAACACTGTTAAAAACATCCCGATTAACACAGCGTTAACGTTCAAGTGGGTTCAGCTCATTTAGGGATACAAGAGAATGAAAAAGCAGGTAAAACTGCAAAGGAGGCAATAAAGAAAGAGGAGGTGGGAATGAAGGTAAAATTATCAAAAGCAGAAAGGAAAAGTTTAATATGGAAAGAAATAATCAATCAATGAAAACAATGTTGGAAGAACCAGTAAATAAGTGAGACATTTATATAAACTACAAGGTGAAGTTGGAGAGGTGGGGTGTTGTGGAGGTATCAGAGTGGAGCAGGTGACCATGAGCAGACTAATAATAGGGCACAGTTAACTGAATAACACACTCAGTATATCAGGAAAACATCCAACTGGTCGGTGTAGCTGTGGGGAGAGAGAGACAGTGAAAGGGAGAGGAAGAGATGACAGCAGGCTGCGGAAGACAGGAAGAGTGGAGAAGAGTTTCAAGAGAAGAATAGAATGTGGGAAATGTAGAGAAGGGAGGAAAATCATTATGAGATATCTTGTTTTAACTGAGTTAAAAAGTAATAATAACAAGTAAAAATAACAAAGAGGAAGTAAAGTCCAGGAGAGTGCAGTACTGTATATGCAACATTAAGGATGCCAACTGCCATTAAACAACAAAGAAGAAGAAGGAGTTTGGTCAGTTTAGTTTGTATGCAGACTACCTTTGTTGGATGAGAGAATAAAAGGCAACCAGTCTTTCTGTACACCTCCTGGCCTGCGTGATGTTTTTGTGATCCTAGATCTCTCTTTACTACAGTCGCTGATCAGAGCAGTTAGCAGTTGGCAGTTGACAGTTCTATTCCTGTTTACCAGCATGCACTGGTTCTAGGTTTCTATGGTTACAAAAATAAACAAAACACACTAAGCTGCTGAGACAAACTGACATATACTAACTAACATATTTTCTAGGGGCATAAACATTATGTAGAATTTAGCGTCTCTAGTGTCAGAGTGTAATCCCAATATGTACTCGAGTATTTGTTCTGATTACATTACTTATGATCAAAAACACTGCGCTAACAGCCAATCATCAACCAGGTCATCAGCAGCAGACCCAGCAGCAGCTAATATCACTGACTAGTCCAACAGCAGTCAGCCCAGCTCGGCGTCTGTCTTTCAGCCTTTTATTTCACCAAGCTCTCACCAACCACTAGAAGTCAGTCCCACATTTACTCTTGTCCGGCGGCTTCTTGCTCGTTCACTCTCTTCTTTTCTCTTCTTAACTTCCTCCATCAACGTCCTCTTCACTCTCTTCTCCTCTGCCATTATGTCCATAGAGGCTGCTGAGCCCAGTTCCATTGCCCAATTAAAGTCATGGCACAATTCCCCCACGCTCCAGGCCTAAAGACCTCCTCCTCACAGTGGTCCAAAATGCAGTGATGCTCTGAGCTCACAGTCCGGGAAGCCCAGCTAAACTGAGCTAACAACAGCATTAACAATTTCTCCATAAAACATGATCCAGTTTCACCAAAATCAGTTGATGGTGTGCTGTGAAGGTGGAGCACAAAGTTACATAGTGTGAGAATAGACGAACAAATGACCCCATTCACCTGATAATAAGTCAATGTAACAATAAACTGATTTCAAAGAGGAAAATACATGATATTGCTTTAATCATCAACAAGAAGAGAGAAAGCCTCCAAAGAAATATCACACAGTGGTTGTTACAGTACATTCAGGCCATTTCTGGTGCAGAGAGCTGGCAGTTAGCAACTGTAACTGTAGCTAAATCTTCATCACCACCCATTTCACTAAGTCTATCTAACATTTTACCTCAGCATCTCAAGCAGGCTAGGGCTCCCATGGGTGGAGTCACCCATCTCTTCCATTTCTAAGTGGGTCAGTGGGTCCAGTACGCTCACCAGTAAAATGCCATTACTGCAGCAAATGTAGAAAGATAATGAGCGGCAATTAGCAAGGTTGTATCATTGGCTCCCAGTTAATAGATCTGAATCCTAACCCACCCTGACAGAGTGGGCCCTGGGGTGCCGCCGTGTTTACATATACTGCTCTTTTTTCTCTTTCTCCATTTCCTCCTTCCATCCACTAGCACAGTAATATGCGAACACTGTCAGTGCTACAGTACAGTACATTGCAGCATCACACATCATGCAGCCAGTCAGAGCCAGAGGGTTAAACTGAGGTCACAGTGAAGACAGCTGAGTGCACTAAAAATATGGTTTGAGTACAAAGAGGGAGAATAGATTTATGCACATCCTTGGCAATATTACCTGTAAAGATTCATGTACAGGATGTTTGAACCACACCTGTCTGGCACTGTTCTTCAGTACTGGGATGTGTGTTTCATTCTTGCTCTGTAGAGCTGCTGCTGCGATATGTGTGTGTGTGCACGTGCGTGTGCATGCGTGCGTGTGTGTGTGTGTGTGTGTGTGTGTGTGTGTGTGTGTGTGTGTGTGTGTGTGTGTGTCTGTTTCATTCATGATGACCATCAGGATCAGATGTCTGCTTAATCTAACTGCCAGAGAGCAATCAGAGGAGCCAGACATGACATGAATAATAATACTGCTTTGAGTTAGACTCCAAAGATCTATGAAATGGTTTGCACATCTACATATTACATGTTACAAAAACTGTTTCAAAACTATTAAATTGTCAATGTCATTGAACCATGTGTGTTCATGTTTCATTCACAGATTTACATGCTTAAAGTGTTTGTTTCTGTTTTCTGATTTATGAATACAGTTTCTAATAGTCCTGACAATATATGAAGAAAATTGAAATGAGAGAAAACAGACAGACGGAGAGAAAGAGAGACCCCGCCCAAGAAAAGTCTACAGCATAGGACTGCTGCAGTAAGACAAAACACACATACACTCACACATATCCATGCACACACATACACACATACATATGGAGGAGACACAACGCAGTGAGAGTGGGAGAGGGTCCCCACCCCTGTCTGTCTACATTGCAGCAATGCTGCAGTCAGACAAAGGGGAACAAAGGTTTCATAACAGAGCAGCAGCCAGTGTTACAGCAACCCCTAGTGGTCCAACAGTAAACACCGGAATAGTCCCTCAGACCCACCTCTGACAACAATTGAGAGGGAATAACATGTCACTAAGTGTGTATTTGAGCAGATGATCGTGATGGAAAGCAAAATTGGAAATGATAGAAAATATTATGTGCATGTTAATATTTCCAAAGAACATCATGGGTAGTGTGTGGCGTTGCAACTGAGGGTAAAATGGTGCGAGAGACAAATTAGCTGATTGGTGCGGCGTCTCCAGTAATGCAGGCTTTGTACCACACACGTTGTGGTGAAAAGGTAGCTGAGCCAGAAGGTCAAGCTTTTAGTTTATTTTCAGCTTTAATAGTTAATACTAACTGCGTTCAAACTATTAGCTGTGATCATGAACTTTAGGTAGTGACCAAAAGAATGAGATATAGATATAAGCTGCCAAAATGAGTTTCCTTTGTACATGGCTGGGCTCAGCCTTAGCGAGAGGGAGGGGATCTCAGACCTCTGGCCGGTGCTCAGAGTAGAGCCACTGCTCCTGTTGCATCTTAAAGAGCCAGCTGAGGTGGATCCATCTGCATCAGGATCTTTCTAGGCAGCTTCCTTTGGAGGTTTTCTGGTAGCCCCAAAGATGCTTGAGAGATTAGATATCTTATCTGGCTTGGGGACGTCTCAGGATCCCCCAAAGAAGACATTGCTTGGGGAAACATCTGGACACTACCTTCACACTCAATGTGTTATTATTTATTCCTCATTGCTTTTGAAATACACAAGTGGGAACACTTAAATGTTTGTAGCCAAGCTTGTTTCTTCTTTTCCATTATTTATTAAAAAAAAAGAACAACAAAAACACTCAAATTAAACACAAGGTCATAAACTGTAGCAGTCATCTCTCTTTGTGTCCACCCGTGGGTTCAGACAAAAAGGACTTCTTCTAAACACGAATCTTCCTCTTTCCACAGCTGACCCGAGTTAATCAGTTAATAGGAAAAGCTAAATACATAAACAATTAATACATCCAAATGACAATTCCCATACTATAAAAATTATCTAAATTATAAAATAATTAAACCCAAAAATGGTTGAACTGAATACAGCATATTGTTCCTACATACAGCCAAAAGTGTCTTTCTTGATAAACGGCTTTGTCTTTCAAAAATTATGTCCCTCCTTGTTAGAAATTCTCCAAACCCCAGCCAAGATAACCCTAATGACACACAATGATGTTATTGCAGTTATGCTTTCATACTTTTTATCTATATTTTTTGGGCCTTTTATGTCTTTAATTGATAGGACAGCCGAAGAGAGACAGGAGGCAGGGGGCAGAGAGAGGGGGAATGACATGCAGCAAAGGGCTGTCCGATGCCGAATTCGAACCAGGGCCAACTGCAGCGAGGACTGTAGCCTCTATACACTGGCGCCTGCACAACCCACAACCCCTATGCTTTCATGCTTGACAAAGTTTCTCTAGAGCCAGAGAGGACATCAGACTGTTTACACAGTCTGAGTAATACTAACTATGACAGTGAATTGACCTGTTTGTGTTCAACTGGCAGATTTCACCTTCTGCTAACGCTCAGTCAGGGATCATTGTGCTGTTGTATAGATTAATAATTTTGGTTTAAGTTGCCTTTTTTTCAATTAATTTTTGTGAATATACATGACAGCCTGCTCATGGTATCAATCAATAGATGCATGATAAACCATCTGCTGTCTAACTTTCCATTATAAGAGAAATCATAAGCATGAACCACAAATGTTTCAAATTAGGCAAGGCAAGGCAAATTTATTTGTATAGCCCAATTCGTACACAAGGCAATTCATAGTGCTTTACAGAGGCAAGGAAAAACATTTGACATTAAGACAAGTAGTAGCTATAGAAATAAAAAAATAAAAAGAGAAGAAAATTTAATTAAAAACATCAGAATGTCATTTAAAATCATTAAAATATAGCTTTAAAAAAAAGTCAGATGGCATTGTGTCAAGACAGCATGTCGATGATTTAAGATGCTGAACTGTTTCTTCTATGTTTTTTTTGATCAGCTGTATTAAATTCTGACATCACAGTTGATTCATTCCTAGGCGGTTTTAGGGATTGCGTCACTTTATCATTTTGTAGTTTTGTGTTGATATTTAACCTTATAGATTTGATTTTTTTCATTGAAAAAGTGAGCAAATTCATTGCATTTTTCTTTTGAAGAGAGTTCTGAAAGTATCTCTTTTGGGGGGTTTGTAAGCTTATCAACTAAAGCAAACAGAGTGCGAGTGTTGTTGATGTTTTTATTAATAATTTTAGAGAAGTGTTGCTGTCTAGCCTTGATTAACTCATGGTTGAAATTACAGAGACTTTACGTTTGTAGGAACGTGGTGAATTTGGAGTTTAGTTTTTCTCCATTTACGCTCTGCTTTCCTACATTCCTCCATGGTGATCTCTGTCTACTCAAGGTCATCTTAGTTTTAATAGGTGCAACAGCATCCATGACATTTGAGATTTTTCAGTTGAAATTATCCAGGAGTTCATCAACTGTCTCTGCACTCACAGTTGGTGACATTGCTATAGCCTTCATAAACTTAGCACTAGTATTCTCATTTATGTACCTTTTCCTAACAGACACGGAGGTTATCTGAATGTTTGGAATTATCTGTAAGTCAAAGAACACAAAAAAATGCTCGGAAAGAGCCAAGTCCTTAACAACAACAGAAGAAATGTCAACACCTTTAGAGATAACCAGATCTAGAGTTAGTAAAACAGTGGACAATTCAGATTCAAACACAAAGGAATGTGTGTGTGCGTGTATGTGTGTTAGAGACTTGACATCATTTTCATTTGGCCAGGGGGGAGGAGAGAAGAATAACAAAGACACTGATGTGTTATATTATCCAGACATGGATGACGGCCTGTCCAGGCAAGGTCAGCAAGCATCTGACTTATGGTAGTGGAAGGAGGAGGTGGTGGTATGGTGGTTGTGATGGTAGAAGATGAAGGAGAAGTGGCCATGTCTTTGGGCTGCAGATAAAGTTGGGCTTGGTTCAATGTATTTTTGGAGGAGAGATGGGAGGCTCGATGGATGGTGGGACTAAATAAGGTGGACTGCTGCGGGTTCTGTCCGGAATGATCAGTAGGGGACTGGAGTGTTGTATCAGCTTGTTTTAGAGAAAATATACTGTCCTGTTCATTTAATACTGGTGCAGTGGCAGATTCAACAGAACGTTCCTCATAAGCCATCTTGGTTGTGTAATGAAAACTTTGTACAGTCAAACAAAAATGAGCCCAGCTGGAAATCTGTCTGAACAGGTGCAGACTGCACACATCTGCCTGAGTTAGCAGATTCAAGGCTCTAGTTAACCCATCCTGTATTCAAGAGGCAGGTTAAGTATTGTAAATCCTGCTCAAACCACATTTACACTATTAAGAAAAAAAAAATGCAAATCTACAGGGAATTGATAATATTAAATGTTAGCTTTAAGGTGTTTAATGAGATTAGGAAGCCTTAAGATCATCATTTTGAATGGATGAACCTGCTGTTTGACTTTAAGCTTGTCATACTGGAACAGCAGGGCCTTGGTGGCTGGCACACAGTCTTAATCCACATTACAGCTGGCAGGCGTCTTCTTCCCACCCTGCATCTTCTACTCTATGATCAGACTGCATGACAGACAGAAACACAGAGAGGTGGTGAAGAGACCAGCTGCCTGCATGTGTCTATCTGTTGAGTGGCAGTAAGGAGAGAGGTGAATAGCTGTTAGTTCGGTTTTCAAACAAAACAGGAAGCCACTTTCCAAAACCTTAGACTCAGTTTATCTGGAACACTTTGCACACTTTCAGCTTTAATACTAAGTAACGTTACTCGTTACAATGTCCTGCTTGTTAAGAAAACATTGTCCAACATGTTCATATATGAAAAGGGTCTCTTACTTATTACCAGCTTTGCTTTTATCAGCCTTTGTCAACATGTTTCCTGTTTCTATATGTAGCTGTAGCAGATCTAGAAAATGTTACGAGGTGCCAAAGTAGAGGCAAAAATGTTTTGGCAGAGCCGCTGCCCTCCCTGATATTTGCTCTTACTCTACACTTCAGTATCATAAATTATATTTCATTTATTTATTTCATTACTTTATTGTTTGTATGGGTTAAGACCTTTTCTTTGTTCTGTATAATTGTATTGTACCACATATTGACTTCACACAGACTTCTAGACAGTCAGTCACAAATGTGTTAAGTGTTGAGAAGTCTCAGACCTCCTCCTCCCATTCTCAACACTGTTGTTCCTTCAGAAAGCATGAGAGACAGAGTTTACAGCAAGTTCACTGTCACTCTCCCCCGACTCCATCAGCTCTTTCATGTCTTCACAGTGAGGCTGCTGCACTAAATGCAGTCTGTTTCAACAGAACTGTCTGCATAATGAGCATTTTTATACTCACTTCTCTTGCTGTTCATAATAAATATTCAATTACACAAATCTATGAGTAGTTAATTAACATATGCCAACACGTCAGATTCTCTTTATCAGTCAGCTGCTGATCAAACACATTATACAGTAATAAACACTGTATCAGAAATCATTATTCTACTGTGAAACATAGTTTCATAGTTCTTGACAACAGAGCAGTACAGTAATGTACGTACAGGACAAAAAATGATGTATATATAAAATAGGCAGTAAAACAAATCACAGCACATGAGCCACACTAAGCTATGTACTGCCATCTAATGGTGCTCTTGAACATAACATATTCCACAAGATAGTGACAGATGTGAGGAGATTGTAAATTTGGTTTGCCACTATGCCTGCTGTGACAGAGGTGCTGAAGTATACTGAATACCTCAGTGAGTACAGTGACAGCATTTCATTTGCAGACATTGCAGCCAGTGAACCACCAGGATTCACATGAATAAAGGTTAATTGAGCAATCTACTAATAGTGGCCACAAAGGATTTCATCATATGATTGATCATAAGACAGAGGATGAGGGCATGTGGCACACATGCACCTTGTGAAAGTTGAGTGAAACTTGATCTGTCTTGAAAACATTTCAAGAGAAAGCTCCAAATCATCTGGGGCTCACAGGTTCCACTGCTACTGTAATCATTTCATCATTCATTGTGATTCATTGTCATTTTATCATTCATTGTGATTCATTGTCATTTTATCATTTATTGTAATTCATTGTCATTTTATCGTTCATTGTAATTCATTGTCATTTTATCAGTCATTGTGATTCATTGTCATTTTATCATTCATTGTAATTGTACAATATGTTTGTGTTGATTTGTTCTGTACACGTGACATCCATTGCACGTCTGTCCGTCCTGGGAGAGGGATCCCTCCTCTGTGGCTCTTCCTAAGGTTTCTTCCACATTTTTTCCCTGTTAAAGGTTTTTTGTGGGCAAGTTTTTCCTCACTTGAACCGAGGGTCTAAGGACAGAGGGTGTCACTCCCTGTACAGATTGTAAAGCCCTCAGAGGCAAAATGTACTTTGTGACTTTGGGCTATTGTTATACATGTGTAGTCTCTAAGGCCAAGCACAGGTAACCCAGACAACATCACCAGGTAACTGAGCAACAAAACATATATAAAGATGTTTCAAACATAACCACAAATCAGTCTGAAAAGCATGTGTAAAGATTTTCTCAAAGAAGCATCACTGACAATACATTTTATCTGTTAATAAAAAGACAGTTATCGCTAACTTAATCAATTATTTACATACATCACTTTTCTATTGTTTGTGTGATTTATTTTATCTTTCAGTTTTATTATTATTATATTTATTGTTTCATGTAAACATTATGTCATAATCTGATCTGGGTACAGAACACATTGCACCAGTCCTGGCTACTCTTGTGATTCATATTGATTTTTTTATCAGTTGATTTTGATTTGTTTGTTGCAGCAACAAATACACACCACACACAGACACATCAGAGTTATTAGTCATGGTAGCAGCTGCAACTGCAGAGCAGAGTCTATATTGAGTCGTACTTCCCCACTGCTCTGTCTCTACTGTGTTTGGTTAAATCTTTTACAACCAATTTGTCTTCATTTCAGCAGGCCTACAGCAGAGGCCTGCTGCCTGAGGCTCAGCATAATTGGACTACAGTCTGTATAATGAAGGCTTCCCAACAGGAAAGCAGCACAGAGACTGAGCTGACTCCAACACAGCGCAGACTCCACTGTACTACACTGCTGATGTCACTACCTCCTATCAGAGAATATACACACATTGAATTTTTATAGCAGCTTGTGATGTGTGTGTGGGTATTAGCAACCTTCCTGCTTGTGAGTCAAGTTAAACTAAGGAAAGCAGACACCCACCACTGGCAAGTCACAGATATGGTGACAGATACCAGGGGTGACTTCATGGTGGAGAGTGTTTGGAGATAGTAGATGGTCTCGTCATGGTTGATGAATTCTACTTTTGCACATCCATTCATGTTTTTGCAAAGAGAGAGTAGACAAAACCAACGTGCATTAGTACTGAGATATTTTATTGAAGAAAATCTACAAACACAGCCTCACAGGCAGACAATGTGTAGGGTTTAGTGGTGGCATTTAGTGGTGAGGCTGACAATTGTAACCAACTGAATTCCACTCCCCTTCCAGGCATGTAGGAGAAACTATATGAAAAAGCCTGTCTAGAGCAAGTGTTTAGATCAGGGGTCGGCAATTAGCGGCCCGCGGGCCAGAACTGGCCCGCCATCAATTATATCTGGCCCGCTAGATGACGTTGATTTATTTTAATATATATATATATTTTTTTTTTAAATATATCTTTTAAACCTCATGTTTCCCTTCAAAATACAACAATTCCACAACATTTATTGAAAAGTAGCTGATAAGTAACGTGACAGCAGCCAGAACATCTACGCAGCCTCTTTACCTGACGCACAGGTCGGAACGCTAATTGGCACGTGCGTGCGCTGTAACCTGTGGAAAATAAAAGTGTCCTGTGTCCCTCTTGCAACGGACAACGTGAACAAATATGCTAAGGCAGGTTGACTGTTTCATGACAGACGCAGTGGGCGTTTAAGGCCGTAAAACCCCTAACCACACACTTTTATACACCTTGTTACACGCATTTTGTACAGTGCTCCCTTAATAAATCAGGACGTTCAACCCCCCCCCCCCCCCCCCCCCCGGTCATGGCCCGCGATGGACTTGTCAGAAAAAATTTGGCCCGCGTCCAAACTTAATTGCCGACCCCTGGTTTAGATTGTCCATTCTGGGCTACTGTAGAAGTCTCCATGGAAGATACTACACTACAATTTGTATCTCAACACACACACACACACACACACACACACACACACACACACACACACACACACACACACACGCGCGCACATACTTGATACAGTAACAACTTAGAATATTTGTCTCTCCACAAGATTGCTGACAGCAGTCTTTACAAGTGTCTCTGATGTCTGGAGCCGTTGTTTGGATCAGTGCTTTGAGTGTCTCCAATCTATTGTCACTCTGGGCCTCTGAGTAGAGTTTCAAATCCCCATTCAGATAAAATTTTATATTAGATAATAGGACAGTATAATTATTTCAAAAATTCACAAAAAATCAGATTTTATTTGTTTAGCCTAAATTCACAAAGTCTATTTTCCTCTGAGGCTTTACAATCTGTACAGGGAGTGACACCCTCTGTCCTTAGACCCTCGGTTCAAGTGAGGAAAAACTTGCCCACAAAAAACCTTTAACAGGGAAAAAAAGGTGGAAGAAACCTCAGGAAGAGCCACAGAGGAGGGATCCCTCGCCCAGGACAGACAGACGTGCAATGGATGTCACGTGTACAGAACAAATCAACACATATTGTAAAATTACAATGACTGATAAAATGACAATGAATTACAATGAATGATAAAATGACAATGAATCACAATGAATGATACAATGACTACAGTAGCAGTGGAACCTGTGATAGAGATAGAGAGACACGGATGCACAGTATATGTAGTGGACGTCATGCAGGACCACAGCAGAGAGAGAGAGAGATTTTTTATTTTGATTTTTGAACAGCACTTTATTTACAGTTAGCATAAAACAAACAAACAGTCTCTTGATCACTGAATCAGTTTAAGAATGATGCAAACTTCAGTTCTCCACTGGTCACCTGACACAAAAGCTCTTCATGAGCCCACTGCTGTTCAAACACCTCCACCTTCCCTGGGAGCCTGTGGAAGCAGAACTCCAGCCTCAGTCTGGCCTTCACGTTCAGCTTCCACAGAGTCACAGCATCAAGACTCAGCCCTCCCTGCAGTCTGTCCCTACGAGTCAGGTAGATCGACTCGATTTTAGCTTCTCCAATTAAAAAGTTCAGGAGTTGACACTTTGCCTTTTCTGTTTTTTTATATCGAATTCCACAAATAAAACTAGGGATGGTAAAAATGACACCAAACAGGTTAAAAACACGAGTTAAAACATTAAAAAATCCTGCCAAACTCCTGCACTCAGTGAAAACATGAAAGATGTTTTCAGTCAGACCACAGAAAGGGCACTTGTTTAAAACACTGTGATTAATGACAGATAAAAAGGCGTTGGTTGCAATGGCACCATGTAAAATTCTCCATTGGAGATCTCCAGTTCTTTTTTTCAGAGGAGGTTTGTACAGAGCTGTCCACTGTCACAGCCTCTCAGTCAACACACACTCCTCTCTATTGTACAGGCCCGTTCTGTGGATAGTTTTTACACAGCTTGTGTACAGAGTCTTTTTCTCGGCCTTGTGCAGGCTTAGTTTTTCTCCAATGTTTGTTTTTTTCAAAAGAGGGCCACTGAGCTCTGCAAACCCAGGGCTTAGGTGGATCTCTGGGTATGGGTCTTTGGGGTCTGGTTCAGCCTCTACTCTGCTGTGTCTGAGGAGAAGGCCTCTCTCCTTCTCTGTCAGCCTCTTCCTCCAGAGCTCCAGGCTCTTCTCTATCAGACGGACAGAGCTCACTCCCAGCACAGAGCTCAGAGCCTGACTGTCCGTGAGCGCTGGTCCTGCTGCATTCACCAGCTGGCTCAGACAGACGACCCCTGAGCTGCACAGCGCCCCCATCAGCCCAGGCACAGGGCTGCCGCTCACATCCAGCCTGGCACCACAAATTAAAGGCTCCTTTAACAGCCAGTGCAGAGAGTCACACCTCTCAGTCCTTTTGGTTTTAAACAGCGCCCAGGATTTAAAAACACCCTGATAAAAAGGAGGCAACCCACCTAACTTTAGACATTTAAAATCAGAGCAGCATCTAGCCCTAGGTTGTTGACACACCTGAGTGTGCAGCTGGCCACATCCCTCCACACCAGGGGCCTCATGTACAAATACTTGCGTAGATTTCCTACTAAAACTTGGCGTACGGCAGAACCCGGAAACTGTTGTACGCACAAAAAAATTCAGTGCTATCAAAGTGTGCGTACGCACGGATCCAAGCACGTTTCTTTTGTACATCCCAATCAACGTGGAATTCAGCGCACATGCACCTCCTCCCTGTCCACGCCCATATTTACATATGCAAATCTATTTAAATAGGCCCTGGACTTGAGATTCACCTCTTTGTCCGATCAGATAACGCAATGAACAAAGGAAAGAAAATGAATTTGAGTCTGAGCTAGATATTCTAGTGAATGAAGTGGAGATTCTGTTTGGTTCCCTGTCAACAGGGATAAATATGACCAAAAAAAGACGTCAGTGGTAGCATGTGTGTGAGGCTGTAAATGCCGTGGGATCCGAGCAGCGCACACACAGGTGTGGACAGGTGTGGCGCTGCAGCTGACATTTTACGCCCGCTTTTACTGACAGGAATACTGAACACAACGAGACAATCAGGGGCTTGTTAGAAAGCTCTGCAGCTCTAATTTCACAAGCGGAAAATAAAGAAATAAAGAAAACCAAAAACATGATATTTGAATGCGCACATGCCCAAATATGCTTTGACACACTGGCACATTGGCACGGCTTCTGGGTAAGTAAAGAGTTTAATCCTTTAATTGTCCCGTATGTAAACCAGCGTTACATATGGGACAATTAAACGAATAGAAGCCACCCATCGCGCACCGTGCCAGCCTCCTCCAGCCTGTTCCCAGCCATGCTGTCAGTCATAATGAATGAGTCGTGCGTTGAACCAGGCCACCTTGCCACGATGTTAGTTAGCTGCATTTGCGCATCACATATGATTTGAACATTGATGGAATAAAAATGTTTCCTACTTAGATAAACAGCTCCCGCTGGAATGCCCCTGTTGCCAGAAACCCCAGCGTATAGTCAGCACAACCCCGAGCTACTCGTCTGAACTACATCTGAACGTGAGCGTGGAAAAGGACGTACGCCACTTTTTTGGGCGTACGCAAGCTTTGTACATGAGGCCCCAGGTCTGGAACTGCTCACTCGAGCTTGGACTTGACACGAGTTAGGCTGCTGAGAAAGATCTCCGTCGGAAAAGTGGACTGGACTGGACTGTAAAAGTTCTCCCGCAGACGAAACTATTGGATTGTGAGCTGAATAAAAACCTAGAGAAAGAAAACCTGCTGGACCTGCTGGAACGTTTCTTCAAACACAGCGCCTGTTTCGGAGCCCCTGCTGAGCAGAGTCAGGCGGTGATCTTAAATTTTACAAGTAAGACTTCTTTTAATGTTGTGCCAAATGTATTTAATGATATTTCCGAAACCCTTAAATGAGTTTTAGGACTACGTAATATTTAATTAATGTAAATTGTTGAATATAACGCTAAAAGAAATCAACAGAAACACAGTTTTTGGTGACACTCAACGACGTTTTCTCAGTGTAAAACGATTATTAGATGGTAAAAAATGACTGAATGTCCCGGGACTTGTGAAAAATGTGTAAACAATTGTGTAGTAACTTAAAAAATACTTCATCATTATATCATTTTATTGGAGGACATCATTTTTTTTGCAAAGTTATCGATGACATGTTATGGAAAAAGATGGCGACCGTTCCATATTTCGAATCAAAGCTAAGAATCTCAGATTTCTCTGTCACCGTGGAGATGTAACATTAGTTTAAAATGTATCGATTTGAATTTCAGTTGATTTATTTAATGCGACCATGTACAGTATTAAACATAAACGATTACATTTGATGTACTGCACCATAGTTAGCTTCCAGCTACTTTTCATCTGCAGTCCCTTCTGCAGACACAGTTATAACATATTACAGCACAATAACAAACAGTACAAAGCAAAAAAAACACAAAAGACACATAATACAGTCCCACCAGGATTTCGTGAGCCTTTTTGAAATAGTTGCGGCCTAAAATGCCTGATGTTGCATGAGTTTTTCAAAAAAAAAATACGGTGTAAGTTGTGGTGCTTTTTACATTTTTGTTGCGGGAGGAAGTGAAAGCTCCCCCAGCCAGCGCCGGGGAGAGGTCCGACGCATATGGCGCTTCTCCACTGGCTGGTACCAGCTTGACTCGGTTCGACTCTACTCGACTCGACACGGTTTGGTTTGGAAGCTACCGTTCTCCACTACAAAATAGTTGAGGTACCAGTTGCTATGGTGACCGGATGTCATCGTTCCTGGCTTTAATCCCAAACAGTGGGTCAACAATTTCCGTATGTCGGAGGAAACATTTTTATATATTTGTCAAAAAGTCAGCCCACTGATGGAGAAGGAGGACACGCCATTTCGCGGATGCGTCCCTCTGAAGAAAAGAGTCGCCGTCGCGATATGGAAACTGGCAACTGGGTCCGAGTACAGGAGTGTGAGTCATCTGTTCAGGGTCAGCATCACTACTGTCTGGCGGTGTGTTTCAGAGTTTGCCACTGCTGCAGAGACTCTGCTGGTACCTGAGCTGATTCACATACCAGACCAAGGGAAATTTTTAGAGATGGCTGCATACATCGAAAATAGATGGGGACTCCCACAGTGCATTGGCGCTATTGATGGGTCACACATACCTATCTTGGCACCACAACACTTCCACAGCGATTTTTTTAATCGAAAGGGCTGGCATTTGGTTATTTTACAGGGTGTTGTAGACGGGAAAGGGATTTTTTGGAACGTTTTTGCTGGGCTGCCAGGGAGCTTGCATGATGCACGCGTGTTGAGATTGTCAACATTGTGGGAGTTGGCCAGCCATGGCAACCTTTTTCCTCCTCAGATAAGGGACATTGGTGGTGCCAATGTTGGATATTACATCCTGGGAGACTCAGCCTATCCCCTACAGCAGTGTTACTCAAAGTGTGGTCCGCGACCTCAAGTGGTCCGTGAGAGGATCTCTTAAAATATTCGAATTTCCCACACAAGTTTGTGGAGTCCTACCTAGGGATACTCGATATATCGCGGCTTGTTCTACGTGAGATGTATGAAATGACTATATCGCGACCATCGAGTACTTGTCACGTAAATGTTTTAAGCCGTCTGCATTTAATTCTCCGGGGATTCGCCTGTCACTCACTTCTGCTGCTCACAGCACGCAGCACACTGCCCCGCCCACCCAGAAACATCCCCTGCACGCATGCGTACTTTCTGTATCAAGTGAGGCGAGGTGAAGCCAAGAGTCCAAGTGAGGTAATCAAAGATGGAGACGGACGACTTGGTTCTGAAGAAAAACAGCTGCGGTCACGTCTCTCGTTTTCGCGTGGTCACGTCAGCTGCTCCAATATGTTCAAGTGCGCCCTTATTGCCGACTTTATGGCAAACACTTTTAAAAAACTGGAAAGTCAGCGCTAGCTTACTGCAGCGTGTGGACACTTCCGGTTTTCAAAATAAAACGTGGGTGTTAAATGTATTAAACGTTTATTTATAAAATATGAAGAATGGTTAAAATTTGATTTTAAAAAGTGTCTCATATGCCAAGTATGATTCTGCACTGCTTCAATGCTCATATGTACATTATGAAATATATTAAAAATTCATAAAAAATATGACAAGTGTTAAAATGCTATAAAAAAGAGTGTGTGTCGTATAGCAGGTGTAGCTCGACTGTTCTACACTGATTTTGAGCCAATAGGTCACAGGACCTGGAAGCTATTGAGCTTTAAAGCTCATATTTACATCATGAAATGTATTAAAAATTCATAAAAAATATGACAAGTGTTAAAATGCTATAAAAGAGGTGTGTCTCACAGCAAGTGTAAATCTACTGTTCTACGTTGATTCTGAGCAATTACAATGCTATCATGGAAATAATGACAATATTTATTAGAAATAAACAATACAAAACAACAACAACAAAAATATCGAAATATATATCATGTATCGCGATATAGCTTAAAAATATCGAGATATTGGTTACAGGCCATATCAGCCCTAGTCCTACCTAACATTATTTGAAGTGTAAAGCGAATTTGTTCTCTGAACAAAAATGCAGACAAATATTTTTTTTAAATATGTATAATGGATATATGAAGATAAATCTGAACCTAAGCAACCACGGCGTCTCCTATAGACAAAATCATTCCGCTGTCACGTCAGTAAGTAAGGAAAAGAAAGCAAGGAAAAGAGCAGCAAAAGCTGTGAACTTTAACTAAAACAAGGCACGGAGAGGATGGGAAACAATGATGGATAGGTGGCTGAAGACGGGGTCAGGTGGTCCCTGAAATTTTTTTTTTTGACAAAGTGGTCCTTGGTCTGAAAAAGTTTGAGAAACACTGCCCTACAGAATTGGCTTTTGAAACCTTTTCAAGACACTGGCAGACTTACTATTGAGCAGCAGACCTACAACAAAAAAATATCAAGAACACGTGTAGTAGTTGAAAACAGTTTTGGCAGGCTGAAGGGGAGATGGCGTTGCCTACTGAAACGTAATGACTGCGATATCAACTTGGTGAAACCAATGGTGTTAACCTGTTGTGCTTTACACAACTTGTGTGAAATTCATGGAGAAGAGTATGATGGGGAGTGGGATGTGGCCGCAGCAGCAGCAGAGCCTGCTGGGCCAGTGTCACAGAGTGTGGAGGAGGAGGGTAGGGATGTGAGAGAGGCTTTGGTGCGGTATTTGAATAGATAGATACAAGTAGATAAATACAAACCTTTTGTGTGTCCTCCTGGTAAATAAATATTTTGTACCATCCTCCCATGTTTCTGTCTAATTGATTTTTGTTAGTCTTTTTTACATGTAAGCTAAAGTTTGTCAGTTCTTAGTGAATAGTAAGTAGTAAACAACAGTAGTAGGCCAAGTTATAAAATACTTTATTAAGTTATGGTAATAAATAAATAAATATGTAAGTTATGATAATAAATAAATAAACTATGTTTTCATGCATGTATAACCAGCTGAAAATAACAATCTATTTTAGTAGTATCCCAGAACAGACAAACTAAATACTGACTCTAGACACAGCCTTTCAAGTGTTATTTCTCCTTTACACAAGGAAAGTGAGGGTGATGTGAGGAGATTGTAATGCAACAATTACACCACTAGACGCAACTAAATTCTACACACTGGACCTTTAACATGTAAATGACAAATTGAAGGATTAAGTGTTAAGGGTTTTACAGAGGAAACCTTGGATATCTCTTTTTATGACTCCAGTTTTCATTAATAAAATGTCCTATACATCAGGCTATGAATGAACATCTCTGTTAAAACCTTCGCAATATAGATAGGAAAAACTTATAGATCTCACCATGAAACATCATCAGTTGATTATTTACATTAAGACAATAAATATGTATGTATGTATGTATGTATGTTTAAAGTCCAGACTTAGTCCAGAGGCGGGGTGACAGAGCCATGCTGGCTACTCAAAGCCTGCACAAGCTGGCCTAGTGTAGCAAGAAATGCTTGATTGAAAGCTGCAGTTGCAGCAATCTCTTCCCTCCTCAGGGATGCTTCCAGTTCCCTTGCCTCCCTCGCATCATCCAGAGCAGCCTGCACATGCCTTTCCCGCTGCTCCCTGTTCAGCTCCTGCTGCTCCACATCAGATGCCTGCATGTCCCTAAGAACAGTCACATGTTCTGGTTCCCGCTGCCGTTTCCTCCTGACTGGAAAAAAAAAAGAAAGATGATTAACATTCTTGCACAATTCACAACAAAGAAGTAGTCATAAATCTCTTAAGAGAAAAGCTAAACATTTTGTTAGCCTATATAATTCTGTCCTGTTGTACTAACTTGGTGCTGATGCTGATCCTGCTGGTGCTGGTGTTGCTGCTCTTGGTGTCTCTACAGTAGCTGGTGTTGCTGCCCTTGGTGGCTCAAATTCAGAAGCTGTTGACGCTGTGGGCACCACTGCAGCTGGCGTCATTGGCCCATGCTCATCTACTGGCATTTCCTCCAGTTCCAGAATGTAATCTTGGGGGATACAAATTGGCTGTTACAATAGCACTTGTGACACTCTTATCACTGACTGTCTTGAGGTTTGTAAAAAAAAAAAAAAACAACATCTACAAAAGCCTGCATGCTTTGTTCCTACTGCCTACCATAACCATTACAGTCTGTGCGGCATTGTTTCAAAATTAGTTGGGAGTCTGGGACATGAATTGCTAACACATCTTTGCGGTTGTAGGTTGATTCATGTTACAGTCGATTCGTGTCACGGTGATTTCGGGTGAAACGAAACGAATGAGACTAGCTACTACACGGCAGTGACGATTGACTGTAGTGACAAGACCGTGACACGAATCAACTAACACGAATCGACCTGCAGCCATCGTCGCTAACCAGACTCAGGTTATAACCTCAATGTCTGCAGGTAGACAAGACTGTCCCCAACAAGCACTGACAGCTGACACATTAATAGCAGATAAAGATAATTAAAACACGCGTATTTATTGTGTTTATGAAAATATGAACAACAACAAAAACACTTACCGTCCTCCGTCAGGGACTCCAGGATGCTGGTAGCCGAGTCGAGACCACCTTCCCTTCCGCTGTTTGCAGGTCGGTGGCCGTAAATGCTGTCCATTACCTCGAACCACCTCCAGTTCTTCCTGTTAGAGCCACTCCGGCCGTTGTGGTCTTTGATTGACCTATAATCGCTTTTTAATTTTTTTAACTTCTCCCAACACTGAACAAATGTTCTCACGTAGCCGTGAAAAGCCAAAAGACGGGAGACCTCCTGGTATACTTTTTCATTCCTGGTAGCCCCATCTAGCTCCCTTTGAATCCGTTCGTCGGCAACCAGCGATAGAAATGTGCCTACCTCTTCATTAGACCAGGGCACAGTCCTCCGTTGGGCCATAGCTTATAGTTATTAGAGGGTTAACGCTGTCTGTCTGTCTGTCAATGACTGTCGCGGTGTTGTAGCCTAACTGCTGTGCTGTCAAACTGAGGCAGAGACGGAGCTGAGGTAATCGAATGTCGCGGCTTGACAACGACACTGACGTAACGGCAATTAATGACTACGTCACCATTTAGTATCGGCTCAGCCCGTTTGGAACCTCGGCAAAGGTGGTACTAGAAATGGTACCGGGTACCAGGTACCAAGTTTTAGTAGTGGAAAAGCAAAAAAGCAGAGTAGAGTCGAACCGAGTCGAGCTGTATGGGGATAATTTTGTCTCAAAAAGATTTGAATGCGTACAATATGATTTGAATGCGTACAATATGATTTGAATACATATGCATACATTTATAAATATCCAAATACAAAATACAAATATAAAAATGTGACATACAAATAAATAAACGAATTTGTATAAATAAATGTGGATTTGTAAATATATTTTCGAGATTTGAAAATAAATGTCCTTGACTTTGTGTGTGGAGTCAGCATTTGTGGATCCATTTTTTGCTTTTGTGGATCCATTTTTTGCTTTTCTCGCGATGACTTAATTTTGAGACAAAATTGGTGCCTATTTGTTTCCCAGATATATTAGTGTGTGTGTGAATGGGTGTATAAGAGACATTAACTTAAAGAACTTTGTAGAAAGGCGCTTTATGAAGTTCAGTCCATTTCCTTTTATTAGTTTATGGGCAGATCTGCCACATCCAATATGGCGGCGACGTCGACGTACGATTCAGCGCTCAATGCGGCGTCTATGTATATATGTCTATGGTCCAACGAAGGGATCCTCCCTCACCGTGCGGCCTCCGAGAAATCGTGGTGATTGGTTAAAATTGCAACAAAGCCCTGAATTCACGGGGATTAATTGAAGTTGCGTTGAAGTTGCAAATCACAACATCGCAAATTCCTGGAGGGTCTGATATAGAGCTGCACAATTAAACGTTAAAAAATCGCGATCTCGATTCACACACACACACGATTCACATTTTGACGACAGACGGTTTTTCTGTTTTTATTTTTTTTCATCATGAGCCAGTGATGGGGACTCGAGTTAGCGACTTGGACTCGAGTCGGACTTACGTCGCGCAAACAAAGACTTCCGACTTGACTTAGACTTGCTCCCAATGACTCGAGACTTGACTTGGACATGTCTGTTGTGACTCGTGTGTGACTTGTGAATATTTTTTAATTTCATTATAAGTAGAAATGTTTGCAAGGTCATATTTGACAATGAAAACCGGAGGCAGCCTGAATATTTCCCTCCATTCACTCACTACCCATGCGTGCAGCAGCGAAGGAACAGACGTCAGTCGACCGATGGTAGATAATGGCAACAGCGGGTTCGTCTCGACCTGTGCCATTTGTCATTTCATTCGGATATAAAGAGTTCACACAGACTGGTAATAGACGAACAGCATCGTGCAATGTGTGTGGGTCCGTGGGGTCGGGGAAAGGGAGCTGTGCTGGCCCCCGTCGTTGGCCCGCACAATGTCGGTCGCGGCTGCAGGTGGACGCCCGCGTCTCCGCGCTGACCGCGCCCCGCGTGCGCCGGACCCGGCGGGGAGAGGAGAGGGTTCTTCGGGTGGGCGGCGGGTCGTGCGGCCGGGGTGGGGGTGGGGGGTGGGGGTGGGGCGTGGGGGCTCTTCTCTACGGAGAAGCCCCTTTCGACTACGACCTCAGATCAGACGAGACAACCCGCTGAATTCAAGCATATTACTACCAGGACATGGTCATATTTGTTGCCAAAAATTTTTTTGTTGTAGGTTCAATTTAGACACACTACAGTAGCCTCTTTATTTGCTGCTGTTCAAGTTCAAGGAGCTGAGTCATCTTGTTGGCTTTGGTTGGCCATGGTTGGTTAAATTAAAAAAAAAAAATACACTAATCAATATCAAATGCTAACTAACAATAACCATTAAAAAAACTTTGTTTGAACAAAGCTTTCAGGATGTTTCTTCACATTAGAATAGCCCTAATTATGTGTGCCTACTATTTTAAGGTTTCGTTTGGAATTGCACAGTAGCCTACCTCTTAACAAGGCTCCTGTTCACACATACTTTGACCTTCTTCAAATGTTTGATATCCCTGGGAAGCTGAGCTTTAGCAGATTTCATTAATGTGGAAAAAGTAACTGTGTTGGGCACTGACAAAGCGACACAGACAGATCATAGCATTAAATAAATGGAAGTGTCCACATTCTAGTCCCCAAGTGATATGATGCTAAGTGAACATGCTCTGACCCATTTTGATATTGCATTTTGATATAATAATAATAATAATTAATAATAATAATTAATAGGTTAATGTAAATGGACTGCATTTATATAGTGCTTTCCTTACATGGTACCATAATGATAACGTTTATTTCGGTCATTTGAGACTTGATTTGGGACAAAAGACTTGAGACTTGACTTGAGACTTGACTTGGCATTGCCGTCAAAGACTTGAGACTTGACTTGGGACAAAAGACTTGAGACTTGACTTCAGACTTGACTTGGCATTGCCGTCAAAGACTTGGACTTGACTTGGACTTGACTACAGAGACTTGAGACTTGACTTGGACTTGGAAAAAATGACTTGTGAACATCACTGTCATGAGCCGCGTCAAACTTCAGTTTCTCTCCGCTTCGGTATGGTTCACTGTTGTTGCTTACGCTTACCCTCTCAACCAGTCATGAATGCATTCGCACATCATGTGATTGGTACGTCACATGATTCAGCGGCAAGCAGCGAGGCAAGAATTTTGTTAAAACACGACAGCACGAGTGAAGAAAGTGAATGCGTGAGGCAAAATGGAGGAGGACGAAACCCGAAGTGCAAGTGAAGAGAGCGAGGCAAGTGGTTCAGTAGTACAGTTTGTTCCGAAGAGAGGCTCCCATTCTGTAGTGTGGCAATATTTTGGGTTTAAACCATGCGACGACGACCAGTGCGACGTACACTGCTGCATATGCTCTGCCCCAGTTGCAGCGAAGAAGGGCAATACGACCAACCTCTTCAATCATCTCAAACGGCACCACAAGGTGCAATATGAACAATCAGTGCAAAACAAGACCCCTGAAAATTCCTGTTAAAAAAAACAAACATCTATAATGGACACTATACACAACACGACACCATACCCGCCCAGCTCCAGGAGGCAAAATGAAATAACTACCGCTATCGCTTACCACCTTGCTAAAGATATGGCGCCCATCAACACGGTAGAGCATGCTGGGTTTAAACAATTGATTAAAACTTTGGATAAACGATATTCCATGCCTTCACGGAACTATTTTTCGAATGTTGCTTTACCTGCCATGTACGGCGAGAAGCGGGCAGCTGTCGAGACCGAATTGGGAGAAGTAGACTACTACTCAGTAACATCGGATCTGTGGTCCAGTCGGACCGTGGAACCGTATTTGAGTCTGACAGTTCATTTTATAGCGACTGACTTCACCATGAAAAACAGATGCTTGCAGACAGCCTTCTTCCCTGAGGACCACACTGGTCAGGCTATAGCGGACGGATCAAAGGAGGCTCTCGCATCGTGGGGTTTGGAAGAGGAAAAACTGGCGTGCATTACAACTGACAATGGACAAAACATCGTCAAAGCCGTTTCCATCAACAATTGGACAAGGCTGCAATGTTTTGGCCATAGGCTGCATCTCGCAATTGGTAAGCATTTTGAAGTTACCATATAGCTTCACATCAAGAATTATCAACTATAAGCTTTTGGCCTACACCTAGCCATCTTCAAGCCTACAACCAGTCCTAGTTATAGCAGTAGGCCTAATATCATAATGATATTATGTAATAACAACAACAACAACAACAACAACAACAATAATAATAATAATAATAATAATAACAATAAAACAAATATCATTTGGACTATTAACTTAATGTATTTATTTGAATGTATGCATTTCTTTCCATTATAGAGAATGCCATGAAGGACTCAAAAGTTGACCGAGCAGTGGGTCTTTGCAAGAAGATTGTGGGTTCCTTCAGTCACAGCTGGAAGCGGAGCAGAGACCTTGCTGAGGCCCAAAAGGAGCTCAAACTGCCTATGCACAAACTGAAAACAGAGTGCTCAACTAGATGGGGATCAAGGCAAGCGATGGTGCAGCGGATACTTGAACAGCTTCCAGCTATCTCACATGTGCTCTCCCCTGATCGGAAGGCCAGGCATCTGATTCCTATGTGGCAAGATGTTGAAGTCCTTGAGGCCATCAACAGTACCCTCACCCCACTAGTCGACTTCACAGATGCCCTTTCTGGAGAACAATATGTTAGCATCTCTTCTGTGAAGCCGGTTCTCCATCTGTTTGAAACCTCTGTATTGGCTGTGGGAAACGATGACACAGAGTTCACCAAATCCCTTAAATCAAAGATCTTGGGATACCTGCAGGAAAAGTACAGCGACTCAAAAACTCAGGATCTGCTCGACATGGCAACAACACTCGACCCCAGATTCAAAATGAGTTACATCAGAGAGGAGGTCAAACCCACTGTGAGAGCAAGACTGATGGATGAGATGACTGGCCTAAATCCAGCTAAGGTAAGATCATGTTGATTTTTTTCTACAACTAATTATTGTTTCAAGTATCAATATCATTTGTAAAAATCATTTGTCAAACAAACCAAGATTAACTTAAATTATGTCACACTTCTTGGTTGGCACACCTCCATCCAGTCAGGTTACATGGTTTTTGGCTGGTTTATTCCTGTTGAGCAAATAGACATGCAGCTCTTGAAACCCCCCCCCCCAAAAAAAAACCCCAAACAAAAACAAAACAAACACACACACACCATTCTGATGCTCTCCTAGTTTCTGCCCACTTGTACCTTAGCGTTTATCTATGCACAGTTTGCACACTACTGCTCTCATTATATATCAGTAAATGAAGCAAAGGAAAGACTAATCCTACAAAGCAAAGCAATAAAATAAACAAGTATCTACCACAGTAATATTTATAAAACACTATTAATACAATTTCACTGAGTAATGTCATCAAAAAACTATTTAGAACAAATTAACAAAAGTACTGTTATTCAAAGCAAAAGTATTTCTCCAACATTTATATAAATATCCTTCATTCTTTTCCAGCAATGTGCCCCTTCAAGTGCCCCGGAGCCCCCAAAGAAGGCCCGCAAGACCCTGGGTAGCTTCTTCAAAGCAGCCAAAGACAGGGAGGAGTCAGACCCAGCAGTGACCCATGAACAAGCTGCCCTCTTAGAGCTGGAGTCATATCTCCTAACACGACTCATCGACTCAGAAGATGACCCTCTAACCTGGTGGAGGGAACATGCAGGCATTTATCCACGGCTGTCTGTGCTGGCAAGGAAATATCTTGGCATTCCTGCCACAAGTTCACCGTCTGAGCGATTGTTTAGCACAGGGGGAAATATTGTCACTTGTCAACGTTCATCACTGAAACCACAGCATGTTGACCGACTGGTCTTCTTGGCGAAGAATCTATGAGACAATTATGCGAACGTTGTCCTGTACGTTATGCGAACGTTGGCCTGGAGCTGCATTACACTGCATTCATGCATTAGATTTGAGTTTGTTTTTTGAAAATGCAAACGTTGCCCTGGAGCTGCATTACACTGCATTCATGCATTAGATTTCAGTTTTTTGTTTGTTTTTTGAAAATGTTGACTTGATTGAGCCCAGTGAACAGGTTCTAGTGCAAGATGGGGCTCTTGTCTTTCCCATGTTTTAATGTTCTTCAGAGTCCAAGATATTTAAGTTTGTATAGACTGATGGCACCATTTCCCAAAATCTCAGGCATTCAGCAGGCATTTTTTTGCATCAATGGGTTAAGCCCTTTGTGTTTTTTGTTTAAAATCGCACTTATTTTGCACTTATTGTGGTTTATTAATAGTTTAAATAAAACTTCAGTAGTTAAATATTTTTGTCACTTTTGGATTTGAGTTGAATAAAGATTTAACTTTTGTTTGGAAAAAAAAATTGTGCAGAAAATCGTGATCTCAATTTTTATCAAGAAAATCGTGATTCACATTTTTTCCAGAATCGTGCAGCCCTAGTCTGATAATACAAAATACAAAGTTACACACAATAGCACATAACATACACCCACAATGTCAGTGGCTATAGAGCTGAGTATCCTTTAGCAGACTTTTTAATTTGGTTTTAAATGTACTGATGGAGGAGCAGCTCTTTACATCATGAGGTACGTCATTCTACTGAGTTGTGGCTTTCACAGAGAAGGCTGATTGCCCAAATGCAGAGCGACAAAATGGTATGGTACAATCTCGTACAGAGGATATTCAAAATTTAAGAATAATCTAAAATTCTCAAAGCTCAGTAAATTGTATTTTTCCAGTACCCTACAGTGATGGAAATGCATTACCTTTTTGTGTAGACTTTTTAGAGATGGTTTGTGTATGGATTTAAGAGGTCACATGTAATACAATAAGACATATGGGAAAGAATCATAGCATGCATAAATGTCTTGGCTGTGTCCAAAGAGAGACAGTAACTGTCTAAAGTTTGCTAGTTGTACTTTATGGTTTTCACTGTTTTTAAACATGTTTCTTAAAGTTGGATCCAGTGTGACACACAGACAGTATGTCTGCAGTAAAGATGTCTACTGTTCAGTGTACTGTTTGTGTATCCTGAGCAGTACATATATTTACTGTACACACACACACACACACACACACACACACACACACACACACACACACACACAGTGTACTGAGTAGTACAGATATTGACTGAACACACACACACACACACACACACACACAAATAAAGATGTCTACTGTTCAGTATACTGTTTGTATATTCCGATAAGTATTCCGATAAGTACAGATATTTACTGTGCACACACACACACATACAGTACACTGAGCAGTAGACATATTTACTGCAGACACACAGACAGTATGTCTGCAGTAAAGATGTCTACTGTTCAGTCTACTATTTGTATATCCCGAGCAGTATAGATATTTACTGTACACACACACACAGTATACTAAGAAGTAGACATATTTACTGCAGACACAGACAGTATGTCTGCAGTAAAGATCTCTACTGTTCAGTATACTATTTGTATATCCCGAGCAGTACAGATATTTACTGTACACACACACACACACACACACACACACACACACACACACACAGTATACTGAGAAGTAGACACATTTACTGCAGAAACACAGACAGTTTGTCTGAAGTAAAGATGTCTACTGTTCAGTATACTGTTTGTATATCCAGAGCAGTACAGATATTTACTGTACACACACACACACACAGTACACTGAGCAGTAGACATATTTACTGCAGACACACAGACAGTATGTCTGCAGTAAAGATGCCTATTGTTCAGTATACTGTTTGTATATCCAGAGCAGTACAGATATTTACTGTACACACACACACACACACACAGTATACTGAGCAGTAGACATATTTACTGCTGACACACAGACAGTATGTCTGCAGTAAAGATGTCTACTGTTCAGTCTACTATTTGTATATCCTGAGCAGTATAGATATTTACTGTACACACACACACAGTATACTAAGAAGTAGACATATTTACTGCAGACACACAGACAGTATGTCTGCAGTAAAGATGTCTACTGTTCAGTATACTGTTTGTATATCCCGAACAGTACAGATATTTACTGTACACACAAACACACACACACACACAGTACACTGAGCAGTAGACATGTTTACTGCTGACACACAGACAGTTTGTCTGCAGTAAAGATATCTACTGTTCAGTATACTATTTGTATACCCCGACCAGTACAGATATTTACTGTACACACACACACACAGTACACTCAGAAGTAGATATAGTTACTGCAGACACACAGACAGTATGTCTGCAGTAACAATGTCTGTTGTTCAATATACTGTTTGTATATCCCGAGCAGTACAGATATTTACTGTACACACACCCAGAGTATACTGAGCAGCAGACAGTTTGTCTGCAGTAAAGATGTCTACTGTTCAGTATACTGTTTGTATATCCAGAGCAGTACAGATATTTACTGTACACACACACACACAGTATACTGAGCAGTAGACATATTTACTGCTGACACACAGACAGTATGCCTGCAGTAAAGATGTCTACTGTTCAGTATACTATTTGTATATCCCGAGCAGTATAGATACTTACTGTACACACACACACACACACACAGTACACTGAGCAGTAGACATATTTACTGCAGACACACAGACAGTATGTCTGCAGTAAAGATGCCTATTGTTCAGTATACTGTTTGTATATCCAGAGCAGTACAGATATTTACTGTACACACACACACACACACACAGTATACTGAGCAGTAGACATATTTACTGCTGACACACAGACAGTATGTCTGCAGTAAAGATGTCTACTGTTCAGTCTACTATTTGTATATCCCGAGCAGTATAGATATTTACTGTACACACACACAGTATACTAAGAAGTAGACATATTTACTGCAGACACACAGACAGTATGTCTGCAGTAAAGATGTCTACTGTTCAGTATACTGTTTGTATATCCCGAACAGTACAGATATTTACTGTACACACACACACACACACACACACACACACACACACACACACAGTATACTGAGCAGTAGACATACTTACTGCTGACACACAGACAGTATGTCTGCAGTAAAGATGTCTACTGTTCTGTATACTATTTGTATATCCCGAGCAGTATAGATATTTACTGTACAAACACACACAGTATACTGAGCAGTAGACACATTTACTGCAGACACACAGACAGTATGTCTGCAGTAAAGATGTCTATCATTCAATATACTGTTTGTATATCCCGAGCAGTATAGATATTTACTGTACACACACACAGAGTATACTGAGCAGCAGACAGTTTGTCTGCAGTAAAGATGTTTACTGTTCAGTATACTGTTTGTATATTCCGATCAGTAAAGATATTTACTGCACGCACACACAGTATACTGAGCAGTAGACATATTTACTGCTGACACACAGACAGTATGTCTGCAGTAAAGATCTCTACTGTTCAGTATACTATTTGTATATCCCGAGCAGTACAGATATTTACTGCACGCACACACAGTATACTGAGCAGTAGACATATTTACTGCTGACACACAGACAGTATGTCTGCAGTAAAGATCTCTACTGTTCAGTATACTATTTGTATATCCCGAGCAGTACAGATATTTACTGTACACACACACACACAGTATACTAAGAAGTAGACATATTTACTGCAGACACACAGACAGTATGTCTGCAGTAAAGATGTCTCCTGTTCAGTATACTGTTTATATATCCCGAACAGTACAGATATTTACTGTACACACACACACACACAGTATACTGAGAAGTAGACACATTTACTGCAGACACACAGACAGTTTGTCTGCAGTAAAGATATCTACTGTTCAGTATACTATTTGTATACCCCGAGCAGTACAGATATTTACTGTACACACACACACACAGTATACTGAGCAGTAGACATATTTACTGCTGACACACAGACAGTATGTCTCCAGTAAAGATGTCTACTGTTCACTATACTGTTTGTATATGACGAGCAGTACAGATATTTACTGTACACACACACACACACACACACACTGTAACATAGTCACACCCTGTTTTTCTTTATTTGGTCCCTTGTCTCTTTAACTACTCTCCTGTCATTTCAGGTCCCATCTTCCCTGATCAGCTCATTCCCCTCACCTGGTTTTCCCCGCCCATCTCCACACCTGCAGCCCATTTTCTCATTAGCCCCTCAGTGTGTATATATACTAGTCCATTTTCATTTCATCCCTGCCAGAGTGTCTTGTTTTGTTTTGCCAAGTTCTCCAGCAATTCCTGTTTTTTGACTACCTGTTCTGATCCTGTTCTTGCCTGTTTTGGATTCTTCTTCTGATCTCCTGGTTTTGACCCTGCCTGTTTCTGGACTTAGTAAACTGATCTTCCCTCGAACTTGTCTGCTTCAGTGTCGTGCTTTTGGGTTCTCCTTGCCAGTATCAGCACCCGTGACACACACACACACACACACAGTATAGTGAGCAGTAGACATATTTACTGCTGACACACAGACAGTATGTCTGCAGTAAAGATGTCTACTGTTCAGTATACTATTTGTATATCCCGAGCAGTATTGATATTGTACACACACAGTACACTGAGCAGTAGACATATTTACTGCAGACACACAGACAGTATGTCTGCAGTAAAGATGTCTACTAATCAGTGTAACATTTGTAAATCCCAAGCAGTACAGATGTTTAATGCGCGCACACACACACACACACACAGACACACTCACAGACATACTCACAGACACGCACACACAGACAGTAACACAGACACACACACACACACAGACGCTCAGTAAACAGATCGACATCATCGTGTTGAAACAATAAAAATCTGCTGATCTTAGATCAATACAGGCTGAGCTGCACACCTGGGCAGGTGAGTCTCAGTACAGTCTCAGGACAGTCTCTACAATCCTTCTACACTTTAAACTTCATCCTTCTACAGACTTCATTCAAACTACACAGTTCACCAAGATCTTGTACTATTATTTTACTAAATTCTACTATTAATATTCTACAAATTATTCAACTTTTTCTACAAATATTTTACCATTTCAAATCCATTATACAAACTTCAAATCTTTATACAGACCTACAATTTAAACTACCTCTTCTTCTACTACAGAGTTCAGTCAAACTACACAGTTCACCAAGATCTTGTACTATAACTATTACTCTCTACAATTCTACCTTTTCATCTAAATTTCTACAGTGTTACACAACATTGTATCACTTCATACTATTCTACTCTTTTCAACCAATTTCAACATTTTTAAGATATATCTCTTATGGCCTTTTCAAACTTTATAGTATAGAGACAGCTGAAGAGTGACAGGAATGTGAGGAGGAGAGAGAGTGTAAGAGACAGGGAAAAGACATGCAGAAAAAGGGCAGCAGGTGCGCCGCTGGGGCCGGCGGCGGCAGAGGGCACCCACACCGCACTTTCTGCAGGAAATGCAGTTTTCTAGTTATTTTTCTTCTTCCGTACGTTTTTTGGCCTCTAACTACTCCTACAAATTTTGTCCCACAAAAATAAAAGTTATACCACTAGATTCAGCTCATTCATGCCACAGCTGCTATTACTGCTATTATTTTTCTACATTCTACTATTAATATTCTACAAATTATTCAACTTTTTCTGCAAATAATTTCCTATTTAAAATGCATTACACAAACTTCAAATCATTCTACAAAACTTCTACAAACATTCTACAATTTCAACAACTTGTACTACTACTACAGACTTCATTCAAATTTCAAATTCTACACAAACTCTTCAACTATTAAACTCGTATTTAACTTTTTTCAAAATCTTTTACCGTTTTTAAACTATCAAGGCTCAAAATTCAGCAGGTTTTAGTCAAATTTCTGGGTTTATAATGGGTGTGTATGTGGTTTCCTAGAGTGATGACATCATCAGCTAGAGTGAGGAGCAGGGAGAAAAATCACTAAAAAAATAAAACGTATTTCACTACCGTGGGCTCAAATGCCCCACTACAGACACGATGTATACATAAAACGTAGGAAAATTCGAGGTATTAGCACTGATACCACAGTTGTAGCTGTCGCTTGTATAGTTTTGGGTCCCTACACGTTGATTGATCGACTACTCCCATCCACAGCCTCATTCACTCCCATGGTTTTTGAAGCAGAGAATTTACCGGAAGGAGCAGGGCGCACCTGTGCTTGCTCTGACTCTCGAGGCCAAAGTTTATACAATTTTCACCTGAAACTTGGCACAGACATTATACACACGATGAGCATTCTTCTGGTCATTTCAGATTTTGGTTTGAGGCATACCATATAGGGTTTTTTTGGCCCTCTTTGAGGGGGATCATTCAGACATATACTGTGCATTTCAGTGAGACATACATGCTGCATGGAACACCTATTAATATTCTACAAATTATTCAACTTTTTCTACAAATATTTTACCATTTCAAATCCATCATACAAACTTCAAATCTTTATACAGACCTACAATTTAAATGACTTCTACTTTACTACAGACTTAATTCAAACTACACATTTTAACAGGATCTTGTACTATTACACTTTTAATCTTATTTTTTTTAGATTCAACTCATTTAGAACATTTCTACAGACACAAGCATGCACACACACACACACACACACACACACACACACACACACACACAGACACTGAACAGACGCTCAGTAAACAGATCGACATCATTGTGTTCAAACGGTGGCAGAGGGCACCCACACCGCACTTTCCGCAGGAAATGCAGTTTTCTAGTTATTGGTGTGGGTGCCTGAAGGGCTCCCACACTATTGTTATCCTACATCTTTATTATTGGTGTGGGTGCCTGAAGGGCTCCCACACTATTGTTATCCTACATCTTTGTTATTGGTGTGGGTGCCTGAAGGGCTCCCACACTATTGTTATCCTACATCTTTATTATTATTTTTCTTCTTCCGTACGTTTTTTGGCCTCTAACTACTCCTACAAATTTTGTCCCACAAAAATAAAAATTATACCACTAGATTCAGCTCATTCATGCCACAGCTGCTATTACTTTTCTACATTCTACTATTAATATTCTACAAATTATTCAACTTTTTCTGCAAATAATTTCCTATTTAAAATGCATTACACAAACTTCAAATCATTCTACAAAACTTCTACAAACATTCTACAATTTCAACAACTTGTACTACTACTACAGACTTCATTCAAATTTCAAATTCTACACAAACTCTTCAACTATTAAACTCGTATTTAACTTTTTTCAAAATCTTTTACCGTTTTTAAACTATCAAGGCTCAAAGTTTAGCAGGTTTTTAGTCAAATTTCTGGGTTTATAATGGGTGTGTATGTGGTTTCCTAGAGTGATGACATCATCAGCTAGAGTGAGGAGCAGGGAGAAAAATCACTGAAAAAATAAAACGTATTTCACTACCGTGAGCTCAAATGCCCCACTACAGACACGATGTATACATAAAACGTAGGAAAATTCGAGATAATCGCACTGATACCACTGTTGTAGCTGTCACTTGTATAGTTTTGGGTCCCTACACGTTGATTGATCGACTACTCCCATCCACAGCCTCATTCACTCCCATGGTTTTTGAAGCAGAGAATTTACCGGAAGGAGCAGGGCGCACCTGTGCTTGCTCTGACTCTCGAGGCCAAAGTTTATACAATTTTCGCCTGAAACTTGGCACAGACATTATACACACGATGAGCATTCTTCTGGTCATTTCAGATTTTGGTTTGAGGCATACCATATAGGGTTTTTTTGGCCCTCTTTGACGGGGATCATTCAGACATATACTGTGCATTTCAGTGAGACAGACAGGCTGCATTGAGCACCTGTGTCTAATTAATGAGACCTGCAGCTCACCCAGGTTGCTTGGCAACATCACCCTGCTTGAGGCGGAGGGGCGGGGGGGCAGCAGACAAGCCATTTTTGTAGTTCTTGGCACTTCATTTGAACTTGTCTGTGTAAAATGTGCACACACACACACACACACACACACACACACAGATCTTGTACTATTATTTTACTCAATTCTACTATTAATATTCTACAAATTATTCAACTTTTTCTACAAATATTTTACCATTTCAAATCCATCATACAAACTTCAAATCTTTATACAGACCTACAATTGAAATCACTTCTACTTTACTACAGACTTAATTCAAACTACACATTTTCTGTTTCATATTTTTATTATTGTGTATACAGGAATGACAAAAGGCACTTGTAACAGGACACATCAGTGTCAACTTCAAACATATATGTATACACCTTTAGATTTTAGCATTTTTTAGAACATACAACAGTTAAAGAATAAGATAAGTAAATAATAATAATAAGATAAAAATAAATAACTTAATAAATAAAATAAAATAATAAAAATAAATTCATTAATTAATTAAAAAGGGGGGGGGGGGGGGTTACCTCGTTGCAAAAAAATCAATGAACGGTTGCCATTTATTATAGAATTTTCCCAAGTTTCCCATTCTTGTATACCTAATTTTTTCTACTTTCAAAAATGACATAGTCTCCTTAATCCACTGTGTACTGGAAGGGGCTGTTGTAGATTTCCAGTTAAGAAGAAGGTGGCGCTTAGCAAGTAAGGAGGTAAAAGCGATTACCTCCAGTTCTTTAGTCGTGTATTGGGTGTACTCTTCTGGAAGACCAAAGATACCAATGTGAGGTGAAATATGAAAAATCTTTACAAATACCTTAGATATGGTATCAAAGTAGATTTGCCAAAAGTTAGTCAGGGCTGGACACGAGAAAAACATATGCGTGAGATTACAGGGTGAACCTCCACACCTGTCACAGACATCTGCCGTATTCTGGAAAATCTGTGCTAGTCTTGTCTTTGAATAATGGCATCTAAATACAACTTTAAACTGTATCAGGGTCAAACGGGCGCAAATAGAGGTTTTGTGAATGACCTGCAGTACAGATTCCCACCAGTGTTCATCAAAGACCAATCCTAATTCACGTTCCCAAGTCTCTCTTGTGCTAGTGGTCAAATGATCATCAAACGACTGAATAGAACTATAAATCCTTGAGATTAAAGACCTCTGAAGAATACTAAATTGTAAGAAATCACCCCATTGCTGCTTAGGTGGGAGGTGGGGGAAGTTGGAGAATAAGGATTTTGCACAGTTCCTCACTTGGAAATATCTAAAAAGGTGGGAGGGAGGTAGACTGAAATTAGTAACCAGATCTGTGAAAGAGCAAAAGACCCCTTCCTTATAGAAATCTTTAAAACATTTTAGACCCTTATCCTGCCACAAGGTAAAAGTGGAGTCTGTGAATGTAGGCTTAAACACAGGATTTTTTAACAATGGGGTTAAAACAGTGGGAGCAGTAAATTTAAACTGTTTCCTGAATTGAAACCAAATCCTAAGCGTGGCGGTGACCACAGGGTTGCAGGTAAGGCCAGAGGGGTTTACGATGACTGGGCCGGTTAATAAGGCAGTAAGAGAAACTGGAGAGCACGACTGTGCTTCCAGTTGGTACCAAGATGTATCAATTGATTTGAACCAGTATATAATTTTTGATATGTTCGCGGCCCAGTAGTAAAATTGAAAATTCGGGAGAGAAAGGCCACCATAGAATTTACAATTTTGAAGCACTTTTTGTCTAATTCTAGGCGTTTTGCCATTCCACAAAAAATTTGAAATAATTGAGTCTATCGTTTTAAAGAAACTTTTCGGTAAAAATAACGGGAGGCATTGAAAGCGAAAAAGAAACTTTGGCAATACATTCATCTTAACAGTATTAATTCGTCCGATTAAAGAGAGGGGGAGAGATCTCCACCTTTGAAAGTCTGCCTTAATCTCAGCTACCAGGGAAGAGAAATTTTCAGAATAAAGAGACTTAAAAGATCTGGCAATGCTAACCCCAAGATACTTAAATCCAGAAGGGCTCAATTTGAATGGAATGTCTGATTGGGAGAGCTGCATTGCCAGATTATTAACAGGGTAACATTCACTCTTGGCGATGTTAACTTTATACCCTGAGAAGCATCCGAACCTACGAAAGAATGAAATTATGGCGGGGCAGGCCCTCACTGGATCTGTAACATATAGCAACAAGTCGTCAGCATATAGTGACAGCTTCAACTCTGTATGAGACCTGGTGATGCCTCTGAAAGTGGGGGAGGTCCTCAAGTATATAGACAAAGGCTCCACTGCGAGTGCAAACAAAAGGGGAGATAGGGGGCAGCCCTGTCTACAACCTCTGCTCAAAGAAAAAAAGTCAGATTGGATGTTATTGGTAGTGATACTAGCGCACGGAAGTGTGTAAAGAAGCCGCAGCGACGATATGAAACTTTCACCAAATCCGAATTTAGCTAAGACTGCAAATAAATAATTCCATTCAACGCGATCGAATGCCTTTTCAGCGTCAATCGATATCACTACTTCAGGTATAGTTGCTGTTTCTGTTGAATAAATTACATTTAGCAAAGTACGAACATTATAATAGAGCTGCCGCCCCTTTATAAAGCCTGTCTGTTCATTAGAAATGATTATTGGGAGAACCTTTTCAAGTCGGCGGGCTAGGGCCTTTGCAAGAATCTTCGTATCAACATTCATTAAAGAGATTGGTCTATAAGAGGTGCAAAGATCACCATCTTTGTCCTTCTTTAAAAGAACACTAATAGAGGCCTGTCTCAATGTAGGGGGGAGACAACCGAGTGACAAAGATTCAACATAAACAGAATGAAGTAAAGGGATAAGTTTGGATTGAAAGGCTTTAAAAAATTCAACCGGAAAACCGTCAGGCCCCGGGGCCTTATTATTTTGCATACTCTGTAAAGCTGAATTTAATTCTGGAATAGTCAACACAGAGTCTAACTGATTCACTGATTCAGGATTTAAGGAAGGAAATTGAAGTTCATCCAAGAACGCATGCATACCCGCCGGGTCTGATGAGAATTCAGACTTGTACAGGGCCTCATAAAAAGATGAAAAAACAGAGTTAATTGCAACAGGGTCCTCCTGCAATACTCCTGATCCATCCTTAATGCGTGGTATTAAGCGCGAAGCCGCTTGACGACGCAGCTGGTGAGCTAATAACCTACCGGCCTTGTTACCATGTTCGTAATATTTGGAACGAGAATGAAGTAACAGGCGTTCTGCCTCATTAGTTGTGACAAGATCCAGCTCAGTTTGTAGGGCTACCCGACGTTTTTTTAAAAGATCGTCAGATGTGCCGGCTGCAAGCTGTTGGTCTACTAACTCTAACTCAGATGCAAGCTTCTGAATAGTTGACAGTCTTAATTTCCTTCTATGCGCAGAGTATGAAATTATCTGACCTCGCAAATATGCCATTAGGGATTCCCACAGTAACGCCTTAGAGATAGGTTCCGAATCAGATTGGTTAAGAGCAGTAAAATCATCTATTGCACATACGATAAATTTATGAAATTTGTCATCTGATAAGAGTGAGGTGTTAAATCGCCAACGGGTGGGATATTGAGGTCCAGGGGAAATCTGAACATCTATAGACACCGGAGAGTGATCTGAGACAATAATCGGGTGATACAAGACATTTGTCACTTTCGGCATAAGTTTAGCATCTACAAAAAAATAGTCTATACGTGAAAAAGTTTGGTGTACATGCGAATAAAAGGAATATTGCCTGCTGCTCGGGTTACGGAATCTCCAGGGGTCAACATAGCCATTACTGGACATAAAATTGTAAAGGGCCCTAGCCATTAGTGATTGGGTGGTGCCAGGTTTAGAACGGTCTAATTGGGGATCAGTAGCACAATTCATGTCCCCTCCAAAAATCAAAAAACAGTCACTCAGAGAAGGTAGGTTTTCAAACAGCTTGTTCATAAAACCAGGATCGTCAAAATTTGGTGCATATACATTAACTAAAAGGACAGGCACCCTAAACAGAGCTCCAAGAACCATCAAGTATCTGCCATTCTTGTCAGAAATAAGTTTAGTCAGGGTAAATGGAACAGATTTACCTATCAGGATGGCAACCCCCCTGGCCTTTGAATTGAAACTAGAATGAAATACCTCAGCAACCCAGGGACTTTTCAGTCTGACTTGATCTTTGTTCCTCATGTGGGTCTCCTGCAAAAACACAACGTCAGGTTTCAAGCGCTTTAAATGGGAAAACACCCTACACCGCTTAATAGCACCCCCTAGACCTTTAATATTCCAACTGATAAATCTTACATTTGAGCTTGAGACGTTAACCATGTAAAGCGTAAATTAAAAAAAGGAGGCAACCAGGGGCCCATAACCACCCCCCAGGGAAGGAGAAGAAAGAAAGAGGGGAGAAAAAAAAAAAAAAAAAAAAAAAAACATAGAAAAGCAAACTCAACTAACACACTCCAAATCCCACTCCCTCCCCCCAAAGCACTTACCACTATCCCACCCCCAAACGATAGGATACCAGTGCTAACTCCACAAGGAGTCAAGAACCAAAAGAATAAACTCAAGGCTTTGGACCTAACAGTCATCCTCACCTCGCTCCAGTCTGGTCGGAGCCCCCGCGAAGAAGTAAAAATATATAGCTAAAGACAGGGCCAAGATATCAACAACCCTAAGCTCAAACCGGCCTAAAAAACTAAACATATTATCTTCTTAGTAGAGCAGTAGGAGTCATGGTGCCGTTTGTATCAAAATTAACAGAACGTATCTGCAGTAGTGGTGTAATATTCAAAAATATTTAGTGGATAGTGCTGATAATTTTTTTAAATTAACTTAGAGAACACAGCACACCACTGTTCTAAATAACAAAACTGCAGTGGCACCTACTCAAACCTATTTCAGTGACTTTGCAGTCAATAATTCCAGCTCTCTAGAGTGTCTTCACAAAAGCTGCGGCTTCATCAGGTGATGTAAATTCCCTCGTAACATTCCCTCTGGTAATTCGGAGGCGCGCCGGGTATAGCAGTCCAAACTTGATGTTGGGAATGTCCCTGAGCTGGCGTCGGATGTTGTTGAAGGATGCGCGAGCTTTAGCCGTCCGTGCAGTGAGATCCGGGAAGATGGAGATAGATGAGTCATTCACCTTGATCCATCGCTGGGCTCGGGCACGACGTAGGATGTCAACACAGTCTGCATAATAGTTTAAACGTGCTATTATGGGACGGGGACGTTCACCGGGTTTTGGCTTAGGCTGCAGGGATCGATGTGCGCGGTCTACGACTGGCTCTTTCCCTAAGTCAAGAGCGTTTTTCAACAGGATGGAAACTGTGGCCGCGTCGACCGTGCCATGCTCCTCAGATAGTCCTATTATCGTGATGTTATTGCGGCGAGACCGCGCCTCTAGATCTTCACATTTACTCTCAAGAGTAACAAGTTGGGCCGAAAGCTTGTCCACTTTACTTTTGAGCGAATCCACATCATCAGTGCAAGACGACAGCGGGCCCTCCATGTCATTCACAGTCATCTTTAGCACATCCACTTCCGACCGAATGGCGGCTATGTTAGCATTTAGCTCAGATTTCACACTCTGCAGCTCGGACTTTATCTGAGAGAAATTGTTTGTCATGGCCATCTCTAGTTCCGTCTTGAAGATGCCTACCATCTCTGTACGAAGAGCAGCAAGCAGTTCAGCCTTGAAGTCCGCAGTAGCTGTGCTCGAGAAGTCGGCAGGTTGCTCTGAAGAGGGCGCTATGGCAAGTGCACTCCGTGGCGGGGTGGTAGCTCCACTCGTCTGCGGGGATGTAGCCGGGGGGGAAGGCCTCGTTTGCGTTGTCGCCGGGTTGTTCACATTTCTTGATTTTGGAGGCATATCGACATGTAATGCAAATACAACGAGCTCGTGGAGTTAAAATACAATCATACAAACTTCACAAAACGGCCCTGATGTGCTTTCAAAAATAATTTCGCGGGAGCTTCCGCAGGCACGTCCTACTCCATTAGTCGCTAAGCCGGAAGTCCCAAACTACACATTTTAACAGGATCTTGTACTATTACACTTTTATTCAACATTTTTTTTAGATTCAACTCATTTAGAACATTTCTACAGACACAAGCATGCACACACACACACACAAACACACACACACAGACAGTAACACACACACATAGACACTGAACAGACACTCAGTAAACAGATCGACATCATCGTGTTCAAACAATAAAAATCTGACACAAGCATGCACACACACACACACACACACACACACACACACACACACAGTACCACACACACACACACACACACACACACACACACACACACACACACACACACACACACAGATCTTGTACTATTATTTTACTCAATTCTACTATTAATATTCTACAAATTATTCAACTTTTTCTACAAATATTTTACCATTTCAAATCCATCATACAAACTTCAAATCTTTATACAGACCTACAATTTAAATGACTTCTACTTTACTACAGACTTAATTCAAACTACACATTTTAACAGGATCTTGTACTATTACACTTTTATGCAACATTTTTTTTAGATTCAACTCATTTAGAACATTTCTACAGACACAAGCATGCACACACACACACACACACAGTAACACACACACACACACACACAGACACACACACACACAGATCTTGTACTATTATTTCACTCAATTCTACTATTAATATTCTACAAATTATTCAACTTTTTCTACAAATATTTTACCATTTCAAATCCATCATACAAACTTCAAATCTTTATACAGACCTACAATTGAAATCACTTCTACTTTACTACAGACTTAATTCAAACTACACATTTTAACAGGATCTTGTACTATTACACTTTTATTCAACATATTTTTAGATTCAACTCATTTAGAACATTTCTACAGACACAAGCATGCACACACACACACACAGACAGTAACACACACACATAGACACTGAACAGACGCTCAGTAAACAGATCGACATCATCGTGTTCAAACAATAAAAATCTGACACAAGCATGCACACACATACACACACACACACACACACAGACACAGTACCACACACACACACACACACACACACACACACACACACACACACACACACACACACACACACACACACAGATCTTGTACTATTATTTTACTCAATTCTACTATTAATATTCTACAAATTATTCAACTTTTTCTACAAATATTTTACCATTTCAAATCCATCATACAAACTTCAAATCTTTATACAGACCTACAATTTAAATGACTTCTACTTTACTACAGACTTAATTCAAACTACACATTTTAACAGGATCCTGTACTATTACACTTTTAATCTTATTTTTTTTAGATTCAACTCATTTAGAACATTTCTACAGACACAAGCATGCACACACACACACACACACACACACACACACACACACACACACACACACACACACACACACACACACACACACACACACACACACAGACACTGAACAGACGCTCAGTAAACAGATCGACATCATTGTGTTCAAACAATAAAAATCTGCTGATCTACGATCAATACAGGCTGAGCTGCACACCTTGACAGGTGAGCTTACCCTGGTTGCTTGGCAACCTCAAGCATGCCTTTGACTAACTTTATTGAAGTTTGTGTATGATATCAGACTATCAAGACTACATTTTTAATGTCGGCCATTTTATCTTTGTCTCTCACAAACACAAACACATAGATAGAGAGACAGACACACCACACACAGGCAGACAGACAGGCAGATGCACACACACACACAGACAGAACAAGCACACACACAGTTTTTCAAAAATAAGAGTCCCTTAAAAATAAGAGCCCAGTAAGAAGGCAATGATGACACAGCTTGTTGTATTAATACAGGATTTTCTCTTCGAGGGACTTCCTTTGAAACTTTTGTGTCAGAGGGTCAGAGGGAGAGGGACTGAGCATGCACAGCTGTCACAAGCATGCACACCCACACTATTATTTTACTAAATTCTACTATTAATATTCTACAAATTATTCAACTTTTTCTACAAATATTTTCCATTTCAAATCCATTATACAAACCTCAAATCTTTATACAGACCTACAATTTAAACTACCTCTTCTTCTACTACAGAGTTCAGTCAAACTACACAGTTCACCAAGATCTTGTACTATAACTATTACTCTCTACAATTCTACCTTTTCATCTAAATTTCTACAGTGTTACACAACATTGTATCACTTCATACTATTCTACTCTTTTCAACCAATTTCAACATTTTTAAGATATATCTCTTATGGCCTTTTTAAACTTTATAGTATAGAGACAGCTGAAGAGTGACAGGAATGTGAGGGGGAGAGAGAGTGTAAGAGACAGGGAAAAAACATGCAGAAAAAGGGCAGCAGGTGCGCCGCTGGGGCCGGCGGCGGCAGAGGGCACCCACACCGCACTTTCCGCAGGAAATGCAGTTTTCTAGTTATTGAGTGTGCCTGAAAGTGCACACTATATGTTATCCACCGCGCTTATTATTATTCTTCCACCCTTTTTTTGGCTCGCTTCTCCTCCCAGAGTTTTTGTCACACACACACAAAACGGGTATCAAAACGACCGGCTTGGCCTGGACATGTGTGCTATGTCTTTTCTAAGAGATTCACGTGTTTTTCGCGAATTTATTCGCGAAAAACTGAGAATAATTTCCCATAAAGAATGAATGGGGAGGCCCGAAGACAAATAAATTTCAACAGACATTTTCAACAATGAACTGCTCTGGCATACTTTCACCGAGAGACTTCATTTAAAAACTAAAAACGGAGGTATGCTTGCCTTCTCTTCATGGATTCACTACACTCATCGACAGCTTTTACCGTTTTTAAACTATCAAGGCTCAAAGTTGAGCAGGTTTTTAGTCAAATTTCTGGGTTTATAATGGGTGTGTATGTGGCGGAATGTTTTTGCTAGAGTGGATGACATCATCAGCTAGAGTGAGGAGCAGGGAGAAAAATCTGTGAAAAAATAAAACGTATTTCACTACCGTGGGCTCAAATGCCCCACTACAGACACGATGTATACATAAAACGTAGGAAAATTCGAGGTAATCGCACTGATACCACTGTTGTAGCTGTCGCTCGTATAGTTTTGGGTCCCTACACGTTAATTGATCGACTACTCCCATCCACAGCCTCATTCACTCCCATGGTTTTTGAAGCAGAGAATTTACCGGAAGGAGCAGGGCGCACCTGTGCTTGCTCTGACTCTCGAGGCCAAAGTTTATACAATTTTCACCTGAAACTTGGCACAGACATTATACACACAATGAGCATTCTTCTGGTCATTTAGATTTTGCTTTCGAGGCATACCTTGAGGGTTTTTTGGACTCTCTTCCAGGGGGATCATTCAGACATATACTGTGCATTTCAGTGAGACATGCATGGAACACCTGTGTCTAATTAATGAGACCTGCAGCTCACCCAGGTTGAGGAGGAGGGGGGGAGGGCGCACACACACACACGCACACACAGACAGACAGACAGACAGACGCACACACACACACACACACACAGACACAGACAGACAGACACACGCACACGCACACACACACACACACACACAGAGACAGACAGACAGACAGACACACGCACACACACACAGACAGACAGACAGACGCACGCACGCACACACACACACAGACAGACAGACACACGCACACACAGACAGACAGACAGACAGACACACACACACACACACACACACACACACACACAGTAACATAGACACACATGTAACCCAGATAAAAAAACATGTGTATTAAAAAGGTATATTTTATATCTGAAAGAGAGAGAGAATATGTGAGTTAAAAGACTGTCAAATTCATGAAGAAAAGACTATTTGTGGTTATTCTTGTAGAAAAACTAGGGCAACTTTAATTTGAAAGGGATGAGTTGTGGTCCCGGTCTGTCATACAGTCGGAGGAGCAGACGCAGTCTGTAATCCCACCTGACGCAGGTTTACATTTCGCCGTAGCCTCTAGAAGGAGCAAGAGGAAGCATGTTCTGGACACGGTCTTAATGTCAGGACGGAGAAAACATAAAAGTGGATAAACTGGAAAAAAGTGATTAAAAACTCGGACAAAACCAAAGGAGGAATCTCCCCGGACGACCACGATCTGCAGGAGTGCAGTTGGAGGATTCGCTCGGGTGGAGAATCGCAGCGGTGAGAGATCGTCCTGCTGTGCTAATGCTAAGTGCTAAAACGCTAATTCTACAAGCTAAACGGCTAACTCCGTGAGCTAAGTACTAGCTCAATGCTAATATCGGAGCGCTAGCTCCGGGGCTAATCAGCACTGCCAGTCACACCAAGCTCTGATGTAACAATTTTGTCTAGCTTTTACTTGAGTTATGGTGTGCCATGTGTGTGACTGTGAACATATTTGTTTATTTTAAGCACATTAAGTTATGGTTTCTTACTGTGAACATTACAAGAGTTTACATTTTGGTTATTTGTGATAATTAATATGTTAATTGCTATGTTAATAGCATATATATATATATATATATATATATATATATATATATATATATATATATATATATATATATATATGTGTTATGGTACTGTTCGAAAAATAATCATTTGGTATCATAATATACTTTGAATTATTCACCTTTTGCTACTGAGAAATTGTGATCTTATTTTGCAATACAAGTTAGTTAAAGCACTTATCCTCTACATAATATAGAGACAATTTAAAGTGATTTATGTACAATAATTCATAATTTAAGATCTGAGAAATTGAAGAAATATGTTCTGATCCTACTTATTGTAGGTCAGGTTTTTGAGGAACCCTTGGATTTGGATAGAGCCTGTCTGGAGGACGGAGCCAGAGAGAGACGTTGATGGCGAGCCAGACCCTGGAGGATCTTAGACGTACACCGTGAATTGAATCCTTTTGCTCACTTTTACACATACACACACACCCACACAACCGTGTGGCTGGACTGACACCTAAAGGGTGCACATATATTGAAGTGAACAGAACAATAAGAAAAACCACACGCAGCTGCGAAAACCTTTATTTTGTTTGTTATTCTCTATACCTACCCGGGTAAGGCTGTTGTATGTATTTAATGTGTTTTATTATTCTCCCCAGCTTCATATTAAAATAGGGGAGCATTGTTCTCATTAACAAAAAGAGCCACAGTGTCGTGTCGTTCTTGTGCATCAGTTGGTTACACCTGGGCTCCGTAGTCGAATTTAAATCTTCTGTTTCTTATTCTGGCCATTAGTTAAAGTTATTATTATCATTACTAATACTTTTCTGCTTCAGAAGGGTTACACACACACACACACACACACACACACACACACACACACACACATACACACACACACACACACACACACACATATATGTATATATATATGTATGTATGTACATGTTAGTGCTCTTTATTCAGAAAACCCTCATGCGTCGCGTCATTACTGTTAGCCACTAATATATGCCTGTTAGTTCTGCCTGTTAGTGGAGCCACCATTATTGTTAGCCACTAAGAATGAAATACATTATAATTGCTAACTTGGTAATGCTAACATGGCTGGTGCAGGATTAACAGGATCTTGTACTATTACACTTTTATTCTTTTTTTTTTAGATTCAACTCATTTAGAACATTTCTACAGACACAAGCATGCACACACACACAGACAGACACACACACAGACACACGCACACACAGACACTGAACAGACTCTCAGTAAACAGATCGACATCATTGTGTTCAAACAATAAAAATCTGCTGATCTACGATCAATACAGGCTGAGCTGCACACCTGGACAGGTGAGCTCAGCCTTGTTGCTTGGCAACCTCAAGCATGCCTTTGACTAACTTTATTGAAATCTGTGTATGATATCAGACTATCAAGACTACATTTTTAATGTCGGCCATTTTATCCTTGTCTCTCACAAACACATAGATAGAGAGACAGACACGCACACACACAGACACGCACACACACACACACACACACACACACACACACAGACACACTGAACAGACGCTCAGTAAACAGATCGACATCATCGTGTTGAAACAAGAAAACAGGCGGAACTGCACACCGGGACAGGTGAGTCTCAGGACAGTCTCAGGACAGTCTCTACAATCCTTTTACACTTTAAACTTCTCCCTTCTACTTGGCAACCTCAGCCTGCTTGAGGAGGAGAGGGGGGAGGGGCCAGCAGACAAGCCGAGCGGCAGCCATTTTTGTAGTTTTTGGCACTTCATTTGAACTTGTCTGTGTAAAATGTGCGCACACACACACACACACACACAGACACACTTTTAGGCTGTAAAGACATGCTATTTGCAAACATTAGCGACCAATGCTAAAATTAGTGCTAATTAACATTAGCCACTAGGAATTAAATACATGTTGATTATTAACATGGTAATGCTAACATGCTAGTGCTAACTGCTAGCGCATCAGTGTTAACATGCTAATGCTAACATGCTAATGCTAACTGCTAGCGCATCAGTGTTAACATGCTAATGCTAACATGCTAATGTTAACTGCTAGCGCATCAATGTTAACATGCGCATGTTAACATGCTAATGCTAACATGCTAATGTTAACATGCTAATGCGAACTGCTAGCGCATCAGTGTTAACATGATAATGTTAACATGTTAATGCTAACATGCTAATGCTAACAGAACCCCAGCAACAGCCCACTCGTCACTCTCAAAATGTCTTTTCTAGTACTGAATTTGCTGAGCAGTGTCAGTAATAATGCATGGGGGCGACAGGGCCAGAGTCAGGCACACTCAAAATTTCTTTAGAAATTTTCTAGTTATTATTTTTCTTCTTCCGTACGTTTTTTGGCCTCTAACTACAAACAACTCCTACAAATTTTGTCCCACAAAAATAAAAATTATACCACTAGATTCAGCTCATTCATGCCACAGCTGCTATTACTTTTCTACATTCTACTATTAATATTCTACAAATTATTCAACTTTTTCTGCAAATAATTTCCTATTTAAAATGCATTACACAAACTTTAAATCATTCTACAAAACTTCTACAAACATTCTACAATTTCAACAACTTGTACTACTACTACAGACTTCATTCAAATTTCAAATTCTACACAAACTCTTCAACTATTAAACTCGTATTTAACTTTTTTCAAAATCTTTTACTGTTTTTGAACTATCAAGGCTCAAAGTTCAGCAGGTTTTAGTCAAATTTCTGGGTTTATAATGGGTGTGTATGTGGTTTCCTAGAGTGATGACATCATCAGCTAGAGTGAGGAGCAGGGAGAAAAATCTGTGAAAAAATAAAACGTATTTCACTACCGTGGGCTCAAATGCCCCACTACAGACACGATGTATACATAAAACGTAGGAAAATTCGAGGTAATCGCACTGATACCACTGTTGTAGCTGTCGCTCGTATAGTTTTGGGTCCCTACACGTTGATTGATCGACTACTCCCATCCACAGCCTCATTCACTCCCATGGTTTTTGAAGCAGAGAATTTACCGGAAGAAGCAGGGCGCACCTGTGCTTGCTCTGACTCTCGAGGCCAAAGTTTATACAATTTTCACCTGAAACTTGGCACAGACATTATACACACGATGAGCATTCTTCTGGTCATTTAGATTTTGGTTTCGAGGCATACCTTATAGGGTTTTTTTGGCCCTCTTTGAGGGAGATCATTCAGACATATACTGTGCATTTCAGTGAGACATACATGCTGCATGGAACACCTGTGTCTAATTAATGAGACCTGCAGCTCACCCAGGTTGCTTGGCAACCTCACCCTGCTTGAGGAGGAGGCGGGAGGGGTCAGCAGACAAGCCGAGCGACAGCCATTTTTGTAGTTCTTGGCACTTCGTTTGAACTTGTCTGTGTAAAATGTGCGTACACACACACACACACACACACACACACACAGATATTGTACTATTATTTTACTCAATTCTACTATTAATATTCTACAAATTATTCAACTTTTTCTATAAATATTTTACCATTTCAAATCCATCATACAAACTTCAAATCTTTATACAGACCTACAATTTAAATGACTTCTACTTTACTACAGACTTAATTCAAACTACACATTTTAACAGGATCTTGTACTATTACACTTTTAATCTTATTTTTTTTAGACTCAACTCATTTAGAACATTTCTACAGACACAAGCATGCACACACACACACACACACACACACACACACACACACACACACACACAGACAGACAGACAGACAGACACACAGACACACAGACACACAGACACACGCACACACAGACGCTGAACAGACGCTCAGTAAACAGATCGACATCATTGTGTTCAAACAATAAAAATCTGCTGATCTACGATCAATACAGGCTGAGCTGCACACCTGGACAGGTGAGCTCACCCTGGTTGCTTGGTAACCTCAAGCATGCCTTTGACTAACTTTATTGAAGTCTGTGTATGATATCAGACTATCAAGACTACATTTTTAATGTCGGCCATTTTATCCTTGTCTCTCACAAACACAAACACATAGATAGAGAGACAGACACACCACACACAGGCAGACAGACAGGCAGATGCACACACACACACAAACAGAACAAGCACACACACAGTTTTTCAAAATAAGAGTCCCTTAAAAATAAGAGCCCAGTAAGAAGGCAATGATGACACAGCTTGCTGTATTAATACAGGATTTTCTCTTCGAGGGACTTCATTTGAAACTTTTGTGTCAGAGGGTCAGAGGGAGAGGGACTGAGCATGCACAGCTGTCACAAGCATGCACACACACACACACACACACACACACACACACACACAGTAACACAGACACACACACACGCAGACACACACACAGACACACTGAACAGACGCTCAGTAAACAGATCGACATCATCGTGTTAAAACAATAAAAATCTGCTGATCTACGATCAATACAGGCTGAGCTGCACACCTGGACAGGTGAGTCTCAGGACAGTCTCAGGACAGTCTCTACAATCCTTCTACACTTTATACTTCTCCCTTCTGCAGACTTCATTCAAACTACACAGTTCACCAAGATCTTGTACTATTATTTTACTAAATTATACTATTAATATTCTACAAATTATTCAACTTTTTCTACAAATATTTTCCATTTCAAATCCATTATACAAACTTCAAATCTTTATACAGACCTACAATTTAAACTACCTCTTCTTCTACTACAGAGTTCAGTCAAACTACACAGTTCACCAAGATCTTGTACTATAACTATTACTCTCTACAATTCTACCTTTTCATCTAAATTTCTACAGTGTTACACAACATTGTATCACTTCATACTATTCTACTGTTTTCAACCAATTTCAACATTTTTAAGATATATCTCTTATGGCCTTTTTAAACTTTATAGTATAGAGACAGCTGAAGAGTGACAGGAATGTGAGGGGGAGAGAGAGTGTAAGAGACAGGGAAAAGACATGCAGAAAAAGGGCAGCAGATGCGCCGCTGGGGCCGGCGGTGGCAGAGGGCACCCACACCGCACTTTCCGCAGGAAATGCAGTTTTCTAGTTATTGGTGTGGGTGCCTGAAGGGCTCCCACACTATTGTTATCCTACATCTTTATTGGTGTGGGTGCCTGAAGGGCTCCCACACTATTGTTATCCTGCATCTTTATTATTATTTTTCTTCTTCCGTACGTTTTTTGGCCTCTAACTACTCCTACAAATTTTGTCCTACAAAAATAAAAATTATACCACTAGATTCAGCTCATTCATGCCACAGCTGCTATTACTTTTCTACATTCTACTATTAATATTCTACAAATTATTCAACTTTTTCTGCAAATAATTTCCTATTTAAAATGCATTACACAAACTTTAAATCATTCTACAAAACTTCTACAAACATTCTACAATTTCAACAACTTGTACTACTACTACAGACTTCATTCAAATTTCAAATTCTACACAAACTCTTCAACTATTAAACTCGTATTTAACTTTTTTCAAAATCTTTTACTGTTTTTAAACTATCAAGGCTCAAAGTTCAGCAGGTTTTAGTCAAATTTCTGGGTTTATAATGGGTGTGTATGTGGTTTCCTAGAGTGATGACATCATCAGCTAGAGTGAGGAGCAGGGAGAAAAATCTGTGAAAAAATAAAACGTATTTCACTACCGTGGGCTCAAATGCCCCACTACAGACACGATGTATACATAAAACGTAGGAAAATTCAAGGTAATCGCACTGATACCACTGTTGTAGCTGTCGCTCGTATAGTTTTGGGTCCCTACACGTTGATTGATCGACTACTCCCATCCACAGCCTCATTCACTCCCATGGTTTTTGAAGCAGAGAATTTACCGGAAGAAGCAGGGCGCACCTGTGCTTGCTCTGACTCTCGAGGCCAAAGTTTATACAATTTTCACCTGAAACTTGGCACAGACATTATACACACGATGAGCATTCTTCTGGTCATTTAGATTTTGGTTTCGAGGCATACCTTATAGGGTTTTTTTGGCCCTCTTTGAGGGAGATCATTCAGACATATACAGTGCATTTCAGTGAGACATACATGCTGCATGGAACACCTGTGTCTAATTAATGAGACCTGCAGCTCACCCAGGTTGCTTGGCAACCTCACCCTGCTTGAGGAGGAGGCGGGAGGGGTCAGCAGACAAGCCGAGCGACAGCCATTTTTGTAGTTCTTGGCACTTCATTTGAACTTGTCTGTGTAAAATGTGCGTACACACCCACACACACACACACACACACACACACACACACACACACACACACACACACACACACACACACACACACACAGATATTGTACTATTATTTTACTCAATTCTACTATTAATATTCTACAAATTATTCAACTTTTTCTACAAATATTTTACCATTTCAAATCATCATCATACAAACTTCAAATCTTTATACAGACCTACAATTTAAATGACTTCTACTTTACTACAGACTTAATTCAAACTACACATTTTAACAGGATCTTGTACTATTACACTTTTAATCTTATTTTTTTTAGACTCAACTCATTTAGAACATTTCTACAGACACAAGCATGCACACACACACACACACACACACACACACACACACACACACACACACACACAGACAGACAGACAGACAGACACACAGACACACAGACACACGCACACACAGACGCTGAACAGACGCTCAGTAAACAGATCGACATCATTGTGTTCAAACAATAAAAATCTGCTGATCTACGATCAATACAGGCTGAGCTGCACACCTTGACAGGTGAGCTCACCCTGGTTGCTTGGCAACCTCAAGCATGCCTTTGACTAACTTTATTGAAGTCTGTGTATGATATCAGACTATCAAGACTACATTTTTAATGTCGGCCATTTTATCCTTGTCTCTCACAAACACAAACACATAGATAGAGAGACAGACACACCACACACAGGCAGACAGACAGGCAGATGCACACACACACACAAACAGAACAAGCACACACACAGTTTTTCAAAATAAGAGTCCCTTAAAAATAAGAGCCCAGTAAGAAGGCAATGATGACACAGCTTGTTGTATTAATACAGGAGTTCCTCTTCGAGGGACTTCATTTGAAACTTTTGTGTCAAAGGGTCAGAGGGAGAGGGACTGAGCATGCACAGCTGTCACAAGCATGCACACACACACTATTATTTTACTAAATTCTACTATTAATATTCTACAAATTATTCAACTTTTTCTACAAATATTTTCCATTTCAAATCCATTATACAAACTTCAAATCTTTATACAGACCTACAATTTAAACTACCTCTTCTTCTACTACAGAGTTCAGTCAAACTACACAGTTCACCGAGATCTTGTACTATAACTATTACTCTCTACAATTCTACCTTTTTATCTAAATTTCTACAGTGTTACACAACATTGTATCACTTCATAATATTCTACTCTTTTCAACCAATTTCAACATTTTTAAGATATATCTCTTATGGCCTTTTTAAACTTTATAGTATAGAGACAGCTGAAGAGTAACAGGAATGTGAGGGGGAGAGAGAGTGTAAGAGACAGGGAAAAGACATGCAGAAAAAGGGCAGCAGGTGCGCCGCTGGGGCCGGCGGCGGCAGAGGGCACCCACACCGCACTTTCCGCAGGAAATGCAGTTTTCTAGTTATTTTTCTTCTTCCGTACGTTTTTTGGCCTCTAACTACTCCTAAAAATTTTGTCCCACAAAAATAAAAATTATACCACTAGATTCAGCTCATTCATGCCACAGCTGCTATTACTTTTCTACATTCTGACCTGCAGCTCACCCAAGTTGCTTGGCAACCTCAGCCTGCTTGAGGAGGAGAGGGGGGAGGGGCCAGCAGACAAGCGGCAGCCATTTTTGTAGTTCTTAGCACTTAATTTGAACTTGTCTGTGTAAAATGTGCGCGCAGAGCCGGCGCCAGACAAGGATTTGCGGACGGGCATTGCGTTGGATTGTCAACACCCCCCCCCCCCCCCCCCCGCTCCCAGAGGCATCTGCTCCGCTAACTTGATGAGCGGTATCGAAAATTCGCGAGTTTTTTTTTTTCATTTTCAGGCACTCGTGCGCCCCCCACGGAGACGGCGCTTGTGCCCATTTCCAGGGCGGGCACAAGTAAGTCTGAGGGCGGGCACGGCACCCCAAAGCCCGCCCATGACGCCGGCCCTGTGTGCGCGCGAGCACACACACACACACATACCCACCCAGTTATGTCGGTTCAATGATTGGAAATACGGTTTGGTCAGAGATCCTTCCTCTACGAGGGAAGGTCTCAGGATTTTCTCTGTCAGGATTTTTAACTGACATTCTAACAGGTGCAGTAACTGCTCTGCTGATTAGGTCCTGGTTGCTTGGCAACCTCAGCCTGCTCGGAGGAGAGGGGAGAGGGGCCAGCAGAAGCCAAGCGTCAGCCATTTTAGTAGTTCTTGGCACTTAATTTCAACAGAGACAGCAGATCAGCTAGCACGTTAACGCTAGCTGTAAACCAATGCTAAAATTAGTGCTAATGCTAACATGCTAATGTTAACTCCTAGCGCATCAGTGTTAACATGGTAATGCTAAGATGGTAAAGCTAACATGCTAATGCTAACATGCTAATGCTAACTGCTAGCGCATCATTGTTAACATGCGCATGGTAACATGCTAATGTTAACATGTTAATGCTAACATGTTAATGCTAACTGCTAGCGCATCACTGTTAACATGCTAATGCTAACATGCTAATGTTAACATGATAATGCTAACATGCTAATGCCAACATGCTAATGGTAACTGCTAGCGCATCAGTGTTAACATGCTAATGTTAACATGCTAATGCTAACATGATAATGTTAATTGCTAGCATGTAAGCGCTAGCTGCTCCTGTGTCTAAATAAACATGTTAAAAATGACTATTTGAGGTGTGCTTTTTGGATACAGACCCCCAGCAACAGCCCACTCGTCACTCTCAAAATTTCTTTTCTAGTATGAATGAATTTGCTGAGCAGTGTCAGTAATAATGCATGGAGGCGACAGGGCCAGAGTCAGGCACACTCAAAATTTCTTTAGAAATTTTCTAGCTATTATTCTTCTTTCTTCTGCCATGGAAGTCTATGGCAGCCCATAGAACTGTATGGTAAAAAGTTGTGAAATTTGGCACATTGGTTAAGGACAGTCGTATGTGTAATGTCACCAAGTTACATGCATTTGTGCATGTAACTCATGAACCGTAAGCCCAATTTTCAAAAACGAGGTATCTTTGGAATCCTTGGATCATAGGGAGTTCAATGCGCCATGATAGATTTTGCGCCATATTGGAAAATGTCAAAAGTGAAACTAAATTTTCAGCAGTCGCATATTTTGATGGATTCTCACGAAAATCGGCACAGAGCATATTCAGACCAATACGCACAAAAGTTATTAGTCGGATTTTTCAATTTCGACGTTGTTTGTGTGCTACAGCCCAGGGCCGGTCCTAGCTATGGGCAATGTGGGCGGCCGCCCAGGGCGCCGTCTCCCTGGGGGGGGGCGAAAATGAAAAAAACCTCGCAAGTTTTCAATACCGCTCATCAAGTTTGCAGCGGCGAATTCGCTGATTTCGATGTGAGCTCATATCTCAGGAACGCTTTGGCGAAACAAAACCAAATTGCATGGCATGCTTCGGGGCTGTGTCCCAAGTGCAGGAAATGAAATTGTCATATCCACAGATACAGTGGGTGGCCCCATTGATAGTTGATGCCAACTTTTCATGTTAGCCAATCGCTACAGGACGTTTGCTCATATCTTGGCAACGCTTTGACTTCCGAAGACCAAATTTGGTCACATGCATCGAGACCCGCCCCAAAGTGTGCCAATAAAATTTGGTGTCATTTGTCCACTAGGAGGCACTGTAATTAACTTAATTAATTTTTGCTTGTTTGTCTTAATGCGTTTGGATATGGCGTTAAATTTTCATGTCTACTAATACGCTGGAAGGTGACAATTCAGGTCGTATCCAAAATGTTCACGTCTACGTAAGATTGTGGCTGCCATATTGGATTATGTCAAAAGTGAAACTAAATTTTCAGAGGTCACAAATTTTGACGGATTCTCACGAAAATCGGCACAGAGTATATTCAGATGAATCCGAACAAAAGTTATTTGACGGATTTTTCAATTTCAACTTTGTTTGCATGCTACAGCCAATTGAAATCAATGGCGAAGGCGGCGATTTCGAGCTCATATCTCAGGAACACTTTGGCGAAACAAAACCAAATTGCATGGCATGCTTCAAGGCTGTGTCCTAAGTGCAGGAAACAAATATGGTGTCATTTCGTCTCTAGGGGGCGCTATAATTAGCAAAACAGCCCATAGACCCATATGGTAAAAAGTTGTGAAATTTGGCACATTGATTTAGGACAGTCGTATGTGTAATGTCACCAAGTTACATGTTGGCAGTAAATACAGTATAGCGCCACCAACGGGTCAAAGTTTTAGGTACATTTGTGCATGTACCTTTTGAACCCTTAGCCTGATTTCCAAAACCAAGGTATCGTTGGATTCCTTGGATCATGGCGAGTTCATTGCACAATGCTGACAGTGTTGTACAGTGTTGCACAGTGCAGTACAGTGCAGTACAGTGCAGTACAGTACAGTGTTGTACAGTGTTGCAAAGTGTTGTACAGTGTCGTACAGTGCAGTACAGTGCAGTACAGTGTTGTACAGTGTTGCAGTGTCGTACAGTGCAGTACAGTGTTGTACAGTGTTGTACAGTGTCATACAGTGCAGTACAGTGCAGTACAGTGTTGTACAGTGTCGTACAGTACAGTACAGTGTCGTACAGTGCAGTACAGTGTTGTACAGTGTTGTACAGTGCAGTACAGTGTTGTACAGAGCAGTACAGTGTTGTACAGTGTTGTACTGTGTTGTACAGTGCAGTACAGTGTTGTACAGTGCAGTACAGTGTTATACAGTGCAGTACAGTGTTGTACAGTGTCGTACAGTGCAGTACAGTGTTGTACATTGTTGTACAGTGTCTTACAGTACACTGTTGTACAGTGTTGTATATGTATGCTAATGCCTACTATTATTACATTACATGATCGCTTGATCTGCATGGGCCCGTCATTGCTGCTTGCAGCTATATTTTATATATGTTCCTGTTAGAGTAAGTTGGACGACAGTCAACCTAAGGCCATGTTTTCAAACAGTAACGTAATATAAGAAGCCTGTTAACTCTGTGTACTTATATCCTGCTTCCATAACATTTTGGGGAACTTTAGCTAACACCCACTAGTTAATTTACTGTAGACAGTAAGCATCAGTGTGTGCTTCTCTGCTGAGCCCACAGCTCCCGGGCCCGCTGCTGCCCACACTGCTACAGCCATTGGAGAGCAGCCGCTAGCCGGCTGTGTTGAGTGAATTTCACCTAACTTCACCTCTGCACCAGACTGTGACTATGGCAGGTGGGGGAGGATAGGAAATAAGAACTTGTATATAGTTATGACATGTTTAGGACATGTTTGTTTTTTAATGACAGATGCTTAATATTTTCTTTCACAGGTTAACTACCCATTTGCATAGCATACATTCAAAATGCTCTGTAATGGGTAGGCACTCTCACATTTATCTAAGCCCTAAATTTGCATCCTCACTTACTTTGAGATACCCCCAGGGGACGGATTGGGCGGATCCGCCCAAAAAGTCTAAAGTCTTATCTATGAATATCTCTGAAATGGTTTATAATAGAGAGATGTGGTTCACTGTTTTCCTGAGATTCCGCTGAAGACAGAAATGCCACTATGTCCAACACTTCTTTGTTGTTTTTTGCCATGCGTAAAAGACCAATCGAGAAATAGATGTTCCATAGACTTCATACGCAGTCGACGAATGCACAAGTAGGTAGACTCGTTTATTTTTCAACTAATCAGTGGGCGGTATCTATGATGTAGCCAATTAAAGGACTCTGGGGTCTTGTGGGGGAGGGATAACAGAAAGAGAGAGAGCTGTGTCCGTAGAACAGAAAGCATGGGTCAGGGGGCACACAGAGCAGAGTGACAGAATAACTTCATAAATACTATTTCTATTAAAGGACAGGTTCCTCTCAACTTTCTGGAGGCTCTTTGCTTTGCTACGTGACATGCTTGAGGAAAAAGGGCATTATTTTATTGTTCTTCACATATTTGGTTGCAAAACTGCATATATATGTCAGGCAAAGGGATTGAAAAATAATATTTTCAATGAAAAACTCTTCACTAGTACTGTTTGAGGTCTGATTTTGAGTAAAAAATGACAAATCTACTTTTTGTTTTAGAAATTCTTTAGTGTATTGTAGATTTTTCACTCATGCTTCTCTTATAAGCACATTACATGAATGCTTATGATAGCCTAGGTTCTTCTGAATCTATACCAAACACATGTTTTTTTACGTTTTTAAGCCCAAATGTTAAAGAAGTACAAACAAGCTGAAAATGACCCCAGAGGGTTAAAAAGAATGTGAGACATTGATATATGTTGCAGGATTAGGTCCAGGGAATGTGGAGCTGTAAGGGGTGCACAGAAGTAGTTAGGCTATAAGTACAAGGATATCATCTGTGAATGAATCAGAAGCAAACAGTGAGGAGTGTGTTGAGCAGTCAGATACTGCCATTCCTTCAAACACTCTTTTTCATACTGAAGACTTGCAGAAGGTCATTGAGCATAGATTTGCCACTGCTTTGCGGAAATTAGAACATTTGGTCCATGTGCCCACTTCAGCTCTAGATGAATTTCTCGGGGGAACTCCCTCATTTGATCTGTTCTGCCCCTGTGCCATTTTCTTGTGACATTGTAAGTGACATCTTTCATCAAAGAAACCTCTCTGTTGATGAACTTGTGATTAGAGAAACTGTTAACACAATTTGTTCTGGTAATCCAGTGCAAAGGTCCATACAAAAAGGTGGCTCTCGAAGTACAGCCTATCTGCATAAGCAGTATTACAAGGATAACTTTGGGGTTATAGAGCCAGATAAATACATTCTAGGGATGCACTGATCCGATATTTGTATCAGTATCAGTTCCGATATTGAAGAAATTTCTAGATCGGGTATCTGTGACAATGGGCTGATCCATATCGGCCCATCTATTCAGTGTAATTCTATGCTGTGTGCTGTGAGTGACGTCATACGCAAGCGACACGCCGTGCGGAGCCTACAGTGTTTGAAAAATAGAGCGAGCGAAATGATCAGCTAGCAGCTTTAGATAACCTTCCCCGACGCGGCGGTGATCAGGGTGGGCGGGGGTACCTCATTCAGATAACCTTCCGCAACGATTGCTCTGCTTTGAATGAAGTTCCGTCGTTGACAGTGGTGAGCAGTGACAGCTGTCATTATGTTTACCATAATCAGACCCGTACCTGAACTTTATCGTCCTGGATGGGCAACCGCTGTCGGTTGTTGGAGACAAGGGATTTCAGCTGCTAATTAGCCACCTAGAGCCATGGTATGACATGGTAAGCCGAAAATATTTGTCCGAGACGGCTCTACCTGAACTGCGTGGTAAAGTGTCTAAACACACATTGGAGAGGATAAACAACGTCAAAGCTCTGAGTTTCACGACAGATATCTGGATCTCTGACGTTTCTCCTGTGTAACTTTTGAGTTTAACAGCACACTGGCTGAATGAGAGTTTCGTGCCACACAGTGCAGTGTTAAATGCAAAAATCTTCAGTGGGTCACACACCAGTTACGCGATTGCAGCTACCCTAAAAGAAATGCTTGATAAGTGGCAAATTCCTTTGTCTACCAACCAAACTAGTGAAGCTATTTTGTTTCTTAATTTTAGCTTCTTTATTATTTTTATTATTTATTTTGTTTTACGTTGTATTTTGAATCCCTAATTGCAGTGACTGAACCAGTCACACTATATTTTTATGATTAAGATTGTTTTACAACTATTAAATAAATAAGTAATACAGTACATTTTTATCTGTTTATTTGTTTTTTGTTTTTTTAAAATCGGTATCGGCCGATACTAAACCTCAGATATCGGTATCGGAGGTGAAAAAAGCGGATCGGTGCATCCCGAATACATTTTTGATGTTAAAAATAAACGCAGTTTCGAATATGTCCCAATATTGAAGTCCTTACAGCAGCTGTTAAGTAGAGGGGATATCATTAAAAAATTTATTAAGGGTCATCAAAGACAGGAAGGCACAAATTCTGGTGTGACACATCAGTACAGATCCTCAAGGGATGGCTCTCTATTTAAGGAAAATTGTTTCTTTGCTGGAGAAAAGCCAAGGATCATCCTAAATTTTTATGTTGATGACTTTGAAACTTGTAACCTACTTGGCACCTCACAAAAGAAGCATAAGCTTTGTGCTATTTATTAGGTATTGGCTAACTTGCCCCGGGGGTCTCATTCTGCTTTGTCATCTATCTACTTGTCAGTATTGTTCAAAAACTATGATGTGCACACTAGGAATGCGCGATATTTATCGGACCAATAAAATATCGGCCGATATGGGGAGAAATTACATCATTTTTTATCGACCCGATAGGTTGATTTTATCCGATAAAAGATCCGATTAAATTCATGAAATTGGGGAAATTGTTTGCAGGCCGAGTAGCCCCAAAAGCGCCTTATTGGCAGGACCCAAGCCTGGCCCAGTCACTGCCAGACAAATAACGAACCTTGTTTTCACCAGTGTAGCAGAAGATAACAGCAGCATTGCTGTTTGCTAAAGTTGTCCAGCGAGGATGAGAGGAGGAAAGACGACTTCGAGTTTTAATATGACACGATGTTTGAAACAAGCGGTATTAAAAGAATATGAAACAGCCGCGGGAGCAGCTAGCAGTGCTGCTAAGGCTAGAACAACACACAGTGTTTGATGATTGACACCTGTCGGCCATACCTACTGCCCATATTCACCTTTGACCCGCCAATGACGATCCAGAATGAAGTAAACCCAAAGGTGGTATATCGCACCAAGAGGTCACACTTCACTGTCAAAGCCTCTTTGTCTTTATGTAAACAACCAGGAGCTTCATGATTGATTCAAACTAAAGTAGAGACATTAGCAGCGTTTCTTCACACTGGAATAGAACTTTTGACCACAAAACAGCAAAGATAAGACATACTGTATCGTTTTGTGGATTTTTTTGCTACTCTTTGAGGGCTAGCTCGCCAAGTTTTCATCGCACAGTGATGAGACACATCTTTGTAATCAGCTGAGTCTCTGCTTTCACGCTTTTCACACTTTCATGTTTGTGTGGTTTGGTTCTAGTGGTAAAATTAGCAAAAGTGCTAAAGTGGACATGCGCTGTTTTCGTGTTTTGTTACATACCCAGATAAATGCTTGGGGATTGAACTATGTTTCGTTTGGTAGAGCTTTTAGCTGAGTTTCTTCCTGTCATTTTGGTATGCTACATATTAGGATTGGTGCTTCCTAGCAGACGCTAATCATCTGTATTGTGCATGCATCTCACGCTGCCCCCCGTACGGGGGACTTTCGGATTGAAATATGAATATGATTATCGAGTATCGGTATTGGCCATGAGAAGCAGGAAATTATCAGTTATCGGTATCGTTGAAATTTTTCATATCGTGCATTACTAGTGAACACCTATGGTCAGGGACGGACTGGGCCAAAATGCCAGGGCAGATTTTTTGTCCCAGTCTGTCCCTGCCTATGGTTATGATAAAACCGTTGAATCTACAGGATCTAAAAACTGGGAGGAGCTTGGTGTTAATGTCCCACTGCTAGGTGAGTCACAAGGTACAGTATTTAGTGTAGTGGCTGACAACCTGGGAGCTCACAGTGTTGCAGGTTTTTCAGTGGAATACTGTTGCAGATTTTGCACAGGAAGCAGCACTGATATTTAACTACATTCTGTTGCATCAGGCTTACCCCAAAACAACATTATTTGGAGCACTACCTCCAAATAATTATGCTGTTTGGTCCAGTTGTCAGGCAGTGGTTGATGCGCTTTGAGGCTAAACCCACCTTTTTTTAGCAAATCATTAGGCATACAAGCTGTTTCAAAAAAGGGCCTCTTTCCTTAGCCTCAAAGCATCAAATGATGATTGCCTACCATTTGAGCTCTCCATGTCTGAATAAGTCAGACCTTGAGGTTTCAGCTGTATCTACTGTACCAGTAGACTTACTCAGAAAGAAGATAGCACAAGTCATCAGACAGAAGTTCCCAGACACATCTGAGGTTCAACTTGCACAGTATGTGACAACCAAGGGCATAACCTATAGGAAGGGAATGATACTGACTCACAGAGCAACAGGTGGATTGCCTGAATTTAGTGAAATTGACCAAATCTGCATTTTGCATGACAGTGTGTTCTAAATTGTCAATGAGCTCTGTGGTTGGTATAGAGAACATTATAGAGCCTTTGAACTCAGTCCATCACCCACAAGAACAATCCAAAGGATTCTTTTTTCAGTGTATGTTCTAGGATAGACAGAGGATAGATTCACAGACTACAGGCTAGACTGTTTTTTTCTCTGTCACAATGATACAGATGAACACAGACAGGCTAAAAAGCAAATAATAATTTAATTGCAAAAGCCAATGAACAAAATATTTACAGAGATGATCAGGCAGGTCAATACCAGAAGGAAGGCCAACAAATCCAAATGGACAATCAAGACTGGATCAAAGGCAGGAAGTAATGTTACACAAGACAAATAAATACTCAGGTAATAACTAAATTTAAACCCTGCTGCGTCCTGATTGGCTGAGTGAGAACCGCACGTATGTTGAACGTCCTGATTTTTTAAGGGAGCACTGTACAAATTGCGTGTAACAAGGTGTATAAAAGTGTGTGGTTAGGGGTTTTACGGCCTTAAACGCCCACTGCGTCTGTCCAACCTGCCGTAATTAATGTATACAGCAGCGCAGATCTGCCGACCTTGTTTGGTTTTGTTTTTTTCATTTAATAAAACATATTTGTTCACGTTGTCCGTTGCAAGAGGGACACAGGACACTTTTATTTTCCACAGGTTACAGCGCACGCACGTGCCAATTAGCGTTCCGACCTGTGCGTCAAGTAAAGAGGCTGCGTAGATGTTCTGGCTGCTGTCACGTTACTTATCAGCTACTTTTCAATAAATGTTGTGAAATCTGTGGAATTGTTGTATTTTGAAGGGAAACATGAGGTTTAAAAGATATATTTAAAAATATATATGTATATATTAAAATAAATCATCGTCATAGCGGGCCAGATATAATTGATGGCGGGCCAGTTCTGGCCCGCGGGCCGCTAATTGCCGACCCCTGCAGTAGGCGTTTTGCAATGTTTTAGCAAACTGGTTGCTGGTGCTACGACTGGCACCAAAAGGAAATTTGGGGCATCAACACTAAGGAAAGGGGTCATTATTGTACCCTGTACATGGACCACTGAAACACAATATAAAATAGCAGCTCTAGAAAAGTCAACATAATCAATAGCCTATAGCACAACAATAGCACCAAATAATATGTTAGCTTAAATGAATCCACTCCTCCCAGTCACTGTAATACTCATATTCCTCACAGTACTGGTCGAGATGGTGGAGTTGGAGCCATATTTGACTTAAGTCTATTAATAAATCCTAAACCTAAACTAAATTATAATTCATTTGAAAGTCTTGTTCTTAGCCTCACTCACCCAACCTGGAAAACTTCGCAGCCAATTCTATTTGTTACAGTATATCGAGCTCCAGGTCCTTATTCTGAATTTTTATCTGAATTTGCAGAATTTGCATCAGGCTTGATCCTTAAAACAGATAAAGTAATTATTGTAGGTAATTTTAACATTCATGTGGACAACCACAATGATAGTCTTAGTACTGCGTTTATCTCTCTATTAGACTCAAACGGCTTTTGTCAAAGTGTAAATAAACCGACTCATTGTCTGAACCACACTCTTGATCTTGTTCTTTCATATGGCGTTGAAATTGATCATCTAATAGTCTTTCCACAGAATCCTCTTCTGTGTGACCATTTTTTAATATCCTTTGAGTTCATATTACTGGACTATAAGCTTTTGTGTAAAAACTCCTACAGCATATGTTTATCTGATAGTGCTGTAGCCGAAGTGATTCCTTTAGCATTGAATTCAATGCAATGTCTAACTGTAACAGAGGACTTTTCTGCTTCCTTTAGCCCCTCACAAATAGATCATCTTGTTGATAGTACTACAGGCTCATTACGGACAACTCTAGACTCTATTGCACCTCTGAAAAAGAAGACAATTAAACAAAGAAGGCTAGCACCATGGTATAGCCAGCAGACTCATAAATCTGAACACAAATGGTGTGCCACTAAACTGGAAGAATCTCATCTAGTCTGGCAAGATAATCTCAAAACATACAGGAAGGCTCTCCGTAATGCCAGAGCAGCTTACTACTCTTCTTTAATTGAGGAGAATAAGAACAAGCTCAGGTTTCTCTTCAGCACTGTAGCCAGGCTAACAGAGAATCACAGCTCTACTGAACCATCTATTCCTTTAGGTCTAAATAGCAATGACTTCATGAGCTTCTTTAATGATAAAATTATAACTATTAGAGACAGAATCCATCACCTCTTGCCCTCAACAGGCATTGATCTGCATTCTGATACAGCAAGTTTGGAAACAGCTGTAAAACCTGTTATGTATTTAGACTGTATTTTTCTCCAATCGACCTTTATCAAATAACTTTAATAATCCATCCCATCCCAACCAGGCTGCTCAAGGATGTTTTACCTCTAGTTTCTCATTCTTTATTGGATATGATTTATCTGTCTTTATTATCAGGATATGTACCACAGTCCTTTAAGGTAGCTGTAATTAAACCTCTTTTTAAAAAGCCCACTCTAGACCCAGAGGTCTTAGCCAACTACAGACCGATATCAAACCTTCCCATTCTGTCTAAGATACTTGAGAAAGCTGTAGCTAATCAGCTGTGTGACTTTCTCCATTAGAACAGTTTATTTGAGGATTTTCAGTCAGGATTTAGATCATTACATCATAGCACAGAGACCGCCCTAAGCTGGTTTAAGTCAAGGTATTGTTTGAAGATGTCACATTTCCCTTTCCTAAAAACTCTACTCAAAACTCTACTCAAACCTTCTCTCTCTCTCTCTCTCTCTCTCTCTCTCTCTCTCTCTCTCTCTCTCTCTCTCTCTCTCTCTCTCTCTCTCTCTCTCACCATCTGTAAACATACAGATTGAGACAAGCATGCATTTATCAAAACAGTTCTGTGAATACATATAGGTGGTGGGTGGGTGTCAAATGAGAGAGAGTGGGAGAGGTTTCACACACACAGAAACTTCAACACTTTGCAGATGGTTTATTGTTTGAATTCACATTCTTTTCGGATTCTAATTTTGACGTGGGCAACTTGAGGCAGCAGTTGATGGACCTTCACCTGGATCTGAATTGTCTTGTTGTGAAAGTTTCTCATCCCCTGTAAACCCTTCCTGCTCAGAACAAGCTTTTGCTGTGGGGGCCTCATCACCATCCTCCATTATGCCTTCTTGCAACATCCAAGGATTATTTAATATATCGCTGATGGTAATCCTCTGCTCTATATCAGGGTTTAGAATGCTTCGGATCAGGTCCTTTGCCTCAGATGAAACGGATGGAGTGTTTGGGATGCTGATATTATGCTGCATTTGAATGTCGATCATCTTCCTAATGTTGGTGGAATCATACGGCATTGATGCATAGAGCATCATATACAGCACAACACCCATGCTCCACACATCAGATATTTTGGGGTTGTATGGCAAATTTCTTAAAACCTCAGGTGCAGCATAGGATGAGGTGCCACAGTAGGTTTCACTCAGCACCATCTGCCCATCTCTGTAAGTGAGCATCTTGCTAAACCCAAAGTCACACAATTTGATATTGTTGTATTTGTCCAGCAGCAGGTTTTCACATTTAATGTCTCTGTGGGCCAGGTCATTTTTGTGAAGGTACTCGACTGCCATGCACAGCTGCAAGAAAAACCTGCAGCTTAAGTGGCCAGGTAAGGGCCCTCTGACGTTGATATGCTTTAAGAGGTCTCCATTTATACAAAGCTCCATCACCATAAAGACCTGGAGACACAAAAGTGCAGAGATACATGTGAATGAACAGCAGAATGTGCAATGATTTTCAATGATTGTGGAAACCACAACGCAAAGTATGGGGTGCCGTTTGTAAAGCGTCTCGCTCTGAAAATAACAGCAACATTTTGTCACATTTAGCTAAAAACAATGTTTAAAAAACTGGTTTGAATTGTTGAGATTCACTTTTTTGCACATTTAGAACAATATTTGTGAACTTAGAGATATTTTATATATTTAAATCCAAATGTTAAATGTAAAATTTAAATGCTAAATCTAAATATAAACCTAAATCTAAATGTTAAATATAAATCTAAATGTTGAAGCTAAATGTTAAATATAAATATAAATGTTGAAGCTAAATGTTAAATATATATCTAAATGTTAAATATATATCTAAATGTTAAATATAAATATAAATGTTGAAGCTAAATGTTTCGGGTGAAACAAAATATTCAGCTAAAATGCAAATTCAAATGACGATAACCGGAAGTGCCAAAATAAAAGCTCGAGAAGGTCAGAGCGTCTTTATAGTGGCAAATAACGAATAAAACCAATCTTATCCGGGGAAATGGACTCTAGGACATGGATTATCGTGATAATAACTAACTAACGCTTTGACTGATCTGTCATTTTCACGGTGTAGGATTGTCTACACCCCGGTAAACTCTACTGTCGGACATACCTCTGCAAACATTGCCAGTGGCTACAGGTCATAAGTCCCGCACCCTTCATAAATGTGACACTAAAAACTCAAAGTACTCTTCAAATAAAGTTTCTCCAAACATGTTTGTTCATCTAGGAAGTTATTAACATGATAATCCAAGTCCAAGAGTCCATTTCCCTGGATAAGATGGGTTTTATTTGTCATTTGCCACTATAAACACGTTTTTATTTTTTATTTTTTTTATTTTGGCACTTCCAGTTACCGGCATTTGAATTTGCATTTTAACTAAATATTTCACCTGAAACATTTAGCTTCAACATTTAGTTTTAGATTTATATTTAACATTTATATTTAACATTTAGATTTATATTTAACATTTAGATTTATATTTAACATTTAGATTTAGCATTTAGATTTTACATTTAACATTTGGATTTAAATATTTAAAATATCTCTAAGTTCACAAATATTGTTCTAAATGTCCAAAAAAGTGACTCTCAAAAATTCAAACCAGTTTTTTAAACATTGTTTTTAGCTAAATGTGACAAAATGTTGCTGTTATTTTCAAAGCGAGACGCTTTACAAACGGCACCCCATAGCAAAGTGCTGTACATGGTAAATAGAACACATGCTAAAGCAACTCAGGATTAAATATTAGATTAAATGTCAGAAATAGTTTAAATGTTATCTGTTGATATACAGATGTTGCATACATGGAAAAGCAGTGCTTTTATTTTATTAGATCAGATTAACTGGTTGCATTTTAGTTCTGGTACCGTGCACACATTTGCCCAAATAGACATTTGTGGGAAAATGCTCCCAGCATTGAAATAAGAAACTTATTGACAAAAATCTGAAATGCTCTCTTGGCCATTTCGCACAAAAATCTGAAATGCTCTCTTGGCCATTTTGCACACATTTTTGAGATAGCCCCTAAGTTCAGCTCATCAAGTGTTACCAGATGCCATACATGCTTCAAGAGGGGATCAAGTTCAAACTTGTCTAAATCTGCACCATGATGATGCTGTGTACGTGTGTACGTAGCAGGTACTGTTCACATTGTACAGACAATAATCACCTAAATTGCTTCAAAACCCATTAACAGATCAGAATCTTATGATCTGACGTTTAATGAACTCCTTTTGATGTAATTAATTTTTATGAATTTATGATTTATAGACATTGATTTCTTGATTGATGGATCATAACTGATTGCAGCAAAACATTTTGTGTGTTTCAATGTGACTTTAACGAGAAGTGATGTTTAGTTTTTGACAAATATTACTAAAGAATTTTGTAAAATTGTGTGAGCATATCATCTGTTCACATCCAACTAACTAACTTTGCTACTATTCCTCCTTTATATGTATTTCAGTTTCTTGTTTTATTTATAACTTGATGATCATAAATTTTTCTTTGTACTTGATACTTCTCTTGTTAAAATAGAAAGGATCCTTAAGAAGTCATCGATATTTAAGTAAAATAATAAATACTGTAGGTGAGCAACCTTGCCGTTTTTGTACAGTAACTGATGCTGGCTATTCCTAACTATTAAAACGCAAAGAAAAAAAACATTTTAAATAGTTATTACCGTGCTTGCATGGGATTCAAAGATCTCATGAGTCTTGACAATGTTGGGATGCTTCAAAATCCTCAAGATCTTCTTTTCCCGAGACAGAAACTTTTGTGAGTAAGCCGAGCTGACCTTTTTTTTCTCCACAATCTTGATGGCAACAGTTCTCTTCAGTTGGATTGAGTGTGCACTCACAACTTTGCCATACATGCCGTTTCCCAGGTTGCTCTTAAATGTATAACCATGCCACTCCAAAACCCTTTTATGATTCATCCTGAATGTATTGATGACAGGATGCTGACTTTGACTGAATTCTCCTCAAAACCACTTTAATGTCACTCTGTCATGTTAGAGAATAGAAGGTATAGAATCCTAATATCATGACATCATAATTCTAAGAGCTTATAGAAGAGAACTGTATGTGTACTGTGTACTGAGTGTTTGTCATGGAAAAGATGTATTCCTAGAGTATTACAGAAAAACTTTATACAATCATTTGACTCATATCTTTCAGATAATGCATATCTACGTAATGTAACAAAAATAGACAGAATGCTGAGTGTTATTAAAATTCTGGGAGAAGCAGAGAAAAATTACACACATCACTGAGGTGCAAGGCTATCAGCTGACTTTGGGCGGGGTAAGTCCAGTTCATCACAGTTCACACCTACGGACAATTTAGAGTCACCAATTAACCTGTTAAGCTTCAAGTCTTTGGACTGTGGGAGGAGCTGGAGTACCCGGTGAGAACCCACACAGACAGCATGCAACACAACATGCAAACTCCACCGGCCGGGGTTCAGACCAGGAACCTTCTTGCTGTGAGGCGACAGTGCTAACCACTGCAACGATCGTGCCACCCTCAGAGAACATCATCAATGACAAAGATAATGCCTGCACACTTACTCTATGCCACAACAGCTAATGATGTTTCAATGCCAACTGATCTTTGTAGATCCTGAGACAAGTGGATCTTTTCCCTGCACTGATAAAGTCTGAATCAAATCCAAATCAGTTCAGCTCAGGCGACTAAACTGCTTTGTTCCTTCCATTTGCAAATCTAGAAAAGGTCTTTTTTTTTTGCAACACACTTTTTCTTTTCATCCTATAATGTACACAAAATACTGCTGTCAGGCTTTGAATAGACTGTAAGAGAAGAGACCATAAACACACTGAAGCAAGTCTTCCTGTACTTTACTGTTTAAGATCTGACTTGTTTTTAAACCTTCAGTGGTCAGACTCCTGTTTCTATCAGGATCTGCTAACTCCCTCTGAGTCTGACCTCTGCTTGAGATTCTCTGGCAGGGCCCAACTAATGGTACCAAAATCCGGCCTTCAAAGTATTTTCAAATTACTAGTGCATGTACACTGTTGCTCATGAAGTTGGAATAAAATATTTTTTATCTCTTGTCATGACAAAATGATTGTGACAATGTGACTCTTATACTCGTATAAAGTATTTGTGTGTGTGTGCGTGTCTTTATTTTATTCATGTGGTATTTTCTTTTATTGTTTGTTGCTATTTATTGATTTTTTTTGTTAACAGTATTTTCATTGGACCACATTATTTCTAAAAAGAGGTAAGCTATGAGAGGATGGTGGTTTAGAAACTGTTCCAACAGATGGCAGCAAGAGACAACCGTTAAGCGCACATGTGAAACGAAGTTGGGAGGTATAACATTAAGCACTGTGTCATTGGAATGAAGTGAATGAAGAAGTACCAAGAAGCGTCTACTGTATGTCTTCATTAGGAACTAATCACAGAGGTCTTTATAGTAAACAGACATGGGAATATTTCATGCACTGTGCTGTGGCTCTGAGCTCTGAGTTTGTACTGTGGGTGGCAGCAAAGGCAAAGACAAATGTAAGAGCGCTTGTCCTGTACTGGCTCACATGTTTCTCATCTGACTTCCGCAGATGTTTGTGGACTTCTGAGCCAATGTTATGTACTACTATTGCAACATCAGGAAATTGTTAACCCAAAAAAAGATGATCTGCCTTCTCTCTATCTCTCCAGCTATCCGTCTGTGAATCTCTGATGCTCACACTTCGACAACAGGTTTTCAGATGATTTTTCTTTTTTTAGCAAATACTGGTGATTATCATGTTCTTGAAGTTGTGTTGAATTCAGAAATGTTTTAAAAACTATGTTTTTCCTTCACACTGTTACAGCTGCTCATTGGTGCACAAAACCCATATAAATCTGCCTCCTATGGCTGCCACTAAAGCACTGTCAACTCCCATGATCCTAAATAGCCATAGTCACAACAATGCCTGTGACTAGCCACAGCACTTCACAGCCATAAAGGCCCCCTGGCATGCTCAATTTATCATACATTTCGCACTTTCACACTGTTCACAGAAAGACCTTCTTGTGGCATTAGTGTTAGTTTGTGAAGAGGCTCTCTGACATCCGGCTTTGTGCACCTTCCACGGCTCGCATCCATGCCCAACCTGAAGGGAGAGGCGCAAGGAGAGGACCCCAGCACACAAATGTGGGCAATTTGGTTTGCGGCTGACACCCAGTGCTCTGAATAAATGATCTAAATGCTCGCCAGAGATTATTTTGCCACTGCCGCCCCTCAGCGATGACACAAGGGGGGGCAACTCACCCCTGTGGCCCTGTGATGGCCAGCCACGATGAATATGAGGAAATGAGGCAGACATCCAGTAAATAATAGTTGCCATTGTGCCCCTCGGCAAGTGACGGGGCTAGGGGTGGGCTGGAGGGAAGGGAGAGGGGGGCTCCCCATGATATGCCAGGGCCTGACATGGCACCCAGACCCAGAGCTGTCACCCCTGCGGAAACATCACCCTCGCCTCCACAATTTGTGCACTTAACACTTCAGTTGGCACATGACAGGTGCTTATTTCCCCGCACTAGCTTTTCCGCCTCGCAGTGATGCCTCTGAGTCCAGGGCACGCACGGCATCTGGTATGGATGTCTGTCCACGATGCTTCTCTTTGTAAAAGTATGTGACTACACCAGTGATACTTTTCACATCCGCTCATACTGCATTTGCAGTCCACTGAGCATGGCTTCAGTGTACTTAAATGATGTGTGTGTGTGTGTGTGTGTGTGTGTGTGTGTGTGTGTGTGTGTGTGTGTGTGTGTGTGTGTGTGTGTGTGTGTGTGTGTGTAAGCTCATGTGTATTTGTGCGGGAGGGACAGAGAAGTCATGCATCCAGGGCCAGGCTGGGAAAATATTTCAGCCTGGGAATTTAACATTAGTCCAGGCCAATCTCCACCCCTCCGCAACAGACCACGTACACTGTGCCCATTTTGTAGAATTTTTTTACCATATATTTTAGTTTTATGATGCAAAAAAAAAAAATCCCACGATGACCATTCAGGGTCTGTAGCTCTGAAATAATTCAAATATAAAATCAACTTTGGAATGGTGGTTGTGGTATCATAAAGTGCCGAGGGGGCCCTGCTAGCAGAGTTTCATTATGTCTTCTTGAAGATATCTTTAATTTTGCAGCATTTAGCGCCACTTTCCTCCTTTCTACTTTCAGCGTGCTTCCTCTCAGCTCCACCTTTTTCTCTTCCTCCTGTGTTGTCCAGTTTTTCCTCCTTCCACACTTTACCACACAGACTCCACGCACTGACTGAATGTGGTGTGAACATGCCTGCAACCGACCATACGATCAGGTTAAAAGCAGTTCTGACTGTAGCTGCTCTGTGTTGAGTCACCCTTTTTATTTTGGAATTGACCTGGTGTTTCCAATGACCAGTCTGTGCCTGCATGTGCCCTTAGAGGCAATCATGGTAAGTCTGATATCAGCTTCATCTCATATTTGTGTTTTGCAGCAGTTATACAAAAATAGAAAAAACAATAAAAGAGGCATGACTTTCTGCATAATCAATTTTTTTTTTCAATTTATGTATGGGTATGTATTTATTCATTTATTGATTTATTTTTTGTCTCATCACACATCTGAAAGGCAGAAAATACCAGAATGTGAAAATACTTTACAAAGCAAAAGTAGTCACTGTGTAGAATCATCTCTCTAAAAGTGTTTATTCAGAAAATATTTGTCTTTCCACACACATCATTTTGCACATTATTTGGAACACCCTGATAAATATAAATTCTATAAGACTTTTTTAGGCTGTTATTTTTTATTGCAGAACATGTTTAAAGCTCGGTAACCAAAACTAAATTCCAGCATAGCTTTGCATATATGAAACAAGAGCATCCGCTGTTTCAGCAGTTATTATATTATATATTGTTATTATATTTGTTGTTGTTATTATAACCATGATGATGAAGGTTCACCAATTTAACAACATAGACATCTGAACCCAAACCATGATGTTTCCTTAAACCTAAGAAAACCTTTATCTTTACCACATGAGTTGAGTATTTTTCAGTTCAGTCTTTTCCTTAAAGCAACTACATTTTGCAACGATCTCCATAAGGCAGTGGTAAGTGTACAGTATGGACCAATAACTTCCCATACTGCAGAATATATATTATAAAATCAAAGTTACAGCTACAGATTTTAAATCAATAAGGTACGAGAAATCTGAGTTTGTGTAAGAAATTTGAAATGGAGAGGTGTCGAAGTATAAAGTAGCATGAAATAACTACAGAACTTCCACCGTGTTGAAGTGCTTTCTGCTGCGTAACTTAGTTGAAGAGAAAACACTTTTGGAAGTATGTGTTCATTGCACATAAAAGTAGTGAGTAAACTCAATAACCTGATGTTGTCATCTCAGCAAAGATCAGTGATTGAATGAAAAATAAATTGTAACTTTTAAACTCCATTATGTTTTTTGTTTAATTTTTAAACAAATAAAGAATAATAAAACATACTAACTACAAATTAGCACTACACAAAGTATTCAGGCACTTTTTTGCAGGTCATAAATTAAAGCCAATTAAAACTATCACCTCATGAAAAGGATCACCAAAGTCATGATACTTCTGGGAATCATGTACAAAACTTCGTGACACTTTTGTAGATGTTGAAACATTTCACTGAGTTGGTGAAAGTCGGTATTTTACATTTCTTAATAAATAATACAGCAGTTCCTAAAATATTGAACTCCTCTGGACCATGAAGGCAAACGGACGAGCCAAGAGCCATGGACTCTTTTTCTCCAGGGACGGTTCTGATACAGACCTCATCCACAATATGGGCTAGCACATTGTGAAAATCCAGGCAGGACGGCTTGATGTGCTTTAGATTCCTACAGCTGTTAAATGATCTACATGCACCTCTGCACTTCTCAACATAAGTCAAAGTGAGTCATCAGGGAATATTAAGGCATACACTACACTAAAATACTCACACTAAAATATACATGCTCGTATGTATTTTGATTAGAACAACATTTTGGTTTACAGTGTGGATATGTGTATTCTGAATACACTACAGGTCCTACATTTCCATACTGAACATTCCACCCAAGATGCTTGATTTTTTAACTAGTTAAGTAAAGCATAATGACCATAGGATCTATAGAGCTCATCATAGAGCTAAGAATGGAAGCAGCAATGCATGTATTCACCTCTCTGCAAGCTTTGAATTAAAATGTGTCGGATTTTAGAGCTGATATGTTGGGTAAAACTAAGTACATCTCCCTGCTATTGAGAAGAGTCCATAGGTTTCGTATTAAGCCTGCATCACTGACTAATTTGTATTGATTAGTTACCTCTATGACATAATGCTCAAAATCAACATGGCAGTCTATCAGTGACGTGACATGTCAAATAGCTGTGGTTTGGGTAGCATACCACTTCCATGAAATTGTTTTATTGTAACTGTAAATAGTGGAGATTTTGTTGCTGAAGTATCTGAGAATACAACTTCCTTGAAGTGGCTGTAAGCTGTTTGGCCTTGAAAGTACCCACTCTCCCCAATGTTATAAATAATGGAGTGTCCTATTGAGACTGTCTCTTACCTTGGCGCCCTAAATGACTTTCGTCAATATTGTAATCACACTTGTCATGCTTAAGTCCTTTACTTCTTGTAGTCAAAGTCACGGTTTCATCCTCCGCTCTCAAATCCCGTGGCTGCAGTTGACAATTCAAAAACAGAAGTGGGACTACTCTTTTTTGTCCTTGTCAATCACAAGGAGTCTGGCTCTTTTCCTGCAGACCACAGTCAAGACTTTGGGGAGCGATTGTCAGGTGGCATTACTGTCCCACTAACACTGCTAAAAGCTAGCTTTTTTACATTACAAAAAAATGTTGATGCATTATTTAACACAGAGATCAGGGGCAATTTCTAGAAGGATCTTGAGTACTAAAATGGAGGCATACAGCCAAGACTCCTGGGCCATGGTGAAGCGGAATGTGACAGGTTTCCCTCTTTCTCCCTGACACATACATAGTACACACTCATATCCTAAAGAAAACCTTTAATAGACTTTTAAATAGATTAATAGTTAAAAATCCTAACCCAAACCATACCTGTAACCAGGGACGGACTGGGACAAAAAATCGGCCCTGGCATTTTGGACCAGACTGGCCCACAACATTTGATAACACACTTTTTCAGTTTTTTCAGTGCAACTGTGCAAGTCTTTAAAACAACCTAGCTCAACAGGACATAAATAATCAAATCATATTAAATCAATTTTATTTGTATAGCCCAAAGTCACAAAGTCCATTTTCCATTGAGGCTTTACAATCTGTACAGGGAGTGACACCCTCTGTCCTTAGACCCTCGGTTCAAGTGAGGAAAAACTTGCCCACAAAAAACTTTAACAGGAAAAAATGTGGAAGAAACCTCAGGAAGAGCCACAGAGGAGGGATCCCTCTCCCAGGACAGACAGACGTGCAATGGATGTCACGTGTACAGGACAATTAACATAAACATATTGTACATTTACAATGACTGACTGAAATACAGCCTGTTTATAATATATTTATATAAACAAACACACAGCTGCATTGACATAACACTAGCAATGAACAAAATTATGTCATTTTAAAAAGTGCTATTTTCTTTCTTTGTAGGCTAACTTACATTGTCTTTAGCCACCTAGCTACATAAAACAGCCCATTTTTTTTCCCAGGCCTAAATAAGAGCTTACCCGAGGACTACTAGATGAACAAAGAAAATAAGAGTGCTGACTCTTCAGTTTTCACTCACATTTTTGGTGAGTGGTGGCTTTAAATATGCCTAGGGTAGAAATACTGGAATGCACAGATACCTGCAGCTGCATTCACATAACATAGACAAAATGATATAATTTTAAAAGTGAGATTTTCTATCAGTTATGTAGCTAACATTGTCCCTACCACCTAGGCTACATAAAGAACTGCTATATCTGCAGGACAAAAAAGCAACTTAGCCAATAGGCCAGCCTAGTACTCACCCCACAGACAATAATAGTCTAATAAGAAATTAGACTTATTGTTATTGTTGGTGAATGGTGAACACGTTTTCTCACATTAAAGACTATTTTTTATTTAGAATAAAAGACATAAAAAGTAGGCTACTGAGCTAGGCTTATTTTCTCTTCCAGCCAGTGTAGCCTACAATGTATTGTAGCGACCCTGCAGTAATGTGTTGTGTGTTACAATGTGAGTTCTGTGGTTTCCCATGGTCCATAAATGCACCTGTATGAGAGCAAGGGGGCGGAGGAGCAGGTGAGGGAGAGCGCGTGTATGAGAGCGTGTGTGGGGAGAGACGGCACGAGTGAGGCTGGAGAGTGGGACCTGTTATGTGTTCTTGGCGTGGTTATGGCACCAAGTTCTGTAACCAGACTGTTGGCAATAAAAGCCAGTTTGCTAAATAACGCCTCGTTATTCGTGACGCGTCCGGCCGGACGCCACAGTATGTTTTATCATACTCATCAAGGGGTTGGGTGGCTTTATCCTACTCGTTGCATTTCATACATGTTCTGACAGTAGTCCAGCTTACCGCAGGTTCAACAACATGTTGAGTGCCACTGCCACCGGCACCACTGTCATCAGCGATGGGAGCTGATGAAGCCCTGCTGTGGCAAACATGTCAGTGATTTTAACACACTTCGCAGCATCTGCCTGAAGAGCAAGTTTCTTTTTATCACGGAGTTTTTCTGCGCCACCTTTACGTTTTCTCTGCATCTTTATCTGATAGCGTTTCGCCCATCAATAAACACACCGGCGCATCAAGCCAAAGGGGGGAGGTGTCTTATGATGTGATTGGGCCGGTCCCCTGTCAGTCAGCGTGTAAGGGCCGGTGGTAAGGAAAGAGTCTCGCACAGCCTTTTTTTTTTGTGCCTGTAGGCGGGACCAAAGCGTACAGAGTGGTTGTTTAACAGTGTGTTTGGGCTGCGTGATCTACTCGTTGTGGGCCGGTCAGACCAATATTAAAAAAATAATAATAATAAAATTTAAAAAAATCAGGATTTATCGGCCCAAATAGCACGTCGGCCCACCGGGCAAATGCCCGGTATGCCAGATTGCCAATCCGTCCCTGCCTGTAACTGCCCCCTCAGTATACCTGAAATTAACCCCTAAACTAGCCTTATGAAGAGCCTCTGACCTTATGGTGCATTGCCTTTATTTAAATGATGCATTCAACCACAACCACAATGATACAACCCAAAAAGTACATCATCAAATATGCTGAATGGTTCAAGTTCTACATTTACAAGCAATAGGAGATATAGAACAAGCTGGGGGTAGCAAACTTATAGGCAGTGACAGAATGTAGTGGGGTGTAGGTTTGACCATGTCTTGATGTTGGACGGCCCTGATCCATTTTGTAGTATGGTAGGTAAGTACCAGCAGCCATGAGTAGACATGGAGGAGTGGTGTAGTGGCTGAAGACTTGGGCAGCTTGAAGACCAGCTGGGCTTCTGCATTCTGGATGAGCTGCAGACTGCAGGCTGATGATATATGCAGGAACACCAGCCAGGAGTGAGTTGCAGTAGTTTTGAAGTGAGATGACAAGAGCCTAGACCAGAACCTGCAGCGCTTCCTTGGTGAGTAATGTATGTAACATCCTGGAGGTATGAAGAATTAAGCTGCAGCAAAGCACAGCTGATCATCTTGCGTCACACTCAGGTTTCTTGATATCTGAGAACAGAACAGAGGTCAATGTTAATGAAGAGGTTGTGGAAAGGAGATGACTATCCTAAAAGGAAGAGCTGAGCAGTCATGTTGAGGCTGAGCTTCAAATGCTGTGCAGACATCCACTGAGAGATGTTAGGCAGACATGCAGAGATTCACACTTTCAGATCAGGAAAAAGAGCCTTATAAATCACTCTAGTAAATTAGGTGACTGGTTGCAGACATGGAATCCAAGTAGGCCATGTTCAAAACTTCCATTGTTGATGCGGCTGCTATAAATTGTGGTTTCTCCAGGATAAGAGACTTGTCCACTATAGAACACAACCAGTTACCACTGTAGCAGGTGGTATGGAAGATTCCCATGGCAGATCTACAACATTTAATGGGACACTGTGTTTTGTAATACACATCACCATATGCCACAGTTCTGTGCATGGCATCAAAGGTGTCCCCAGCATGCATAACATGCATAGTTTCATGAGAGGGTCAAACAGACATGCTAGAATTATGGAAATCCAAAATCAGCTTCAACCAGAGAAACCAGGTTTGGAAATAGAGAGATCCTCCAACGTCAAGCTTGTAGTCATGTGCAGTAAGTTACGTTTTGACACTTGAGCCCTCCTACATGTCTAAACACTCAGTCAACACAAAACTTGAAGTTAACTTTCTATCAGCAAATAAAAAAAAGTGTATCATATAATAATGTTCAACAAGTTGTTTGAAATGAGTGACACACACTAAAGGCTTGCAATCTCAATTACAGATTGCATTATGCACAAAATTCAAGAACACAGAACATGATAAAAGTTATGCCATTAACAGATGAGCTGATGAAAAAGTAACATTATGAACTGGAGTGTCGCTGGTTTTCAAAAGAAGAAGTTGCTAACTCTGATGGATCACATGCAAATTGAATCTGAGCCCTCGTCACTCTGTAACAAGCTGAATTATAAAAAAATACACTCTTTCAGTCGGACAGAAAGTGGCATTAGGAAATCAGTGATTATACACTTTTTTGTCCCTGCTCTCCTTTGAAATAAAACAAATTGGTTGGGAGTATAATGAACTCATTTTAGTGTTCAGCACCCAACCCCATGTAATGATCTATTTTATAGTTTAAAGTGTATAATTTCTGTAAAGGGTGCAACTGTATGTGTTTTATCTTCTGTGTGCGCGTGCATGTGTGTGGTTTACCTGGCCACTGTGCACGCCCATGTGCCATGTTCAAATGTAATTTTTAAGGTTACTGAGCATGTTCATGCTGGTCTCCCTCTATCTGAAGCTTTAGCGGTGCTGTTTCCGTCAGTGTGCATAGATGTGTGTACATGAGAACGTGGCTGCTGTGCTGTGCTGTGTTGGTCTTGCCTGTAACATTACCTCTGCTGATGTATAAAACTATGATTAAAATGTGTTGTAATTGCCTATTTTAGTTTTGGATGGTTTAAGCCCAACTGTAGTTTACAATGTACAATGTAACCCCCTTTTTTTAAAAAGGGGAACCACCATGGGTCTGCTACTGCTTAGGTACTGAACCCATCCTCCACACGAAATTGAAAAGGTGTGTCAGTCAAGATATTCCAACAATGTCCAAAGCATTTGGCATCTCAGAGCAAATCTCATCCACACCTGGCTCTTTGCCCACAAAGAGCTTTATGCTTTCCGCATTAACAATGGAGGTGTTAAACATGGCCCGGTAAACCACACACATGTCCCCATTCTCCCCTGGGATGCACGAAAAGTTTCTCGGGAGGTGTGAGTTGAAGACCTTACAGACAGGGGCCTCCACCAGACCCAGTTTACTCTTACTACATGTTTGAGTTTATCAGGTCTGTCCAGTATTCTCCCCTGCCACCTGATCCAACTCACCACCAGGTGGTGATCAGTTAACAGCTCTGCTCCTTTCTTTGCCAAATATCCAAGATGTATTGGCACAGATCTGGAGGGACCAGAAGTTGTGCTCTAATTATCAGGGAATCACACTTCTCAGCCCCCCCAGTAAAGTTTATTCTAGGGTGCTGGAAAGGAGGCTCTGACAAATGATCAAATCCCAGATTCAGGAGGAGCAATGCAGATTCCGTCCTGGTCATGGATCAACAGGCCAGCTCTTTACCATTGCAGAGAGGCTGAGGGGGTCATGGGAGTTTGACCATCCAGTCTACCTGTGCTTTCTGAATTTGAAAATTCGAAATTTGAAAAAGGCTTACGATGGTGTCCCCTGGGTGCTTCTGGGGGAATACTGAGGGGGTATGGGGTAGCAGGGGCCATTGGTACAAGTCATCCAGTCCTTGTACAACCAAAATGAGTCCGTATTCCTGGCACAAACTCAGATATATTCTCAGTGGGTGGTGGACTCCTGTTCGACACTGTAATGGGTGTGGAGAACAACACAGACTGAGACCAGTGTTGGAACAGTTCAACAGTTTATTGGCCAAGCAGTGTCACAAAAATCCACAGCAGGTCCTCAGGAAATAGTCTCCAACAGAAACCTCCGGGGAGGGAACCCAAGCAAACAGGATGATGAAGAACAGGCAATGGGTGCAGGATGCCGGCTGGTGGATGATGAGAGGTCTTGTTCTGGTTGCACACAGGACAGGCGTTGGCATAGTCTCGGACATCCTCCTCCAATGATGACCACCAGAAGTGCTGCTGCAGGAAGTCTCTGGTCCGCCGAATGCCAGGGTGGCAGGTGAGCCAGGAAGCATGTCCCCAATAGAGTACTTTGGAGTGGAGGTGAGCTGGAACAAACAAATGATCAGGGGGACAGGACCTATGACCAGGCTGGTCCTCAGTGGCAGCCCGCACTCTCTCCTCTATCTCCCAAGTGACTGAGGCAACGAGACAGGAACGATGGTGGAAGGCTCAGTTCTGTCAGGACACCCAGGAAACTGTTGGGAAAGTGTGTCTGGCTTGATGTTATGAGACCCGGGCCGACAGGACAGTGGACATTGAACCTGTCAAAGAACAGTGACCAGCTTGGCTCCCTTTAACCAGTGGCGGCACTCCTCCAAGGCCAGTTTCACCGGCAGAAGCTCCCTGTTAACAATATCATCATTTCTCGCTGTTGTGGAGAAATTGCTGAAGTCAAAGGTCAATGGTGAGGTCAGGAGGGAAGAAAGTGTTCAGGAGCCTCTGATGTCTTATGCTGTATTATTTATTGACGCTTGGCCAAGGAGAACTAGAGACACTCTCAAAGTACATCTGAAGTGCTTGAGTCGGTCTCGCATTCTGACGAACTTGTGATGGTGCATATACTTTAAACCCAAAGATCACACCCCAAATACTATACGCCCCAGAATTAGTAAAGAGAATGTCTTTACTCTTAGAGGTGTTATTGTCAACACATCCTAGTCTGGAGACACAGATGTCCGCTTACGCAGATTGGAACGGCAACAACAAGCTATCTATTATGACTAGGAAGGCAGCAACAGGTCTCTTCGACCCTGGCCACCACAGTGAGATATGGTGGCACCTAGTCATAAGACAAACAGTTAATACTGCTGTGGATCACAAGGCTCACACGTGGCCTCGTGTAACCGAAAAAGAGAAAATTCCATAACACTCGCAGCAGGAGTTAGGCGCGAGAGAAAAAGGCGCAGGGGTGGACCTGGTCGACGGTGGATCGCTGAGAAAGAATCGCCCCACACTGGATGCATCCACTTCCACCATGAACTGGCACTCAGGGATGGGAATCTGGAGGATGGGAGCATTGGAGAAGCGAGTCTTGAGGGTGTTGAAGGCACTTTGTGCTTCGTCAGTCCAGCAGAAGGAGGTCTTGGATGAGGTGAGGGCCGAGAGGGGAGAGGCAATGGTAGAAATTGGCAAACCCCAGAAAACACTGCAGTTGTTTGTGTCTCTGGGACTGGCCAGGAGGTAACAGCAGAAACCTTAGCGGGGTCTATCTGTAAGCAGTCCGTGGCAATGATGTACCTCGAGTAGGAGACAGACGTACATGAAATTCACATTGGCGCCTTGACGTAGATGATCCCTGCTGCTAAGGAGTCTTGTATGTACTCCTCCATGGCCTTTCTCTCAGGGACAGAGAGAAAGTACAATCGTCACTTGGGGGAAAAAGTGCCAGGGAGTAGGTCTATGGCACAGTCATAGGGGCGATGAGGTAGCAGGGAGGTGGCTTTAGCCTTGTTGAAGACCTCTTTCAGGTCATGGTAAACTGCTGCAACTCGGGTGAAATTTGGGGCTGGAACAGGAGAAGCTGGTGACAGTGACGGCATCCTGAGGCAGGTCTGCTGGCAGGTCTTTCCCCACTCCCGGACAAAGCAGGTTGTCCAATCAATGTTGGGATTATGCAGCCAAAGCCAAAGGGGTACCTCAGAAACTGGATGGTCTTACTGTGGCCCCCTGGCAGGAGCGTGCACACAGGGTTGGTTTTGGACGTTACCCTCCCCAGCACATGTCCATCCAGGGCGCTGACAGAGATGGGTGATGGCAGTTTCTCTGGATGGAGTCCAGTTGATGGAGTGTGAGCCAGCAGGCAGTGTCTTTTAGGGGAGGCAGGACCGATGATGGAGCTCACCAGTAGGCCTCTGTTCACTGGTGAACTCTGGCTTTTACTAGATACCTGCTGACAAAGTGTCCTGTCTGACCACAGTACATACAAAGGTTCAGTCTCTGCCTTCTCTCCCTCTCTTCAGGTGAGAGGTGGGTGTGACCCAGCTGCATTGGCTCTGGAAATTCCACACTTACAGGAGCGGTTGAGGCTAATGAGGAGGAGGCTGGAGCTAGTCTTGGAGTGAGGGAAACTGTGTGGCCGGATGGAACGTGACTGGAACTCCAAGATTCTCTCCCTCCTGCGAGCCTGGATGCGCAGGTCAAGACGGGTGGCGAGCTCAATTAGATCCTCCAGTATAGACGGCAGTTAATAAGCTACCAGTTCATCTTTAATGTACCCAGCCAGCCCCCGCATAAAGACATCACGGAGAGCGGCCGGGTTCCAGTCACACATTGGGGCATGGGTGCGAAACTCTATGGTATAGTTCATGACTGAGCGGCCCCCTGGACAAGATCTCAAAAACTCTCGTCCAGCGTTGGTTCCCAGACGTCCCACATTAGGCTCACAGAGCGAAGGGAGAGGAGCACTGACTCCTGCTGAGACAGGTAGCAGAGCAGCAGCGTCTGTCAGTGATGAAGATCTGGCTCCCAGTGAAGCAGGTGATTGCTCCAGAGGCTGGATGCGGGTGTTCAAGTTCACCATTTCCTGCCTCACTTGTGCCAGGCCCTGCTGATTTGAGGCGAGGAGGCCACAGAAGCTGCGATCAACTGGTTTAGCAAGTCCTCCATCCAGAACATCCGGTCTGAGCTGGGTCCATTTCTAGCCAGGTTGTACTGTAATGGGTGTGAGGTTGGACCCATGAACAGCAAAAACTGAGACCAGTGTTGGAACAGTTCAACACAGTTTATTGGCCAAACAGGGTCGCAAAAATCCACAGCAAGTACTAGAAAATAGTAGAAAATAGTCCAACAGAGCTAGCCAAGATAGTCCAACTCTCCAGCAGAATGTGGGTGTATGGTTTGGGAACCTCAGGATTGCATCCCTGCTGTTTGCAGATGATGTGGACTGTGATCAACACTCACTTGGACAATTTGAAGCCGAGAGTGAAGCAGGTGGGATGAGAGTCAGCACCTCCAAGTCTAGGGGCCATGGTTCTCTGCTAGAAAACGTCAATAAATCTATATCTAGATAAAAGAAGAGTCTGTACTTCGGACTGTAATATAGATGTATAAAACTGTTACTTACAATGGGACAATAGGATTCGACAATTGGTCAGAACCTCCCAACCATTGGGAGTGAGTTGCTGCTCCAAGCGAAGGATTTCAAGAATCTTCGGGTCTTGTTCATGAGTGCTGAGAAAATGGAGTGTGAGATGGACCGGCAGTTTGATGCAGCATCTGCAGTACTGCCGGCGTTGTAGCGGACTGTTGTGGGGAGATTTTCCAGTTCATCTACATTCCAATCCTCAACTATGGTCATGAGCTTTGGGTAGTGACCGAAAAAATAAGATTGCAGATACAAGCGGCCAAAAAGAGCTTCCTCCTCTGGGTGCCTAGGCCCAGCCTTAGAGATTGTAGAGCCACTGCTCCTTCATATCGAAAGGACCCAGCTGAGGTGGTTTAGGCATTTGATTAGAATGCCCCCTGGGCACTTCCAACTGAGATCCTGGGACATACCCAGAACCCACTGGAGGAACTATAAAGCCCATCTAGCCTGGGAATGTCATGCAGGCTAGATGGGCCCAAGCAACACGAAGGGTGTCTGGAGTGCCCTACTAAATCCGCTGCCACTGCGACCAAACCCGGATAAGCAGCAGAGAATCGATGGATGCATAGATTGATGGATAGGGCTCCCAGGAAGAGGCGGAAGAAGCTTCATGGTTTTGGACCTTCACTAGATTTGTTGGCAACAAGAAAAAAATTACGACATCACAAATAAAAAATAGAATGTATTCTTTTTGCTGAGGTGGAAAAGTCAGCATATCAATAGAAGCTAAATGTGACAAAGTGCAATAGAAAAATATTCAGCAAATGAATCAAAATGTATATGGAACATGTGACTCAAAACTCCAGGAGGCTTCCACTCCACGGAAAATATGAAACATGGGATCTATGTGTGAGGAGCCTGTAACATTTTTAAAATAAATACATGAAAGAACCATAATACCACATTTTTAAATGACATCCTCCTCCTGTTGTGCACTTTTCTACTGCAACTGTTAAGGTGACCCAACTGGACAATCAGCTCCACCTGTTTATCTTTATAATGAACCATATAGTTCTAAGTGGTGCCAGTTTGATTAGTGGAATCAGAAAATCCAGTGCCTATAAATCTAAATGGTGAGCAACCCATGAATAACAAAACTGGGATTAAGATTGAACCAAAGCAACCCTTCACAGAATGTGGTAGGAACTGTTCCTCCTCCTACATTGGACATTTTTCTTTTTTTGATTGAAGAATAGGAAAAAAGAGTTTAAACTCATCTGTGTGTATTAATGCACAATGAGCTCCTAACTGAGCCTACTATTTTCTCACATCTCGTTTTTAATGAATCTTTCTTGTTACACTCAGTCAAGACTGGGTCCCTCTAGTCTTGTCCCTCGAATGTGACTGGGATAGTCCCCTCAGTTGCTCCTGCTGCCCTCAGCTACCGCCGTCCACTACCTGCTCCAGCCGCTGTCAGCCCCTTGCTTTGCCCCGATGCTGGTGGGTCAGCCACACTTCAGGGGAGTCCCATATCTGGCTCTGGCTCTGGACTAGGGCCCCGACCGGGTCCACACTCCTCTGTCTCCCTTTGTTTGTGCGTTCATCTGCTTCAGCTTCCATGTCTCTTTTGTAGCATGTGGATGCTTCCACACACCTAACACTAGTTGTCCAAAAATCAGCGTGTGGTGCATTCAGGGGTAGTTAGAAAGTCAAATCTACATGCACAAAAACTACAAAACTACTTCAAAACACTCAATAAAACAAAGTTAAAAGCATAGATAGGTCCATAAAAAACTGACCCTATCACATATACTTGTAGTGACTTCAAACCTCTGGTTACAACTATGATGGTTAAATAAGTTGCATAAGTGGAAAGGCACCCTGATGGACTTGCAGATGACAGTCATATTAGAAATGTGTCACAAATGAACAGATAATAGGCCCTGATGATCTGACTCAAAATAAATGCTAAAAAAGTGGCTTGTTGGATGGAATAAAAAGATAACACAGACATATTGAGTGAAAAAGTGTGTCTCGACATTAATAAACCATAGCGAACGCAGGTTTGCAACCTTCTAGTTTCTCTGTGGTGTACAACACGGGGTGTTGTGAGAGGTCTAGTCCTGACAGGTAGGGAGGAGAGGCCAGCTGTGAGCAATAGCCAGGTGGTCCCAGTCCCAAACCTTCCCATCACATCAGCCCACCGCTGGCCTGATTGGCATTAATTGGCAGGTGGTGGGGGTGAGGGTCAAGGGGGGCAGAGGGTGGGTGTGTAGTGGGGTGGAGATGGTGGGGGTTGGGGGAGACAGAAAGAGAGGCAGACAGAAGAGCTGGAGTTGATGTGGGCTGTATGTTTGGTTGGTATCATTATTAGCTCTATCCACAAAAATCTGTGTACACCTGCTGTGCTATGAGCTGTAAACCTGATTATCCCACATGGACCAAAATATGGAAGGTGGGTTGGTAGCTGGAGAGGTGTATGTGTCCGGATTAAAAATGCATGTAAAATAAAGAATAGAGTGAAAAGACAATTTCCCCACTGTAGGATTAATAAAGTATATCTTGATTAGCCACGAGTAAATAAACTGTTGAATGAAGAAAGATAAACCTTTAGTCAGGGATGAACCTGTTCTTACCTAAACCCAAAGAGCTTCTTTGTACACTTAGGACATTTCAGACATGTCACGTTCAGCTCTGCACTACCAAAGTCACTGGATCCAAATAGACCTGATGAAGAGTGCTCACTTCACCTTCTTCTGCTATAATTTTAATTCTTTCTCAGGTTGGTCTGAAATTGAGTTTTCTTGCTGGCACTCATTGTAGCAAAACTACTGGCAATGTTGCTTATGCTGTTACCATTAGCTGATTAGCCTAACACTATAGCTTACCGTACATCACCACTACTGCTGCATAAATAATTTGATGTGAATCATAGTGAGTCATGCTTATATACTGTGATGTTTTTCAAAATACACACACACACACACACACACACACACACACACACACACACACACGCACACACACACACACACACACACACACACACACACTAATCACGCTAATCATACATCTGCCGGGTATTCAACCTAAGAGCAGGTCCACAGTAATTGATTGATTGATTGATTGATTGATTGATTGATTGATTGATTGATTGATTGATTGATTGATTGATTGATTGATTGATTGAGGTTCTTAATGTAAGGTTAAATCTTTTACACCTGGTGGGTGGTTATAAGTGGCTGATGTCTTATTTTTAATACAAGGCCAATATAACTGAATATATCTGTGTAATCCCAGTAGAGAGCAGGAACTGCTTCAGTGTAACTTGAACAGACAGTGGGTCATGAGCCTCCTGCTGACCATCAACTGCTGCGTTGAACAGGAATCAATACTAAGACCCAACATCACAAGTTTATGAAGCAGATGTACTTGCCTATTAAATTCACCATGGCTTTTAAGGCAGCTCTTCGCAGGCCTGGTCTTAAGATAAACATAACCCCCATGACTCCCTGTAATTGTTTGTTGAACAGTTCAGACAAACCGGCTGAATGAACGGAGGCTCTCAATAGTGTCTTCTTGTCACTCCAGTGACAGTTACTTTGCAGGGACTGAAAAACATGTTTTTTTCTCTCTCTTTCTCAAGAAAACCCTTTTATCCTCGTGTTTTTACCCATTTCTTTTTTGCCTGAACCTGGGTGACTCAATCTTTTCTTCCCTCTGGGCTAAATTGATGGCAGTGCAGGAGTTAATTGTTCAGGCATGTGTTTGGCTTCCTGATGGAGAGTGGATGTGGATCAGGGTGGGGTCAGGGTTCACAATGACATGTTTTTTTCTGGGCACTGGAAATGGAGAAGAGGCCATGGGAGAGTGCTGAACATGGGGGTGAATTGGAGTTCCACCAAGGCACTTAAACCTGTCTCTATACAGCAGCCAACAAAAGAGAAAATCATCTTACACATCAGAGACGATAGCATATCCAATGAGAGCTGCTGCTTGATAGAAACTTTTTAAGAGATGACACTTTTTAAAATGTTGGACACACAAAGACCCTGTATTGGTCTGCATGAAAGAACTGTCTGACATGCAGTAAAATAACCACAGAACAGTTGACTTTAAACAGTGAACTCTTAGAAAACTTCAGAAACTTTCATTTATAATCTCAGACAGCCACAGCTCAAAGAATTCGATTAGTGACATTTCATTTTGTTCAGTAGGTTTTACTCTGAAAGGACGAGTCAAAAGCAGGTTGAATCCAAGTGTAGAAAACCCACAAACTCTCTGCAAAGCTAAATACCAAATAATTGAAATAACACCTATTCCTAATAGTCAAATGAAAAATACATTTGGTTGATGACCTGGTTGATGACCCCACCATGTATTGTATTTTCAGACTAAATGACTAAAATAATCCCATATATATATATATATATATATATATATATATATATATATATATATATATATATATATATATATATATATATATATATATATATATATATATATTTATTATTCATCAATTCATTATCATCAGTGTAGTTGATCCCACATACATCCTGCTGCTGGAAATACTCACTGGTGTACAGTGCTTGAAAGGGCTCAGCACATTTTAAATAAACAAATGCACAAAATCAAAGTCAGCATTAGAAACTGTTTGATCTATTCTTTTTTTTTTTAAGAAGCAAATATATAAAATAAGTTAAAACACCTTCACTAAGAAAAACTAGTGTCCTAACTCCTGTGCCAAGGTACCAAGACCAATATTTGTGTCACTGGTGATGTATATAACCCGGTGTTTATAATTCAAATTGTACATCTACTCAGTAGCAAATTATGTCAATTACATACTGCATACTGAGCAAGAGTACAATTACTGTATAGAATGACTGAATTACAGGAAGGTGAGTAGTTGTAATTGGTTACTTCTGTCCCTGATGAACATACACACAGCAGAGGTCCTTTATGTTGGTTTCAGGTTTCAAACCGTCTAATTAATTTTTTTGTGTGTGAAATGTTTCCAGATTTATATTTATTGTCATAGGTCATGCCAAATGAATCAATCATCAACCATTCAGTATCAACTGAATCATGACCCTAGATTGTGCAAACTGAAAAGTATCAAATCCATGTAACTGATTTGGAGATATAACATTTCTCAGCTCAGTGAAGGTCAGGTGGCATCAGAACCTCTGCACAGAGTGCAGATATAATGGCAAGCTATTTGTTCCATGCTGCTATAGGCCTAGACTGCCAGGGCACTTCCCATGGTGCACTTCTCTTCTTTTATTCCACTCCAGCTGTATACATCCATGTCCCATCAGTGCATGGTACTAACTTAGCTTCTTCCCCAGAGTTTTTATGCTTTTTCACCTCGCAGGTTCTTGTGGATCGTGGCTACGCTGAGATCAAAGATCTTTGCTGTACTTTGTCTTTCTCCCTCTCTAAACCCAACTGGTTGTGGCAGATGGCAGAGTACGGTCTAGACCTGATCTATATGGAGTGTGTCATGAGATAACTTCTGTATGACTGATTTTTATGGCTGGCCTTGGCCTATATCACAAACTGCAAATACATAAAAACAAAAACATAAAACACATAATAATAAGCACATGGTGGTGTTAAAGGTACCATGTTTTAATTTCTGAAGAAAAGATTTTGAAGTGAACAAAAGTCACAACACAGCGATTCTGATCAAGCCACACAATTTGATGTGTATGTGCTGGTAGAACTCCAGAACCAGAACTTTTTCATTTATGTCTTTTACTAATGACATGAACTCTCTCTCTCTCTCTCTCTCTCTCTCTCTCTCTCTCTCTCTCTCTCTCTCTCTCTCTCTCTCTCTCTCTCTCTCTCTCTTTCTCTAATTTTGTAGGTTTTCTTTTAGCCTGGTATTTGGCTGCACTGTGTAGAGAAAGAACAAATTCTAGAATTTAACCCATTTTGATGTGTTAGTGCCCTCACTGGATGGATGTTTAATCCAAGTCGGCACCAACAGCCCCCACACTCAATCTTCTGTGTCCTGTGAAAAAGTCTTTGACAACGATGTAAGGCTTAGATACTTTGTTAGTATTTTTGTATTTGCAGCGTATTATCTTTGCTGAATTTGCTTCTTTATATTTTAAAAATTTAAATCTGAGACTGAGACAAATAGGGTAGAAAGGTCAGGCGGACTTTAAGTTTTGTTCTTCTAATGATATTTGACAATGACAATAGAGAGGAAGAAGAAGACAGAAGTAGGACATATTAAACTCCTGTTATTTTGTCACTATTCTAACATCTTACACTTGTAAGCCTCAATTAACGTGTGAGAGTATGTGTTGGCATCAGCCCGGGCCCAGAATGGACACTTGGATGAGCGGGCAGGATGAAAGGAGCCCAGGAGCCAGCTGGTGAGGCAACACAGCTATGTGGTGGTTACTGTGGGGGTATTGCTCAGCTCTTCTCATCAGACCCCCAGCTAGCTGCAGCCCACATCAAGTCCAACATCTCGTGGCATTACTTCAGCCAGCTTAAGCCTTCTTAAGACACCAAATTGCACTCTAGCCGGACAATGATCTGAGGTTATTTGTATCAGCGGCTGTTGTTTGGTCCTTTTAACTTAGTTCACCGTCAGTGTGGGGTGAGTGGAGTCAGGAAATCGCAGGGGTATTTAACAAGGCTTGTGTAATTGATTGTGGCAGATCCTGCCAGCAAACAGCAGGTCCATGGCCCCTTTCACTGAGCCCAGCAGAGGGCCTGCATTGATGTGGATAAGGGAATTATCTCTACTCTGGTGACTCGGACTGGAGGACACTGGAAATTCAATTAAACCAATCTATGTTCTAAATATCCAGAGCCTGTGTCCGGACTGTAAGGCTGAATTTTGACATTGACAGCAGCCTGACTGGGTCAAAGGTTACAAAAAGGTGCTGCCATGAGAAAAGAGGAAGTGCATCTTTTCCATGTTTTATTGGGAGCTAATTAGTTATTTTTAATCAGATGTAAATCTGCACTTCATTAGAACATATTATCGTCTCCTTCATTACTCCAAATAGTGGTGACTTAGGGCCAGAGATATGACTCACTGTGTGGGTGAATAGTGCAGTTACTAGATATATGTCTTGCACAAAAAAAAAACAAAAAAACTTTTATTGTCTCATGTAGGAGATTTATATAAGCATTAACAATCCAGTGCTGCACTGAAACCATGATAACCACGAGATAGTCAGGTGGAGCCGGACGCTTTGTGCAGCGATGGAGAACAGTGTATATGATCATGACTGTCTGAGACCACTGTGGTTTCACATTCAGAGGTGGTCAACACAGAAAAGTAGACGCATGGAAGGACAGCAGCACACATGATCAAGAAAAAATATAAAATCCTATTGAGTCTGAGATTTATTATAATACTGTGACGAAGAATAAGATTGGGGGTTTTTTCAGTATGCCTCAACAGGACTTCCCCTTAAAGGAAAGTGAGAAAAAAGGTGCAACATGAAGGTCATTTTTTCACTTTGAAAGACTGGATGAACAAGCTTCAGCTGAAATGACATACTTGCCCCATATGTCACTTTTCAAGCTCCTACTCTTCTTTTCCAAAGCTGTTTTTATTCTGTTTTGATGCAATGTTTGACACCACTAAGCTATCCATACAAAAATATTTACATGTGATGGCTGTGCAGCAGAAGTATTCAGTGTCTAGTGCAGTGATAAAAATGGCACACACACACATGTGTCTGTGTGTGTGTGTTATACAGCTGCTCATAACCACAATATGATGTCCTTTTTTATTATTTTGAGTTTGTAATCTACATTTCAGTCTATGGGTGCTCAGCTCCTGTACATGACACAGACTCCATTCAAGTACTGGTCAGCTGCAAACATGCTTATCATGGTCACATACTGGATTAGATTAATTCAACTTTATTGTCATTGAACAAAGTAACGAAGTACTGAGAGAATGAAATGCAGTTTAAGTGCAGAGTATGTACAAATGAACAGGACATATAAATATAGTGCAGGTATAAATTTGAATATGCTATACTATGCTATAGGATATATATATATAGTAAATTAATATGTTATAGAATACATACAGGATACACAATATATACAATCAGCCAGTTATATCTCTCTCCCTCTCTCTCTCCCTCTCTAATGCATGTTACTAACTAAACTTCTTCCCCGGAGTTTCTGTGCTCTATCGTCCAGCAGGTTCTCATGGATCGTCATTTATCATTCATTGTGATTCATTGTCATTTTGTCAGTCATTGTAAGTGTACAATATGTTTTGTGTTGATTTGTCCTGTACACGTGACATCCATTTCACGTCTGTGGCTCTTCCTGAGGTTTCTTCCACATTTTTTCCCTGTTAAAGGTTTTTTAAGGGCAAGTTTTTCCTCACTTGAACCGAGGGTCTAAGCCTTAGACCCTTAGACTCTAAGGACAGATTGTAAAGCCCTCCGAGGCAAATGTACTTTGTGACTTTGGGCTATACAGATAAAATTTGATTAATTGATTGATATACAGTTATTACAGTTTCATCAATAAGGTGTCATAGGACAATTACATCTTATTTGATGTAAAAATTGTCAATATTGCACATTGATGAACTGTCATTCATCTGATTAGAATGACACTTACAGTATTAAGTATTACATATATAATGTGTGAAAATCTGGAGACCCATTCAACTCCATTGTATTTATAACACCCGTAAACAGCAGATATTCAATTACTATTTCAAAGAGCTCATTGATGATGATATATGAGTTATTATAGGATCTATTGAATCTAATTGTAATGAATTAAAGTCTATGTAGGTCCATACATTTGCATTGTATTTACTGTACATAGCACATGTAAACTCCATCCAAATTTCAAAATGCTTATTTTTGCACAGTTGCTTCTTGCTTCTGTCCTCAAGTGCTTGCTCCTGGTGAAATTGTTGAGTCACTGCAAATAATATTATAAAGAGTACAGTCTCGATGTGCTCTATAAGTGTCATGAGATAATTTGAATGTATGAAGGCAAATTCAGTGTTCACAACTCAACATTGGTATACAATACAAAGATTTCTTTTTTTCCATATTTGAGATCACACACTGATTAACTGAAAAAATCATAGGTGGATTAAAACCTCATGCTGAAGTGCTTTACTTTTTTCCTATTTGATCCTGAACTCATCCAAAAATCATATCAATATACATTTTCTTCAGGAAGCGCTTCACTTGTTTATTCTGCTTTATACACAGTCGATGTGCAATATTGGACTAAGGAAGTATCACATGTCTGGGTGATAAATGTCACCCCAGAGGTGTCTGGCAGACGCATATTTGATAATATTTAATTGACATATAGAGTGCATGTCTCCACAAGTGCAGAGTGATAACCCAATAATGTTTGACTGGCACTCCCCACTGCTCTTATGTGTTGTGTTACACTCTGTCTAGTACTAACAGCATATTAATTCTTATGTTTCACCTTTCACATCGAATCATTTTACAGAATCTGTGCTACCTACATACCCACTGCCAGTATATGGATGATAGGAAGATAATGGTAAAGTAAAAGAATATCTGGCTTAATAACTAAATCAAGACTGAGGGTTTACATTTGTCTGAAGCAGAGCTGAAATAGTGGCTCAAATGATCTCTCTGGTTGAGTAAAACTATAATGAGTAGAATCATAGATCCACACCCTGTGTCCCAGTTCTTTATAATGTGATAACTTTGAGTTTAGAATCTTTTTGGATGTCTTTTAGGATATGTTTTTAATGTGTTCCTCTTGACTATTATTTTAAAGAGATGACTTTCATCCTTATGGGAGTTCACATCTCTATTGGATAAACCGTTTGGACTCTCAGGATACATCATCACATTTTAGTCACGACTCATGGCATGGCATGTTCAACACTGGTCGAGAAAGAAATAATTCCAAAACTGAAGTTATGTCTACATATTCATGGCCTTGTGATGATGAATCTCAATGACTTTGGTAAACTTTCCATTTAGTGGCATGTTTTACATGAGAGATTGTCTTAAAATCTGTTACACATATGATGAATTTCCTTTTTTATATAGCATCATCATCAGGCCAGAATTTGACATTGTCCCATAGTTAACCTCTACATGCTAAACTAAGATGGTACAAACATTATATGTGTTAAACATCAGCATGTTAATATCATAAATATGTTAGCATGTTCATAGTAGCATTTAGCTAACGGCACTACTGTGCCCAAGTACAGCCTCACAGAGCTTCTAACATGGCTATAGACTCACCTACCCTGCGTTCATGGTCACGTCTGTTATGAATTCATGCTTGTTTGCTTACTGATTTCATCAAAAATAGAACAGATGCATCACCTCTAAGGAGCAGAGTGAGAGACACTTTTGGGACACTTCAGAAACACACTGCGGTGCTTCTGGAGAAATCACAAACATGTGAACGGTGGATCAGCTGTTCCTGGTAGAATGCTTGATTCCAAGAATTCCAAGGAAGGATGCTGAGGAAACCCTTCATGGGCCTTTTCATGTCACTAACTAGGAACTCACTGTGGGTCTCAAAGACAACATCCATGTCTGCGATGAGAACAAACAATAAATTGATAACAGCTTTCCTAAACAAAAAGGAGAGGATTTTGTGGTAAGAAATTAGGAGGATCTCCAAGACAGGGCTGTATGAAGGAGGTGTGGAATGGAATGAAAAGCATGACAGGCTGCAGCATGCCTGCCTTTGGAGGCAAGGGACAGAATTTGTGAGCTGAACCTATTTTTCAACAGGTTTGACACAACCCCCACCCCTGTACGGTACAACTGTTTGTCTGGGTCCCCACCCATTATCTCTATCCCTATTCACACCTTTGCTAGGGACTCTGCTGTCCGCCTGTCAATAGAAAACATCAGAAAGATGGCTACTCCCCCTTCTGTCAGGTATCCCCAGTCGAATAGTTGTGATTTGATGGTGGGAATTGTCGCTGCCATTGAGAGTACAGTCTAGCCCTGCTTTATGTGGAATGTGTCAGGAGATACCGTCTCTTATGATTTGGTGCTATAGAAATGAATTGAACTTCATGGACTAAATTATGATACTCCTTCAGTTCTGTGCTAATTGGTTTATTTCATGTACCCAGCTTCTACATCTGGTTTGCAGTCTACTCTGCAATGTGTCCTCTGTACTCCTCCTCAACCAGGATAAAGACATGTGCAACAGCAAGCACCTGAAGCTCAGTATCAGCAAGACTATAGATTTGGTGATAGGAACAAAAACAGACCCTTTCACCTGGTTATCATCCAGGGATAAGACGTGGAGAGGTCCAACTCTGGACAAACAAAACTCATACAATACAAAACAATATCTCTTCAGGGAAGGTCAGAGCAAATTGTTCTTGCTAAGGATGCTCAGATTCCTCCATGTGTGCACCAGGCTCTGCAGATATTCTACCAGTTTATAGTAACCGGTGATCTGTTCTTTGCTGTGGTGTGCTGGGTCTGGAGAGTCTGGAGTCAGTAGCAGCAGCAAAAACGATAAAGGACAAATCAAAGCTGTGGCAGATGGGGAGCTCATTCATCCCACATATCTGCACCATCTGCCATCAGACTGTAGTGAAGACCATAGACATCACTTGGAGCAGCCAGGTTTATTCATAATAGTTTAATGTACTTATACTAAACTTGCTGCTATTAATCACATCACTGTCACTTCACCTCATAATTTGAAATGCTCTTGTTTGTATGGTAATATTTTGACTTCTTTTCTTATTTTATATCCCTTTCTCTGTTTATCTGTGATCATGCTGATGCATGAACCAAATAACAGAGCTTTGACTGTTTTCTGGGGATCTAAAAAAATTATTGATCTTATAATCAACAGAACCTGATTGGTGTTATAAAACCAAACTTAGAAAAAAAGCCTTAACCACCTCAGACATTGCACAATAGGGTCTATGGCATAATATGCAACAACAAAACAAAGTGACATTGCAATAATGTGACATAGCAAAGACAATTCTCAAAAAGAAATAAATAAATCCTCACACTGACTTTGTTAGGCAAGAAGCCATGGTGACACCAGTGTCACAAGCACATTAAATGTCCCAGACTCTTCTGTATACAGCCTTATGTCAGATCTTAACTCATTAAGTCCCTAAGTCGCATTTATGTAACATCCTGGTATGATGACCATGTGACAGTCATGTGACTGTGACAGGAAGTGACCTCTTCAAAATGGTGGTATGGCCTGTGCGCTAAATTCAATGTAGAGGGTAATTTCAAGAAGCTATTTTTTTATACTACAGGTAATTTCAAACATTTATTAGTTCAGTGCTGATGATAACATGTCCTTTATTACTTTCAACACGGTCTGACCATATTTGTTGAAGAAAATAATATCAAACAAGTTACAAAAATACCACCCAATGAATTTAGCTGTATCAATTATATTAAGTTGAAATATGTTCTGCTGGTCAATTAAAAGTGTACTGAACAATTAGAAACACAAAATAATATGAAAGTTTTTGGTTTGTTTTACAAAATATATTTTTTTAGCAAATCTGTACATAATGTTAACACATTTTTACTATCCTGTGCTGATCCCATAAAAATGTAAATGTCTTATTGTAAATGTCCTTCAGAGGGACACACAGCCCAATAGACAGTATGTTAAAGGCAAGCCCCACCCTTGGGGTTCGAAAATGTGGAGCCGCTGTTCTACCTCAGGAATCCTCTGTGATTTTGCAGTCTATGAAGGTGGCACCAGTAAAAAATCTTCACTTGGCATGGGAGGTGATGTTGTCGTCAAGCTTTGTGAAACTCTCCCATCAGACCACAACTACAAAGTATTTGACGACAATCTTTTCTCTTCAGCACCACTGGTGCTCAACCTTCTTCAACAAAAGATCTACTTTGTAGGAACTCTGCGCGCCAATCACTTGTCCGCGTGTCAGCTTGAAGACAAGAAAAGTCTTGCCAAGAGAGGCAGAGGATCTGTTGATTCCAGGGTGGAAAAGAAGAAAGCATGGTCATTGTCAAGTGGTATAACAATAAATCTGTTACACTGATCTCATCATATTGTGGAGTTGAGCTTCAAGACAATGCTCAACGCTGGAGCAAAGCAGACAAGGCTTTTGTGGAGGTCAGCAGACCACACATTGTGAAACAATACAATACATTCATGGGCGCGGTGGACCTTCTTGATGCATGCATTACAAGGTGCAAATACCACATGAGGTCACGAAGGTGGTACATCTACTTGTTCTGGCACACCATCATGTTAGGTCTGGTTAATGCATGGTTGATCTACCGCCCTGACTACAAACTACTTGGTGTGCAAAACACACTGAAACAAAGGAGGTTCCATGCAGAGGTTGCCACTAGCCTCATTCTGCAGGCACAAAGAGGCCGCCCATCACTCAGTGCCATATCTCCACCACTGCCCAAGAGGATTCGTGTTGGAGTTCCAGATGATCTTCGCACTGAACAAGTCGCACATTGGCCTGTGAAACATGACAAACGTGGCCGCTGCAAACTCAATGCAACCACCACTCTCTGTGAAAAATGTGATGTGCGTCTTTGCTTCACTGAGGAACAAAACTGTTTCAAGTTATACCATCTGGCCTAGGCTAAATGGCTAAAGATAGTTTACAGACCTAAGAACTGAGAAAATGTTCCAGACATGGTGCTGATTATACAACAGTTTAATTTCTCTTCAGCATTTAAGTTTCTTTTGCACAATTTATGTTTTTAGGTCTGTTGTTCTGTTCTCTGTAGCTATGGTAGCCTATTGCGAATGCAGCCAAATAGGCAGTGTTATTTATTTTTCATGCAGTTTGCATATTTTGTTATGCAAAGCAAAACTGACGAAGAATGTTATGTTAAACCTTGCTATTGAAGTCATAGTTTTGATATATGTTATGGAAATGCAGATGAAAAGGCATTTTTGTGTTAGCAAGCGATAAAAACTGTCAGGTTTACTTATTTTCAAATAAGGAATATGTTTACCATTAACGCCCAATGTGACATATATGTAACATTACAGATCTTTGGGAATAAAAAGTGTTATTCTGAAAAAAACTTCTGAAATGTGTTCTATGTGGTCCCCTTGGTCTGTGGTATAACCCACATAATTTTCCTTTAAGGATAAATGGGTCTGGGTTCTTATGGGTTAATGAAGACTGATCCAAACAATAAGTTGTTTTTGCCCAAAGAGCAAAAACAAAAAAAAAAACTATATGTAAAAATAAAATAATTAATGCCTAAAATATACATTTTCTAGAGGCCAGAATCTAAGATGATGTAGACAGACTAATGAGAGAGCAAACGAACCAACCCTGGCACTGATGTATAGTGTGACACCCATAGAAAAAGCTAATAGAAAAAGATTTCTTCATGACAATAGTGTGTTAAAACAATACAGAGGATGTGACTGGAATAGAACAGGAAGAGCATGGAGTGAAAAAATAGATGTTTGGTTTAGGAGATCAGACATCACACCACGATTCACTCCAGACAGTCCAGTAAGGCCCAATCCTGAACGCCTCTCAAACATACTGCACTGCCTGAGAAAACTCACAGGCCTCACAAGTCTCCTATCACACACACACACACACGTGCACACATGCAGACACACACACAACACAAACCACCATCCCCCTCACGTTTGTGGGTAATGGATTTTTATCAGGGCAACAGTATCAGGGCTGATTTTGACGAGTCCCTAGGCTGCTCTACAATTCCTTTTGAAATCCCTTTCTTTAGTAGTCTTGTTCAAGTAGCCTGAGGCCATGGCCCTCCGAGATCACAATGTTATTAATACAAACATGTCAAACCGCATGCTGAAATTCAAAACAGAGGTGCCAAAATGTCAAGGTGTCAAACTCCTGAAATATAAATTATGCTTTAATATTCCTAAACACTACACAAAATATGCTTCAGTGTATAAAAAACATGATACGAGTGTTTAATATTTCAGTGTAATGTCACCAATTGCAGTGGAGGGGGTTGGCATACGGCCGTGGCCCTGGCTGTGAATTTCTATAACACTGCAGGATTAATGACTGGACTTGATATGCCACTCTGCCATCCCCCCATGCTGCTGCAGCATGTAATCCCTCTGTAAAAAAGTCCTGGACATCTGCTGAGAGAACAAAACTGTGGCTAATTATCGCCTAATAATCCTCATTTCTGTATTTTCTACTCTACATGCTCACTGTTTGAAGATTTGATTATGTGATCTAAGTGACAGATGATTGAATTCACAGTATATGCCATGATAACTGATGAATGTTTGATATTTTCGGGAAAATATCATTATTAGTAAGGTTATAACACATGGTGAGTTTCTGCTTGCTTGTATGGAAAAATGAAATAATGATAATAATGAAAAAATGTTTTCTTCTAATGTTATTTATCATTATTTATTGCATTCTGCTGCTTTATTATACAACTGATGTTGGTACAATTGTGCATTTATTTATTATTTTTTATTTATACCTTTGATAGGACAGCTGAAAGCAGAGAGAGAGAGAGGACATTCTGTACAACAAAGAATCAATTTAATGCCTGCCATGAGATTTTTTATATTATATTATATTATATTATATTATATTATATTATATTATATTATATTATATTATATTATATTATATTATATTATATTATATTATATAGATGTTTTCTTAATTTGCTTGTGTTTTGTATATTTGTGTCTCTTGTTTATTGTTTATTTAAAAGGATCCCCATTACTCTTTCCTGGGGTCCAGACAATAATATTTAATAGAGCACAACAGCTATTACAATCTCAAGTGAATATAAAAATATAAAAATGAAAGAAAAACATTATACAGTCATGTATCAAATAATCTGACCACACTCAAATAAGATGATGATATAATGAAGGTGTTGATATACAAATACATTCTTAATCTTCTTTTAAAACCAGCCTTTCCTTTAATTTCACAAACTTCACCTGGAAGACTGTTCCAAAACAAAACTGAGTCAGACTTAGGTAGTGGTAGAGTAATCAGTCTACTATTCGCCCCTTGAGTGTCTATCACTGGCTCTCAACCAGGTGTGACATTCATGCATTTCTGCAACACTAGTTCTTGGAGAACAACCAAGAACTAGTGTTGCAGCCTTGTGTAGCCTTGTTGTCTCTTTAGTTGTGGTGGGTCACCGTACCTGAAACCTCTATCCTGCAGTAGAACTGGGGATCAGACTACTTTCTAACTTGTAACCAATGTTGACTCAAGTGACATCATTTGAGTCAATAGATCAGACTTCATTTATTCCCTTTGGAGACAATGGAGGCTTTATACAACTTTTTTCTTCATATAACTGCTGTCCCACCAAAGTAAAAACATTTGAAATCTCCAGTTTAATTACAAACATGTTTCATGAGGCTTTGTAATGATCAATATATTATGAACAGTGCTTATATTACAGCTTGGAGAAATTCATGAATCATTTCACTTGTGCACCAAAACAGAATATATGTGCTTATTAAAGAAGGAAATAATAAACCTAAAACTTAAATTTAATGCTGTTTCCAACATATTAGCTGCTCACATATTGTAAGCTTCACATTGTGAGGTCTCAGTGTTTAGTGAGTAGAGCGTTATCTTTGTGTGAGCTGTAGTGGGGGAATGGAGAATCTTGTGCACACGTGTACCAAATGTTGATAATGAACAGCCTCTAATAAGAGACACTTTGTTCTTGCTTTTCAATGCATGCAGATAAATAGAGCAAGAAGTAGTCAAAGCTTAAAGTCTAAGCTGTTGTCCTATTTGTCCACCAACAGGGCCACTAATGAGCTCTGCTTTCTTAATCATTCTCGCCTTTTCCCCTGACATCTGTCCTTCATGCACAGGAGCACCTAATTGTTTTAATGACCTCTGAGGATAAGAGAGTCGTAATATCACTATTTACTGCTCTGTTATCTCTCTCTCTCTCAGATGGTAGTTACCAGTTGGCATCTGCTGCGACAGCTACAGCAGTAACAAGTTAAATGCCTCCAGTGCACATGTCTTACCTTAGGAAAGGCGCCTGTCATTTTCAATGACCATTAATGTCTGAGGTGAAGGCATCTTGCATCTGTGACAGAAGAGGGTGGGAACCATCCGGAAAGGCAAAGTTACCTGATGTGTTTTGTCACCTCTTCCGGTTGCCTGAGCAGGCATTTGTGTTGGTGCGCTTGCTTCGGGGCCTGAGAGTGTCGGACTGCATCTGCTGTGGCTGCTCTCTGCCTGCCAGCTCCTCTTCATGACATCTGAAACTAGCCAGACCAGCGCTGGTTTACACATGAAATGCTCAGGCCACTCAGCCCTGTGAGAGCAAACTGTCAGTCAGTCAGCGTAGGACCTTGAAGCGCTGACCTGCTTGCTGAACTGAGCTGTGCTTCACACCTCTCCTGCACTGGGAGTGGGAGTTAGAGTATATGATATACAGTCTATGTGTCTTTTATCCCTTCTCTCTCTGCATTTGGGAATGCAGTTTTATTTCTCCATATAGTTTCTCTGGGAAGCGAGAAATGAGGAGGCAACAGCTAGAGTTCATGCTGCAGTTGTTCGACTTCACTTTCAGTCTTGATTTACCTTGCTCGCATTATTATAAAGTGCGGGTTAACCAAAATATTTACTGAGATCGTTCCATGCAGATAGTTTTGGTTTTATTTGTCCAGGTTTAAGGTGTCAGATTTCTGCCTCACTACACAGCTGAATGGTTTTTTTTATCTGTTGCCTGAAAAGTCTTTGAATGAAAAAAATGTCCTTTAATCCACACACATTTCATTTTAATTTCTTCTCAGTCTCAACGAAAACTCACCAAATCTCAAAAAATGGGCAAATAAAACCAGAGTCATTTGAATAGCTAGATATCACCGGAGGTAAACATGAAGCAATGGACTGTAGGTGTGATTAAGACCAGCCGATTCTAAAGTTTATAGGTTCAATATAAAATGACATTGATTCTAATTCTGACAGTGGATTAAACGACTAAGGAAGCTGTCTGTGTTGTTGTCTCTCTGTCTCTCTCTCTCTGTGTACTGATGCATACTGTATAGATAGGAAGCTGTCTTGGTCCGCCAGCAATGAGTCCCCATGGTGAGCCAAATGCAGTAGATCACCCCAAACCACTGAACCTTACATTCCTCCTGAGTCCTGACATACTTATCTCCAACACATACCACTTTGTAAGGGGTCAGCTGCTGGCAGAGAGACAGAGAGGGAGTAAGAGGGTAGGGGCTGAGGGTTTGAGGGGAGAGGTGCGTTGCGTCCCTTCCTATCCCTGTGCCCCCTCACTCTACCTTGAGGGGTCCAAGGGGAGCTCGAAAAAAGAGTGAGGAGACCTCCAACATAAGGAGGGGTGAATGATGTTTCAGAGATGAACCCTAATTGTGTGTGTGTGTGTGTGTGTGTGTGTGTGTGTGTGTGTGTGCGTGTGCGTGTGCGTGTGCGTGTGCGTGTGTGTGTGTGTGTGTGTGTGATGGGGGGTGTCAGAGCTGGCCTGTTTTGCAAGGCGAATGGCAAGGCCTATAATCCAGTTAGAGGTAAAGGGGGAGTCGACAGTTGGGTGGGTGTTTAGCCCCCAGCTCAACAGCAGGCCGGCTCACAGGTCATTGAACCCCCTTCTTTTCCTCCTCCCTCACTCACCCCCCCCCCCCCAATCCCCCCCCCCCCCCCCCCCATCCCCCCCCCCCCCCCACACACACACACACACACACACACACACATATCCACCCAACACTCCCCTCAGCTGCTTCACCTTCTCCTTTGCCTCCAGTTGGGGGAGATTACAGAGAGGAGAATATCTGAGGTCAACAGATAAACAACAGTCTGGAAGAGGTACAGTACTCAACACAACCACACAACTCACACAACCCTCCACCCCATCTGTTTCAATATTTTTATATCTTATATTGTAAGGACTGATGGAAAGTATTTGATCCTGTTGAGTTAAGTCCATTGCATGGACACTGGGGGCCCAGCTAAGCTCTTCAGAGACATACCTACAGGGGGCCACGCTGTTGATAGCAAGGATGTGGCGGAATTCAGAAAAAATGGCAATGATGGCAAACCGATGCATACTCTACCAGGGTTCAGTCCTCCCATCCTATTTAAGGCTTACAAAATTGTTGTGAAATTGTGGGGAGATTTTCAAAATTATCCCCAAACACACTGATATACTTCAAAAGTGACATCAAAATCCTGTGATTCAACACATATATCTTTCAAAGTTGGTAATATTTGATATAAATGCCTTTAGCATTCATGTAAACAACACAGATGTGACCAAAGCGGCGTGATGCCGGGCTTTGATCCCGGCGTCTCCACTTTGATCTGGTTCACAGAGTAAAACATGTATTTTCCGAGGGGGAATACAGGCAGGCACTGCAGTGAAATGGCCCTGGCAGCATTAGCCAAACATCGGCTTAGGCTGGCGATGCAAACTGCCAACCCACAACCCGACAAATTAACTAAACATACTTACCAGTCTCACATGTTTAGGGCAGCATGCCCCATGAGCCTTGGAAAATTGTGAGCTGCTACTCTTCTAATAATGCACTTACAGAAACACCCCCCACACCACATTTGGAGATTAATGTTGGAAGGTTGACACGGGTTATGCTGATGGCATATTTGTACAAGTAGAAACCGGAAAGAGCTTGCAGAAAATGAGAGCTAATACATCTGACCTCCAGGACACCTCAGCGAACAAGTACTGGATTTTTACCACCAGCACGGTCGCAAATAATTTGCGCTAATTGGCTCTGAAGGCAATTACTGTGGAGAGAAGACACAGAGGAGGAATGCTGGGGAGAAAGTGGTGCAGGATGAAATGCATATTGATGCTTAGCATCAAAAGCAGCCTTCTTTGAAGTGCTGCTGTGGTGTCAGTGTGTGATGGGAGAGCTGATAGAAAAAACTGGACAGGAGACAGGTTCTTCTTTAAGCACACGGCTGGCTGCTGGGAGAGGTCAACTACCCCACAGCAGTGTGTGTCTGAGTGTGCACGTTTCTGTATGCACTGAAGACAAATAACTCAGAGAAACACAATTTACTTCCAAATATTTCAACCACAAAAAGTTGATTTACAAATTAATAAGCATACAGTCAATATCATGATTTAATAGAATGCAATATTCTTAATGATAATAATAATAAAAATAATAATACTCTTTTAGTGACTTTAAAGCAACCGTAACACTATATATAGTGAGACTGACAGCTGCCTTTTTAATGTTATGTTTTACTTATATAAAAAGACTGATTTGAAATTTAAATATGTGTGCATGACAATGACTCATCTGAATTGAAGTATATATGTATAAAATATAAAATATAAAGTTCCCTTTCACTAGGAGCGCGGTACAATTCAATCACACGCACACACACACACACACACACATACACACACTCTCCTATTTTTAATGAACTGAGACCATGCAACCCTTTAAAGTCAAAGATCACAGTCTTCCGCTCTGAAATGTTTCATTCATAAATAAAACTTAGCAAGTTCATTAGCTCAGACTTCACCTCATCCTTCCTTTAAAGGAGACACCGGTTTAAATGGAACCGTGTCGCAGTGGCATGGAGAAAAAAACGCTCTGTTGTTCACCATCATTTTGAGGACAATTCTTTGCTTTTATTATCAGTGTTGTGGTGTTTCCTGATGTACCAGCAGCCACTGTCACTCTGACTCAGTAGCTGGTAATTTATCTCCCTTCTTTCACCCCTGGAGGGCAACAATAGGCCCATAAAACCAATGAGAGCAGGGCAGTGAGGTGAGAGAACGAGTGCTCAAAAACACACAGATATGGTGTGTTTGTGTGTTTTCTCTGTGTTTCTGAAATATCTGAACATTTTGTTGATATCGAGATGGGTGACAAATTAACGGAAAAAACTAGATGATGTGTAAGGCCACCAGAACAACTTCAATGATTCTTGTCATTAATGGTGGTGGAGAGCACTGTCTTATATGTTGGTCTATAATCCCTGGGTTAAGATATGATGACTGTGAAGGCCATAGCATATTTTTTATACTCATCAAACCATTCAGTGAGCCCTCAGGCCCTGTGGATGACATCTGCATCATTATGTTTCATATATTCAGGTTTTTCCTTTAATTTGTAAATTTGTCACCCGTCCATACTCTCATGTGTAAAAAAAATAAAAGCATATTTTATATATACACTTGACTGAAAATAGTCCCCTAATATGCCCAGGAGGGATCAATGGGAGTATAGGAACCAACAGGCATGGTGTAAGGGAGTCAGAGGACTGAGAGATGGACAGACACATCGTAAGTAGAATACAGGATCAGGGCAGCCTCATCCTTTAATATGCAGCACATCTACCAAATGGTGCAGAAGCACTACAAAGGATTGAGGGCTATGAGCAGTATCCATATGAGATGTGACCAGAAAACCTTTGTGCTCTCTAAGTACATGATACATATATAATAACTGTGCAAAGAAAACCACGTATCCCCTTTTAATGAATTGGACTAGATTTTTGTAAATACAGACAGCAACGATATATATTTAGTTAGTCAGTTAGTGGGTATAATACAGGCAACATATTAAATATAAGATACAAAGTGTACAAACTGTGCCACAAAAAAGTGACATGAAGTCCATTTATCGACTTATCTCACAACCAAACAGGCTCTTGGAGGCACATCTTTGACAAGTGCTCTGAACATGCTGTGCCTCACAGCAAAGTAAATATCACAGGTTCATGTTTCTGCAGCCGCCTCTCTCCGACCCGACTTATTGATTTCCCCCCTTTTGAAAAATACATTTGAAAAAGGCCTTAAGCTATCTGATACCACTGAGGGCCCTGACACTAACTGGCGAGTCTCTGGGCCCCTTGGGTATTTCATGGGACTCCAAGCAGCTCTGGCAAGAGGAAAGGTCAGGGGCCATCCTGTCAGGCCATGTCCTGCAGGTCCCCCTCCACTGATACTGACGTCCAAATAAATCTTGAAGCCCCCTCTCCCAACAATGCAACATGAAAGAGGGCATAGCCATTACCGCAGATAACCACAGCAGACAAGCACCACCTCTCTGTTTAAATTTTACTCCTCCATCTCCTTCTTCCTTCCTCCAGCTCATATCAGCCCGTCCCTCCTCCGCCAGTTTCACTCCTCTGATTCTTCCCTTTCTGCGCCTGGAGAAACTGGCCTTGGATGGCCAGTCTGCTTTGACACAAGAAATACAAGTACAATGGAGCTCTGTGGTTTTCTGGGTCCCTCTATCTAATCGCAACACTTACAACAGCTCAAGGCTTTCCGCTCAGTGTTATTCAGTTAGTCAGTTAGACTTATTGTCCCTGAGGGGGAAATTATTTTTCACAGCACTGTACATCAAAGGGAAGACACACATCTTAACAACAGTGACAGACAGAAATATATAAACACAACACAACAGAACAGCACACAACAATTCAATCTGTCTCTGAAATGTATAAAGTTGCAGTGGAGAGCGAGAAAGATACAATATGTAAGATTGTGTAGATATCTAGCGGTCAAAATGGACATCTCAAATTTAAATTTAAGACTTTAGAACTTCCCACAGCGGTGTTGGAGGTAGTGTAGTGTCTGACCTGACCAGTCCTCCAAACTGACATTATGGTGACCTGAAGCCCGGAAAACTGCCTTCGCCTTCTGCAGTGAGAGCCGGGTACGCTGGTAACTTTTACAATGTGTTGGTCACTTTCCACGATGAAGTGTGAGTCACGATCTCTGTCACGACACAGTCTTACAGTGTTACACATTAAAAAGACAGGGGCAATGGTGGTGGACAGGGGTGGAAAGTAACGAGTTACATTTACTCTCATTACTGTTACTGAGTAGTCTTTTTGTGTAATTTTTAAAATCATAATTTTACTTTTACTTAAGTACATATTGTTGGAAGTAATTTACTTCACTACATTTTAAATAGCTTCTGTTACAAAGTAAAAAAAAAATAATTAGATGAACTTGCACTGTGTCTGCCCGCCAGTAACTGTCCATCTGATTGGCTCTGGACAACTGCAGCGCCAGAAGGTCAGAAACGTTGAGACGGTGGTGCCACAGAGGAGCTAGTTAAAAGATGATGGAGATGGATGGAGATGAGTGTGTGGATGGAGACCAGTATATCGATGGAGAAGGGTCGAACTTGGAACACAGAGACACGCACTTCTTGACTTTGAGTTCATGTCCGCGAATGACATCATACAATGTAAAAGTTGTATGCCGAAAGAGAGGCAGCTATCCACCTACAAAAAAACTCTGCTTCCAACCTGCGCAAGCATGTCCAGGTAAGATAACCTCATGTGAAGTTAAATAACGTTACATGCAATTAATGATGGATTCATTCAATGAATAACTTTACTCAATGATGGGATGCTACCATCAGGGTTAGCAGCCAGCTTTATAGTGCTAGTTAACGTTACTGCTATGATATATATATATATATATATATATATATATATATATATATATATATAGTCTGAGTACATTTTAAATGAGCTACTTTTTCAAAACTTTTACTTGAGTAGATTTTTTGGTACTCTTCCATCGCTGGTGGTGGACATATTTTTTTGATTCACAGAGGAAATCAGGTGGAAAAAAACAAACAGGTGCTCTCGGTCCTTTTGAATTATCTTTTATATCATCTCCATTATTTACCATGTCTTACCATATGTCTGCTCATGGAGTCAGCTGATTTACTTTATTTGCTTCCACAGCTGTAGTACATTTCATACCTGGCAGCCAGTGGCGATTTTCTATCTATCTATCTATCTATCTATCTATCTATCTATCTATCTATCTATCTATCTATCTATCTATCTATCTATCTATCTATCTATCTATCTATCTATCTATCTATCTATCTATCTATCTATCTATCTATCTATCTATGTTCATGTTCATGAGAGTTTTGTTTTACATAACATTGTTTTATATATGTACTTTGTTTAGAGTTTATATTTATTTATTTTATTTGTTTATATTTATTTGGTTTATGTTACAATTGTTTATGCACATTTATCATAAGTCACTTTATGAAAAAGCATTGTTTTAATATTATATTGTTTTTAAGCATTGATTTAAATAAATACATTTATGCTGAATCAAAGCCAATGTTTCAGTGTATATTTTCGTCAGGGACATGAATACTGTCTGGGCTGAAAACCATCTTTAAAGATCACAAGGTATCCTATAGAATGCCATTATTCAGTCACCATCATGTTACTTTACTAATTTAAATGCCATCTTGGGATCAATTAAAAATACCTCTGGCAAAGAACAAATCAAAAAAGTTTTGGTTTATTCTGTTTCCTCGATTGATGTGTTTTAATATAGCCACAAGATGTCGTTTCAATTAGTAAAGCAAACAGGTAACAATGCAGGTGACACAGATGATGAGCTGATGGCTGAGAGTTCTATTCTATAGGATGAGTTAAGAGCAGTTGAGATTTTTCTAATCTAATCTAATTTGTGAAGAGATGAGGACTTTAATCCACTACAAGGAAATGGCTCTTTTGTACCCTATCCACATTTTAGTAAATAACCAGATATACTTGAGGAATATAAATTTACCAGAATAGACACCTTTATTTAACACTTATGAGAAGGAACTTATGAGGAAATTATGGGAGACAGAGGGTATGTGACATGCAGAAAAGGACTGGGATTTAAATTGTGCTCAGCTGCGTACATGGCATTAAACTCCAAGATGCCATGGCCACCCGACACTCGCTTTGTGTCCCATCCTGGCTACCCTGGTAAAAATGTCCTGAATACGCCACTGCTGGCAGCCCGGAGCTTCAGCATGAGCCGTGTAGTTATCAAATCAAGCCAGATCAAAACACACAGAACAAAATACAAACAGACAGCCCGGTCCATCAAGGCAAATTTCAAATGACTGAAGCTTGTATTTCAATAGAGCGTTTCCTTAGTCCGTGATGACGCAGCATATACATTTTTTTAAAGATAATTTTGTTGGTGTTTTATGCCTTTATTGATAGTACAGCTGAAGATAGACAGGAAGCAGGGGGCAGAGAGAGGGGGAGTGGCACGCAGCAAATGGCCATCCGATGCCGGATTCGAACCGGGGCCAGCTGCAGCAAGGACTGTAGTCTCCACACATGGGGCAGCCGCTTACTGTAACCCACTACGCTACCAACCGCCCCACAGCATTCATTTTATGATTTAATACAGTAGATATCTTACGTATTGCACCTTTAAGTGGATTTATGTATACTATAACTGTTGCGGCGAGTTAGAGGCAACGCCAAGCGCTCGTTGTTGTGCTGTGTACTGAGCGGGAGCGCGCACGCACGCTCACCGCCGCCGAACAGCTCCGCAGGTGAAGCGGGGATGTGATCAGCTCCGCAGGTGAAGCGGGGGTGTAATCAGCTGAGTGGGGGAGCGGGGTAGGAAGTCTTTGTGCATGCACGCTGTGCGTTAGTAAACGCTGCATGGAAACGGGCAAGGAAAAGGCCTAAAAAACTCTAAAAGGACTGCCGATAAGCGTTGTTTAAGCCCGGACTCTTTCTTTGTTTTGCTGTTTGCTGCACATAAAGTTTGCCCCGCTGATCGGCGATCTGTGACTTAGAAATGAGCGAGCGTGTGGCGATGTTATTCACGGAGATGACTGTTAAAATATTTCAGTTAAAAGGGGTGTGTTAAATAGATTATTTGTTAATTATTTCGTTAAATAATTATATATTATATAAAAATATCAGTAAAACTGTGACACTGTGTGCTGTAAAACCTGTTAAAATGTGCAGTTTAAAACATTTAATTTAATTTAAAAATCTAAAATTGGAATAATTAATGAGCCCGAACTTAACATAATTTCATTTGAAGCTACTGCTAAAATACTTTTTTTTTTCTTTTTCACTAATATTTCTGAAAGTTAAAGTAACAAGTGTGTGATATGTGATATTTAGCAGTATGTGCTGTTAATTTGTCTAATTTTGGATGTTTTTGTTCAATTCATCAAAGGTTTTTCACCTGTGCCAAGCTGTGCCAAGAACAAATTAAAAGAAGCTTAAGCGCAATGAGTGAAGTCCTGCGTCTGGTTTTTAAAAAAGACAGTGAGGCCCTTGCCTTTCAAGTGTGGGAAAGCTTGCACCGGCAAAACACTTGACAGTGAAAAACCGTCCACAGTAAAAAACCGTCCTCAGTGAAAAACGTCCCCAGTGGAGACCAAGACCAGGTCTGGACAGCAAAAAGAAAGTTCGCACCAACATGGCTGATGTAAAGGGACTGGAAGAGCTGAAAGTAGAGAGGACGACCGCAAAAAGACTTTTCTCTCGGCTGGCTAATAACATTAACAGGACCCATACAGAGATGTCTGCAGAGCAACTGAAGGAAAACTTTAAAAGACATGCTGGAGAGCTCAAAGCTTATGGAAGCCAATGACTAAGTGGAAGAGGCCTACATTGCAGTGTGTGAGGCAGGGCTGGGGCCCAAAGTGAGCAACAAAGAGCTGACGGCAATTGAGTGTGAGCAGAGGTCGAAGCAGATTAAAGACCTGATAAAAGAAACTCTCTGGTCCAAGTTTGGAGGAGCTGAACTGTCCCTAGCTGTGCAGGTGGCAGAGTCTGAATGTGAGTGTGTCTCCTCCGTCAAGCCCGATGCAAGCGTTGAGGCATATGAGTTCATGCTACAGCATCTAGAGTCACTGGTCAAAGCAGCAAAAGAAGGTTACTCACGATGGAGCCAGTGGGCACCACCTGCTGAACAGGAGAACTTTGGCCGCCGAGTGAGGGAGCTGGAAATCTGCCTCCCAAAGCTGGTGTCCAGAAAGGCTACATGGATCCAAGCAAGGCTGAATAAGGCTGTTGAAAAGGCCCTGTATGACCTAAATGAACTTGGAAATGTGGACACTGTAAAAAATCCACTAGTCACAAAATCGATCGAGAGCAAGCTCCCAGAGTCTTTAAAGAAGGAGTGGCTGGTGTATGCTGCTGAGGACGGGAAAGCTGTCCAACACCAAAACCGCTTTGACAAGCTTCTCATGTTCCTGAGAGGACAAGAGTCAATATATGAACAGTTGGACCAGCTAAAAGATGAATAGCCCAACAGGAAAGAGACCAGGTTCCAGCAAAAACATGCTAGAACACGGACTGCCAAGGCCAGTAGCGAACCTGCAAACTGCATCATCTGTGGAGACAACAAGCACAGAACAAAACTGTATTTCTGCAGAAAATTCAAGACCAACTTAAGACCTTCAGAGAGTAGAAATGCAGTGATGCAGCTTGGTGGCTTGCAGCCAGAAGATGGATATTGCAAAGCTTCCTTTCTGTGTAAGAACTCAGAGTGCAAAGACCAGCATCACTACTACCTCTGCCCCTTGGCTGAAGGCAAGAATTGGCAAAGATCAGTTAAACCCGGCGCAGTGGGAGGTGGAAGCAGGAGATACACAGGGGCTCAAGAGGAGTTCCTCTCCAAGTTGTCACCGGAACTGGCCCGGCAGTGTTGAGATGCTTTCTGCAATGCAGTATCCAAATCTTACAACTCCACAGTAAGTGAGTATGGACTATTGGGAGAATATGGCTTGCAGAAGTTCCCTGTCATCATGATGCTCCTTAACATCACTGCCAATGCTGGACAAAAGATCGGAACACTGATTGACCTGGCCTCAGACACAAATTACATCACACATAAAGCTGCAGATAAGTTGAACCTGCAGCGTGAAGACGTCACCCTGGTGGTCCATGGAGTTGGTGGGATGAAAGTCTTGGTGGAGACCAAACGATACCTGTTAAAGATCCGTGTGAACACCCCCAGAGGCACTCTCAAGGCACACCAGCTAGTTTGCTATGGGCTGCATAGCATTGCCGAGATTCACAAACACGTTGGAGCAAAAAAGTTGCAAAAGATTTTCCCTGATGTCCCACTCCATGAGCTGAAGAGACCCACATAGATCCAACTTCTGATAAGTCATAAGGAAGGACGATTGGTGCCTCAAAAAGTCCGCTCCATTGGAAACCTTGTCCTCTGGGATGGTCCACTTGGGAAGACTGTTGGGAAGACCGTGACCTCTTTGAAGAAGCCATTGTGACAGCCCATTCCTCCAAAACTCACTTCGCTCGCTCAATGAGAACCGCAGCAGTAAAATATAAAGAACTTACCTTTAAAGATCTGAGCCTCGCCAAGACACCCTTCATCCACGCCGACACTGCAGCTGCAAACACAGACTTTCTAAAATGGTGGAAGTGGGACAGCATAGGAGCTGCTTGTGAGCCCAGGTGTGGAGGTTGCCGCTGCGGAAATTGCCAGCCTGGAGGCAAAGAGATGTCACTAGCTGAGGAAAGAGAACTGGAAATGGTGAGAAATGGCTTGAGATATGTAACTGGAGATGACCACTGCGAGAGACCACACTGGCATGCCAAATATCCCTGGGCAGAGGATCCAACATCCTTGCCCAACAACAGGAAGGCCGTTGAAGCAACATTCCTCAGGACGGAAAAACAATTGAAAAAGGAGCCAGAGTGGAAAGCTGCCTATGCCTCCCAAGTGCATGACATGGTCCAACGTAAGGCCGCAGTAAAACTGTCCGAAGAGGAGCTGCAAAGCTGGACCGGATCAGTGTGGTACATCAGTCATCTCATTGCCCCGAACCCACATTCCGTCTCTACTCCAATAAGACTTGTTTGGAACAGCAGCCAAAAATTTAGAGGCCTGAGTCTGAACGACCTCCTCATTAAAGGCCCGGATGTTCTCAACCCCATCCGTGCAGTCCTACTGAGGTTCCGAGCAGGAGTCTTTGCTGCCCTGGGTGACATAAGAAAAATGTACAACTCCGTCTGGCTGAAGGATGAGGAAGTCCATCTGCATAGATTCCTTTGGCAGGAATCAGAAAATGATCAAACTGAAGACTTTGCCATAACAAGAGTCAACATCAGAGATAAACCTGCTGGATGCATTGCTCAACTAGCCATGCGTGAAACTGCCAACTTACCTCAGTTCAGTCATCTCAAAGAGGAACGGCGTGTGTTACATCAAGATGCCTATGTTGACGACATCCTGACCTCTCACGACAGCCTGGACCAGCTGAAACGCATCACAAGTAATGTTGAGCAAATTCTAGTTGCTGGCGGTTTTTATATGAAGCCATGGGTCTACTCCAACGAATGTGAAAAGAAAGTGCCAAAATGTGGGGAGACAGAAACCAAGACAATAGTTCTGCCAAACCAGCTCACTGAAGACGACAACAAAGCCCTCGGCCTTGGGTATACACTCGACGATGACCAGCTCCATGTCATGGTCGCTGTGAACTTCTCAAAAAAGAAGAAAAAGTTACGACTTGGCCAGAATCTGCTCAAGGAGGAAGTACGGATGCAAGCTCCAAGACCACTCACCAGAAGAGAGCTATTAAGCGAAGTTGCAGGGCTGTATGATCCACTAGGTCTAGTGGCTCCAGTGAAGCAAAAGGGAGTAATCCTAGTCCGGAGAGCTTTTCAAGAAGCCAAAGCAAAGTACTGCAAGAAAGACACCTGGGTTGCTGCTTTGTCAGACAAGCTACGAGAGAATGCCATTAAGCTCCTGGAGGAATATGTCGAGCTGGGCAACATAAGATTCACCAGGTCCCTGACACCACCAGATCCCAATGGCAAACCTTGTGGCATCACCTTCTCTGATGGCAGCGAGGACGCTTATGGTGCTGTGCTATATCTGCGCTGGGATTGCAACCATGACGTAGCCGTCAGGCTGGTTGAAGCCAAGGCCAAATTGACCCCTCTTGACCAAAAAGGAGATGCTGTAAAAGCTGAGATGTGTGGAGCTGTCTTTGCTGCCCGGCTGAAGAGTTATTTTGGAAGACACTGCAGAATCCACTGTCTTAGGAGCAATACAGCGAGAAAGTTATGGCTATCAAACCTTCTTTGCCAACCGGGTCGGAGAGATCCAGAACAGCTCAAATGTCCAAGATTGGTGGTGGATCCCGGGAGCATTAAATGTTGCAGACCTCATAACCAGAGGAGCTAGCCCCAAAGACTTGACTAAGGACTCGGAATGGCAGACAGGTCCGAAATTTTTAAGTCTACCAGAAAGTGAGTGGCCAAAAAGATTCTCAAAAGACGTTGCTGCTGCAGCAAGAGAGGACATTGTAAAAATCCAGAAAAAGTCATTTGTTGCAGTTCTTAACAGAACCAACCAAAAGGGAGACCCAAAGCAGAGCCAGCATTCGGTCCAGAAGATGTCAAGCAGGCCACCAGCAGGACTAGCAGTCCGAATGCTAATTGATGTAAGACATTTCAGTAACCTGACACGGCTCAAAAGACAGTGGCATGGACCTGGAGAGCAGCGAAAAGGTTCCTGCGGTCCAAAGCCAGAGACAAGTCAAAGTGGGAGGCAGTGTCTGCATGTGGCATCATCACGGTCGTCGAGAGACAAGATGCTTTTAGAGACCTTTGCGCTCCAGAGAGTCTCGGGAAGGGAACAAACCTCAGTTTTAGTGAGTTCCTGACAGTACTCCAACTGGCAGCCAACCTCGCCAACGAACGCCCCATAGATGCAAGAGCTGAGAGCTTGGAAGACCGACTCGCATACATCACACCGAACTCACTTTTGCTTGGTCGAGCGTCGCAGAATGGTGACATCAAGACATTCGATTTTGGCACTTATCCGTACAAAAGACTGCGAGAGATACAAGCCCAAGTCAACCACTTCTGGAAGTTCTGGAGTCAGCTCGCTGGTCCAAATTTGTTTGTACGATGTAAATAGCTTGGAAGAGTCATCTGCGTGAATCCTGATTCAAAAGGTACCGTAAGAGATGTCAAAGTTCAAGTCTCTCCAAGCCATTGTGTGCCTATCAGCGGCTCCAGACCAACTGCCAAAGGCTCAGCTTCCAGCGACAGGGGAAGTACTGTGCTACATTGAGATGTCAGAGGCCTTGTTGTCCTCCTTCCAGTAGAAGACCAGGACAACTGAAACTACAACCTTGAGCTCTTCTGGAGTAACCTGGAGATTGTGCGATCTTCCCTATGACCCATGAAAGATCGAGTGGGAGGTGTTGCGGCGAGTTAGAGGCAACGCCAAGCGCTCGTTGTTGTGCTGTGTACTGAGCGGGAGCGCACACGCACGCCCACCGCCGCCGAACAGCCCTGCAGGTGAAGCGGGGATGTGATCAGCTCCGCAGGTGAAGCAGGGGTGTAATCAGCTGAGTGGGGGAGCGGGGTAGGAAGTCTTTGTGCATGCACGCTGTGCGTTAGTAAACGCTTCATGGAAACGGGCAAGGAAAAGGCCTAAAAAACTCTAAAAGGACTGCCGGTAAGCGTTGTTTAAGCCCGGACTCTTTCTTTGTTTTGCTGTTTGCTGCGCATAAAGTTTGCCCCGCTGATGGGCGATCTGTGACGTAGAAATGAGCGAGCGTGTAGCGATGTTATTCATTGAGATGCACTGTTAAAATATTTCAGTTGTAAATAGATTATTTGTTAATTATTTGGTTAAATAATTATATATTATATAAAACATTATTATTATATATTATATAAAAATATTATATAAAAATATCAGTAAAACTGTGACACTGTGTGCTGTAAAACCTGTTAAAATGTGCAGTTTAAAACATTTAATTTAATTTAAAAATCTAAAATTGGAATAATTAATGAGCCCGAACTTAACATAATTTCATTTGCTACTGCTAAAATACTTTTTTTTCTTTTTCACTAATATTTCTGAAAGTTAAAGTAACAAGTGTGTGATATGTGATATTTAGCAGTATGTGCTGTTAATTTGTCTAATTTTGGATGTTTTTGTTCAATTCATCAAAGGTTTTTCACCTGTGCCAAGCTGTGCCAAGAACAAATTAAAAGAAGCTTAAGCGCATTGAGTGAAGTCCTGCGTCTGGTTTTTAAAAAAGAGAGTAAGGCCCTTCCCTTTCAAGTGTGGGAAAGCTTGCACCGGCAAAACACTTGACAATAACTATTCATCTAATAACTCTTTTTTTTGGTGAGTATTATTCTATTAATGACACATTTTAGTTATAACTCATTTTTGCACAGAAAAATTTAATAATTTTATGTGGGTACAAATTCCATACAAACCTTTTTAATGACATCAAATATCAAGTGTACAAAGCTGCACTGCGCTCTCTTGAAGATGAAACTTTCTGCGATGTTGTGCCTCTGGCCACACCCAGTCAATAGAAGCACATACATGCCAATGAATTGGAAAAATAAAATAATTCAGGGCAAAGTTAGGAACACAATGCAATACATTATGGCATTGTTGTGACTGTGGTGGTAGAGCGTCTAGTAATCACATCGATTCCCAGCTACCCCCTTCCACTTTAAGTGTCCATGAGCAAGATATTGAACCCTGATGGCTGTGATGTCACAGTGTGTATCCGCAGAACTTCTAGTATTATAACATTAAACTACTTACTATCCTGCTTTGTTTTGTCGAACATGTACATGTTAAAATGGTAAATGGACTGTACTTATACAGTATAACACATTTCTAGTCTTCCAACCACTCAAATGGCTTTTACACTACATATCTTATTCACACACATTCATACACTGATGGCACAGCCTTCAGAAACAATTTGGGGTTCAGTATCTCCCAGAGGAAAATATTACTGCTCAAAGGTTGCTCTTCTACAGCTCGGGAGACAAACTTAAGATGCTAATTTCAGCCTCATATTGGCTTCTGTTTTATCTGCTATGTTTCTCCTTTGTTTCTCCTAAAATTCACTAGGGGCAATAAGTGAGACAGGGCAGTTAGCAACAGGAGCCATACTTGAGACTTAACTGAGATGTCTCATTTATTTCTCATTTGGAAACAAAAATGAGCAATACTAGAGCAATTGTGAAGACACACACACACACACACACACACACACACACACACACACGCATACACACACGTGCACATATATCAAGGAAAATTTTAAAATGCTGAAAAAAATCCATTTGGTAAAATGGCCAAGTTATGAAATACTTTGACAATAGTGATCTGCACATAACTGACCAATAACAACTGACTATTTCAGCTAGCTGTGTAATACTTTCTCAATGCTCTCTCAGAAAGGCTCATTTAAGAACAGTGTCCAACAGTTTTCCACACAGTTGATAATACACAAGATCTAAAAACTTCATCTTTAAAACTGACAACAATAATTGGCGATCTTTTCACAAATAAATGGCTGCAGGCCCAAAAACAAACTATTTAGAGCACTTTGAATAACAACAGCTTGTCCCACGTGTCCATCATTTAGAAAATCATAACTATACATTTGCCTCTTCTCAGCAAAAACTATATTTTTAAAACAGTGTGTGTAAAAGTGTTCATCAGCACAACAACGCAAAACATTCAACTACTACAGTCTTAGAGCAGAATTAGTATATGAGGGCTGTTTTGACCACGGTCACCTCACCAAATGTCTTTTCCTCTCACGTGCCACATTCATGAATCAATAGTCTTTGCAGGTCTAATGCTGAATTTGTTGATCAAAGTTTGTTTTTTTTATCTTGGTTTTGTCAAGCAGTGTCCATCCATCCATCCAGTGTGCTACAGTGCATGATGGAAGCTGCACGGATGAAGGAAAGTACGCATTACAAATCAATTCAACTCGACATAGCAAACTGCTAAATGTAAACCAATTACTAAATTAATGTTATTGTTACACAACATGTTATGTAAACATGTTGCGGTACTGAGGATTTCTGACTACATAAATCAGACACATAAAAAAAAATCAATTATTTTGTCAATTATCCAAGTAAAACATCTTAAGTACCAACAACTCATTGTTTGTTTAATTTTTATAAAACATGGAACAATAAAATGAGCATTGATTGTACCGATGACTTTAGCCTTGTCCCGGACTCTTTTTCCATCCGGCACCCTTCCATATCTCCCAGAAGCCACTGTTTGGCACTCCTCTGCAGTGAAGAATGTATCGAACAGAAGATGGGACAAGCGAAGGCAGTCCTTCCTGACCTCTCCATGAATTGCAGCCAGGCGAGTAGAGAACAGGTACAGGCCACTCCCAGAATTATTACAAAAGTACAATGATGTAGCTCACCTTCTTTTTCGAGGTGCACCGGTGTGTGAACAATTATTTAAAATGACTTTTACTGAAAATTTAATGATTAACTTTGTCATAGCAGCCACGTATAGTTATATTAATTTGAACTGTATTCAGAAGCAGGTGAAAGTAGTATCCGAACTCTGAATCATGTTCAGCCAGGGATTACTATTATAAATAGAGATTTAGTATTTCAGCATATTCTTGTGCCATATACCATTTTATTAATATGTTCATCAAATGATGACCTCCATTATCAGCAGTTGTAGTCAGACACTAGCGATTTCAAAATGCCATTTATTATTATTTGTTATTACCCTCCAGCTACCAATACATCATTTTTGTTTTCATTTGATAATATAAAATTAGTAGAATTAGTGAACAAAGAAATTGAGAGTGCTGACTCTTCACTTTTCACTCACATTTTTGGTGAGTGGTGGCTTTAAATATGCCTAGGCTAGAATTACTGGAATGTACAGATACCTGCAGCTGCATTCACATAACATAGACAAAATTATATAATTTTTAAAAGTGAGATTTTCTATTAGTTATGTAGCCTACATTGTCCCTACCACCTAGGCTACATAAAGAACTGCTATATCTGCAGGACAAAAAGCAACTTAGCCAATAGGCCAGCCTAGTACTCATCCCACAAACAATAATAGTCTAATAAGAAATTAGACTTATTGTTATTGTTGGTGAATAGTGAACAAGTTTTCCCACATTTAAGACTATTTCATTTAGAATGAAAGACATAAAAGTAGGCTACTAAGCTCGGCTTATTTTCTCATCCAGCCAGTGTAGCCTCAATGTCTTACAGTCAAAATAACACTAATGCTCATTTCACCTGCATTAAACTAACCAACTTGGCCATAGGGCAATAGACAGAATTATTTGACTGACATTTTATCATACTCATCAAGGGGTTGGGTGGCTTTATGCTACTCGCTGCATTTCATACTGTACATGTTCTGACAGTAGTCCAGCTTACCGCAGGTTCAACAACATGGTGAGTGCCACTGCCACCGGCACCACTGTCATCAGCAATGGGAGCTGATGGAGGCGTCAGTGATTTTGGCACACTTCACAGCATCTGCCTGAAGAGCAAGTTTCTTCTTATCGCGTTTTTCTGTGCCACTTTATGTTTTCCCTCCATCTTTATCTGATAGCGTTTCACCCATCAATAAACTGCACACCGGCGCAACAAGCCAAAGGGGGGAGGTGTTTCATGATGTGATTGGGCCGGTCCCCTGTCAGTCAGCGTGTAAGGGCCGGTGGTAAGGAAACAAAGTCTTGCACAGCCTTTTTGTGCCTGTAGGCGGGACAAAAGCGTACAGAGTGGTTGTTCAACAGTGTGTTTGGGCTGCCTGATCTACTCGTTATGGGCTGGTCAGAACAATATTAAAAAAATAAATAAATAAGGGGCAAATAATAATACCAGGCAAATGCACGGTATGCCAGATTGCCAGTCCGTCCCTGCTGAGAATCACAGGTTGATGAGGTCTGATAGTGTAACAGGATCCTGGAGTGGTTTCTATTGAGTGAAATCTTTAACAAAGAATTGTGTGACAGTACAACAGTACGAAGCTGTGAAACACTATTGCTAAACCCAGAGTGAGATGTTAGATAAAATGTTATTGAAATAAAAAGACAATGGTGTCAGTCCGAAGTGGATTGACTAGTTGACAACAGCAGCAAGTCCATTCCGGCGTCTCCTCTTCAACTCGTCGGTGATCTGGGGTGTTTCTCTGGTCAGCAGCTCAGAGGGGTCAGGGTTTGGAGAGCACTAGCAGCTCGTCGTGAAGGTTAAGAGTGCGACTGCTGCCGTTGGCCTGGTTACCCAAGACAACAAAAGTTGTAAGTGGCAGGAAAAACAGGAAAAAGCGCCAGAACCACATAATATCCACTCTGCCCAAAGCCATTCCACAAGAGTTGTATAAAAAAGTGTTTAAGTAGAAGAAAACGACAAAAAACACAAAACGTGACATAATACGGGAGCTGCTGCAACAAGCTGCCGCTAGTGCGGCGCCATGGCAACATAAGAATAATTTAAAGAACCAGTGTGACATCTAGTGGGCATAGTGGGGGTTGTATTCAGCAACTACCCCTCACCTCACTTTCTATTTTCTAGCATGAAGCAGTAACTGTTAAATGTGTGAAAAATGGAAATGAGATGCTACAAAAAAATGCTCATTCTCAAGTAACAAAAACACCATTCGAATTTTCAGGTGATGAGAACATAATTATGCATATCATATCATAATCTAGTCTATATTATATTCTGTAAAGAAGCTCTCCTGAATAAAAGACACTACACCTTTAAGAGTCAATTTAAATTGCCGTTGCTACATTGTAACCAATTAGTTTGAGACAGGACTAATTTTATGAGGACTGCTTGTGCCCAGCCAAGTAAACCATGGCAAAACATTTGTGTGGATCGTCTTCTGCAGTGTAAGCTGAGCAGCATTATTTGCATCGATGTAATGTGACATATGGACTATGAGCTTAATATTTAGGATAACATCAGCTAATATTTCCATGTCTTCTAGCTTATAGCCCTTACAGTCACATTCCAGTACTCTGGTGTAGTGTTGTTGTGGTTGACATAGGTCTTTGGTATGGCTAACTTAGACCACACACAAAAGACAGTTTACGACACATGGTGCTCGACTTCCCACCTGATTCCCACATCCACATTCTTGTCTAGTTCTCATTCCCCTAATTACCCTGTCAGTATACTGTATATACGTGCATCTTTTCCCCAGTCACTTCCCAAATGTTCAGTGCTACTTCATGCATTTGCTTTCAGCATTATAAGCCTTGTGAACATGTGGCTGAACCCAGATCTCTACAAGTACTCACTCATCTCACTTAGCGGTACATTTCATCTATCCCGATTTCTGCTTATGGTTGCTTTGGATTTTGGTCTGTTGAAGCTGATGTTTGAGGAAACTTTGGGACCACTAGGACTCCACAGATTCATTCTGTTCATTGTAAACTTTCATTGTGAAAATGTTTGCCCCCCCCTTGGCTTCTTCCTTCTCTTTCTTTTTTTTCTCTTCTTACCTTCCTCTGTTCCATCCTGTTCGGCCATTTCACCTTTCCATTATGTCCATAGTGCCACTGCTATAATTACATACCTTATGGACAAAAAGCTGTTGGACAGCAAAATTAAAAATGAGGATGAAACATCACATCACAGCATCTGGTATGATTTTGTTGCTGTTTCTGTTGCTGCTTAGTGATTGTGAACTGGCAGCTAGAGCGAAAGTTGTGTTGTGTGTGTATTGAATGGGCTGTCTACAGGTGGTAAATTGAGAGGTGAGAAACTGGACTATCTGTCCAATGTCATTATATCATTTTGTACATGATTGTGTCTGGATTTGCATCTATTGATATTTGTGGTTGAAGGAGCGTGATAGGACGGTACAATGACTGCACAAATAAATCAATAAACCAAGATGAACCGCACATAACACAAACAGCTGGCTCAAAGCCTGGATGCCAATGTTTAAATGAAGTAATGAATAATGGTATAATAAAATTTAAATATAAATTTTGAAATCTAGTTTTTGTGAATGTGCACCATTACAGTCAAAGGGAAATTTAAATAATTTAACAACCCTACCAAATGTTCGAGATTTTGTTTTATGGTTAAAACAGGAGAAAAAGTATAATTATAATAAAAAATATAATGTTAATTTATGAAGACATAAAGAGCAAAAACATGTTTTTAGGCACGTTTTATTTATGGTAGTATGCCACGAATCATTGCTGGTTTCCATATTAACAAAGGAGGTAAAACGGGAGGAAAATATTTTCCAGATCCACTTCTGATTGTATTGGCACAGTGCAAAACATTCTCAAAAACAAAAAAATGCACTTCTGGCTTTTTTTTTTTATCTCAACACAACTCATCGGTGTGGTGCTGCAGCAGCACAAAAATATTTTGAGGTGCAAGATCCACATTTCTGGTGGCACACTATGCAGCATTACTAGTTTGCATTTAAACATGGAAAAACATGACAAACAAAGTAAAATTATGCAAAACACATTGAAGCCTTAATTTCTGATGTTTTTATCTCAAGATACTTCAACTGTGTGATGGTGCAATGGCATAAATGCTTTTCCAGCATTAGATCCATTTCATTTCTGGTAAAATGCTGCAAAGTATTCTTGGTTTGTGTTCAAAACACTAAATAACACACCCTTTGTATAGAGGTTGCATGTGACTACTGGTGCCATTAGTCCTCCCAGGATGAAAAGGTAAAAACAGCCATAAAGAGTAGGGGACGAGTGCAATAGTCAATTTTGTCTAGGAACCTTCCTCACTGAGTGAAATGGCCCCGAAGTATTAACATGTCCGCCATGATAAGAGCTGTTTGAATTCTCAAACTGTTAAGGAAAGGATTTTCAGTGCTCCTTTGTTATCTCCTTTAGCATAGGATACACCAGACCATCCTTTACTAAAGGAAAGGAGGTAATGCGGTCCCACAATTCTTTGCGGCAGCGACAATAAAAACGACGCACCGTTCAGTCATTCACAACCAGACATTAAAACATCAATTTATTTTACAGTGTGATGCAGCCTGCAGCAGAGAGAACGTGTGAATATGAACATACGTGTTGACGTAATGTCATGAAGCAACGCGGTAGAAATCTTCAGTCTCTTCAGGGCAAGGCTTGATTGGATCCTCCATGTTCTGAGCAGAGTACTTCCTCATTGGAGGCCAAATGAAGACGCAGTGACATCTAATGTATTTTTTTTTAGTGCAACATACCTTAGCCGAATGGCAGAGATTGCTCAATCAGATGAGTTAATTTAAACATTCCTCTCAATAGATATAATCACTCAAAATGTGTTCTACCAATCGATATCCCAGGTGGCACAGCTATGAATAGGATAGAGTGGAATTAAAGGCAATAGTCAGCTACATAATGGAAGATTTTGATAGATTTCACAAAAGAGGCCTGAAAGATTCCTGTCGTCGTCTAATGAACAGAATTCTTCTTTTGTCACTGCTGGAGTGCCTCACCAGAGACAGTTCTGGTTACTGTACAAAAACACAACTTAATAACTTTATTCAGTGATTCACTTTGGTGAAACTGGATCATATTTTATGGACAGAATATTTTCTCTGTGGCAAGTCCCTCCCTAGCTGCCTGTTTTTATAGGACACACATAAATATACAGAAGCAATAAGCACCCTGCTAGGTGCTTCATGGGAACTTTAAGTAACTTAGGCCAGGTGTTCCTAGTTAGCACAATGGTAACTTTGCTCCACCCAGCCATGAACCTACAAGACACACAATGTTATGCTTAGGAATACAGTCCAAATGATTTCACAGTGGGGTTCATTTTAGGTTTTGTTTTTTTCCAAAAAGATGTGATGCCGTGTGCACAGAAACATATTTTTCTACACAAGACAAATGGAAATGATGGAGCAGAAGGAACGCACAATGATCACATGGGGAAATGTCACTACTTACATCTATGTTTTATTATTTATCCATTCATTTACTATTATCATCATTAATTATTTATTTCTTTATTAAAAGTCAGTCTCATTTGGACGTGCAGAGGGAAGGTCAACAGGTCTATATGATGATGTAATACTAAATGTTGAGCATTATTCATGTTGTTTGTATTCATTTGAATGGTCAGGATCATTTGTATCATGTAAATTAATGAGTGATCTAACTTTTCCAACATTTAAGAATGTTGAACATTAAATGAATGCAGGAGATGAAGGGGGAATCACAGTGCATGGACATGGAAGAGAGATGTGACAAAAAACTGCATAAAGAGATATGGACATAGTCTCTGTGAATCATCCGCATATTTCTGAAGAGCTGGTGTGAAGTGTGGCGGCTCTGCTTGTCACCTTCGTGGCAGTCATGCCTCTGTCTGTTCCTGGCTATTTCAAAGATGGGCAAAGACGTGGAAGCTTATGGAGACAGACTTTTTTTGTAGCCAGTGGCCGTTTCAGGTTGCCACTCGGATGTGACCCGTGACTGGTTCATCATAGTTTAGAATAATGCAGTACGGTGAGGATACAGGAGGAGGTGAGTGTAGTCTAACATGGATCTGTCTGTCTATTTGTCACTGTTAACAGAGGCTCCAGTCTGCAGTAAAAATTACATAATTGTAGTAAAATTAGATGTTAAGAGCAAGTTTTTCTATCACATCAAAACTTCTTGGAGTAGTGTCATGAAGGCAGTCATGATGCTTTTGGTTCATGTTTGTTAATTTCAAACAATAGATTCAACAATGGTCTGTTCCTCAAAGTCTTTGTTGTTGTGATCCGATTACCAAAATTTTATCCCCAAAATGCACTTTTAAGGTAGGTAGGAAGGGTTCGATCATTGAATTATTTTCAATCATAAAAAATAAAATTCCATTTTAAATTTCAAATTTTGTCATTCAGCATCCATCCTTAAATATATAAAGCATAAAAGAGATAGTACAGTGTAAATTCTAACTTAGCTAAGGCACAAGCTACAACAACAGTTAACATCTTAAATTCAGCTTTACTTGCTTTTGCTTTTAAAGCCTGTGGTTCACAGGCTGCTTTTGGTTGTACATTGAGCCGCACTGAAGCTGTTTCACAGCCACACAACTCATATGTATTATCATATTTCATACAACTGGCAGTAAGCATCAGTTCAAGTAGGTCCATATTGGCCACAAGTGTAAGGCCAAGAAGCATATGCTGGTTCGAAGAGAGGTCAAATGGCTGAGTCTAGTTGTGGAAAAAACAAATACTTCTTTCATTCAGAGGGGGAGGTAAAGAAAACATGGTGGTTTCCGCCCACAACTCCATACACTAGAAACCAGTACCTCACACTGCTCTGTGTTGCTCTTAGCTGCTGCACAAACACACGCCAAGCGTATCCCTGTCTGAGCCCAAAAGTCACATTTTAGTCCTGACCTAAGGGTGCTGAGAGTGATGGCTTCAGGAAAGGAGGACTTCCTCCGAGAGTTAAGGCGAACAGAGGGGTGGTGGCGAGGTATTAGTGGGGCAGGAAGCGTAGTGTGTGGTGGTGCTATAAGGATGGGCTGTTCAACACTTGTCTGTCTTAGTGACCATGTGCATGTGCTGCTGGATCTCAAAGGGGACCTGAGGGAGCAGAAAGAACCACCCAGGGGAGGATGGAGACACACAGGAGAGAAGGCTAATTTATGTCCTGGTATGCCAGAAAGTTGCCGCAAAGGACTCATTGCATTCCCCTTATGGTTGTCACATGTGCACTAGTCAGAGTTTGAAGAGGACAGAGCTAAAGAGAGGCTATGGGAGAAAACATGAGGTGGGGGAGGTTGGAAAGGGGCAGACTTCACATATTTCTTAGCTGGACCACTGAATCAAAAGTCCAGAGGAGCTCCATTCTATAAAGGGAAATGTTTGAGATAAAGCATTCTTCCTGTGTCATTATGCAGTAACAAGTTGCTGAATCAGGTGCTCCTCATATCAAGGAAAGTATAAAGTTTAATCCTTAGGTTTTCAGTCCAGGTTGATGTGGACACCCAAGGTTACCATAGAAACAGTGAATGTGGTTAAATAGTAAACATTTGTCTAGACACTACTTTGAATGCAGCAGGAGAGCAGCTGGGTCAGTCAATAATAGTTAGAATCTCCATCTATTTTCATGCTACATACACAGTCAGTTTTCCACACAGGAGCAGGATACCGTAAAAATAGTTCATGTTTGCTGAGGAGCTAGAGTTGTGTACCCTCCCACCTGCAGCTCACCCTGTCACCCTGTCCACTGCCCTGCTTTGTCACACATTTTTGCAAACCGATTGTGGTCAGAATTAACCTTGACAGACTGTGTTTACTGTGATTACTTCATAATAAAAGCCATCCACCCTTTTTGCAGTTAAGCACTTAATGTTAGCATTAAAAATAATAACAACAACAATAATAGTAATAATAATATAAAGGGAGATATCTGGACTTGCCTTATGCTGTTAAGCTGAAACAGTGTCTGTCGTGTCAGTATGTAGCGCCCTGGTCAGGCCTTCAGTGGCCCTCAGCTGTCCTCTCTCTGGAGATAGAGTGTCTGATGTGTGCTCACATCACCAACAGTGTCACTAGCAAGGCACCAAAAATCATACATTTGGACTCTTCAGACCAAAGTACAGATTTCCCCTGGTCTAATGTCCATTCACTGTGTTTTCCCCCAAGCTGTTTTCTTCTTTTTGTTGGTCTTCCTCGGTGGTGGTGTCTTTGCAGCACCATGGTCTGATTGAGGTAGTCTCCTTAACCTCTGTGAAAAATCTTGAGCTTTATTCATCAGATACATATCACTAATAAAGCACAGAAGTGTACATTAATATTTGGCTTCAGGAACAAAAAGCCCTGCTGGACACAAGAGGACACCCGAGAGTGAAGCCTAGTCTAGAGAACACTGCAGACTGGAGTCTCTGTAACAAACAGACAGATAGATCCATATTATATATTCTGGTTGCCTCTTTCAAATGTCTCTACACTCACTGCATTGCATTATTATTTACACTGCATATGATGGAGTGGTGGGTTACATCTCTCGTCTGTGTCCAGGCACACCCACAACTATGCACCCAGGTGTGTGGACATGGGAGGACAGCAGAATACCACAGTGTAAAGACTAGAGCCAAAAAAGCTCAAACTGGAGCTCGCTGGGGGCCATCTTGGGGCTGGTGAGCCAGTGTTTGGGGCTTTGGGTCAGACTGAGAGGGCTGAGATTCCAGTCTGGGCCCGCTGGAACATGCTGGAGGCTGATTTTGGGATTTGGGTTAGGCTTAGGGGAGTTGAGAGCCTGCTGAAGCTAACTCGTTAATTGAGAAAAACGGAATTTATCTTTTTTTTTCTTCAAGAAAATCTAAGTTGTGCAGAAAAACTGAGATTTGTTTTTTCATGATAACTTTTCTCAGATGATAAAAGGTTGTTAATCACGAGAGCCACTTTTATTTTGGTGATCCACACATGCACAAACACACAAATAAAATGTATGTTTTTACATTTAAACAAATGAAACAACGAAGATACAATGTGTGATTTATTTATTTTTCTATATATTTTCATGCTATGATAGATAGCACTGTGAACTGTTACTGCTACATACTTAACCAAAATGCTGAATTCCTTTAATCATGCCAATTGCACTATTAATGTGAAAAATCAAAAGTGCACTCCAGTCCACGTCACTCATAGATCTACATGAAACATGAATTCCAAATAAAAATACAAAATGTGTATGTGAAAGGACTATGTGTATTATGTGTTCATTTGTGACTAAAAGAAGCTGCAGTGTAAATCCATAATGGACAGGAAATGCCTGTATTTTACCTGGTGTGCACAAAGGTTGCTGTTTGTAATATTAGGAACATTTCATGACACTGGTCATTTGTCTTTCTTTCAAAGACATTGCTATAGATAAATAATGTAGATGGATTCCTGACAATTATTTGGCTAACACCCTTATAATGTCAAGTGACTCTCGTGTCCTGAACCAAGAGGTCTTCTTCAAAGGCTAAAGCCTGATGGTTTTGACAAGCTCCCCGCCCAAGTCTAAACATCTTCCTCGTGGCTGGTCTGGTCTTTTACCCAGACAGCCCCCACCAAAACGCCACTCGTCTTTTTTCACGTCTTTCTCTCTCATTCCCTCTAGATAACCACCAGCATTCTGCAGGTTTCCTTTTCTGATCCATTTCATGGGAGAGTGGTGTTGAGGGGTGAGACAGACAGGTGAGATCAAACTATGTGGAGGGGGTGATGGAGGGTAGTGAGTGAAAGGGGGCTGTAGGTAAGAGTGAGGAAAAATGGCAGTAAGAGATGATGGGGGAGGTAGGTGATAAAAGAAGGAGGGAGAGCTGTCGGGGGGTGGGAGGTGGTGGGGAGTGCCGTGCATGTGCTTGGTGTCATCTGACTTTCAGGCTGGCTTGCTGATCTCCTCTGATGTACAGTACATGACATGGGCCTGGAAGCCCAGCCCCTAATCAGGGCAAAAGCGGCCTTAGTGGCCCCCTCCCTTCCCCCCTTCCTTTGACACAGCTTGGGCCCACGGGAAGGAGGCAACAAACCGGCAGCTGTGCTCACCTCCTCTCCTCCAGTCAGGTGGAATGAGGGGATTGGAGAGGACTGGAAGTAGAACAGAAGGGTATCTGAGTAAAGCCGGAGATATTTGCATGCCTCCTATTGCTTCAGAGCCTCCAATTAGCATTGGAGGCCCTGCTGCCGGCTGCGGGACCTAACCACGGCTAGGCCAGTGATGGCATTCCTGGGCCTGAAGAGGATTAACAAACCCCTCCTCTGGATGGGGATGTGCCAGCACTGTGACCCGACAATGACCCTGTACCCAATACTCACAAGGTCAACTTTGCTCCATAATGTCAATGTGAAAGCTACTTTACTACTTAGTTAATATTTCACCTTCAGATCACAGAGAGTTAAAGACACTAAATGTGAAATAAGCTAAACTCAGCCTGTCCTCTTTTTAAACTTGTAGAAAAATCCTTTAGGTTATTTTTTCTACCAAACCTCATTTCTGACACCATTTATGGCCAGTTAAAAATCAGCTACAGCAATCAGACACAAAAAAATTTGCATTTATTTGCATTTGTATTTCTGGTCACCTGAAGAGTGTAAGTCCTGAAAGGCTTTGCAGTGTTTCAGATTTGGATGATAATTCTGTGCATGTATCACTATGAGCTATTCATTTGATGCAATGTTAATATGATGAACTGAATGTACCATGTAACAGTTATAATCTGTGCTAATCAGTCAATACTAATATTAACGTCACTAAGTGATGTGAAGGTGGTTGCTCACAGTGAAAAAAACAACAAACTCTTTTTAGAATTATTAGTGCTTTCATCAAAGACACACAATCAGAGATCTCCGTCCCGACTAATCATCTGGGGATTTCTTCATGCAAGAATGGCTGCTAACAAGCGTAGGCCCCATATTTTAAGGACATGCCTTACCTGAAACAATAGCTTCATTCTCCACCAAAGTGAAACAAACTCAAGATATATGTATATATGGTGTGACATTGTTTACTGTTGTATGTCACCCACCTAAGTATTCGGGAATGTCTCTGCAATGTGCTTTTTTAACTCTAATTGTTCAACAATGATACCTTTGACAATTTCTGAGGTAGTCTCGTAAAGAAACAAAGAACTCCTGGTCAGTCAGATATGACTTCAACCATTCCCAAGAGACCAGCCCAGTTTTCTGTCTGTCCAGGAGGATTTTGTCGTACTTAAGTCAGTGTTAGTTCTTATATCGTTCACAACTCTAACCAGTGCAGTCTCTGTAATCTGCTATGATGTGCTTTAAAACTGGACTGAAAAGTTTCATATATATTATTTTTATTAAAGTATTTAAAAACCTTTTTAAAAATCTTGCTAAGAAAAGGAAGTTTGAAATGGGTCAATAGTTCCCAAAATCTCAGGAATCTAAATGGCTTTTTTGAGAAGACAGTAGTCTTTAAAACATGAGGGAAAGTGCCTCTGAAAAAAAGCAGTTGACAATACTTAATCATTCCTCTGAAAGGCAGTTAAAAAGAGTTTTTAAAAACAAGGTAGGTATGGGGCCAAGTGACACTGACGGTTTTAATTCAGAGACCAACTTATTAATCACCTCTGAAGTCACCTAAGTAAGACAGTGTAAAGTATATTTGAAGTGCTGAGTGCTTTTTAAAACATTATATGTCTGATTAATATTCATTCTAATTGTTATTATCTTATCTCTGAAGTAGGATGGAAATTCACTGCACTTAGTAGTTGAGAAAAAGTCAGTGGGGCATGTAGAAGTGGGATTTATCAGGCTGTCAATGTCTGTGAAAAGGACTCTATTGTTTTGGTTCTTATTTATGAGTGCAGAGAAATGAGCCTGTCTGGCATTTCTTAGCAACCTTAGAGGTGGCTGCGTAGAATATCATAGTGGATCTGGAGTTTACTTTTCCACTTTTCTCCATCTTTGCTCGGCTTTTCTGCAATTTCTTTTAGGTTTACAGTTTAATTTTTCCATGGTGGATTACACTTTAAAACAAGGTCAACCGAAGGGAGAGCTTGTTTGGGCAACATATTCATATGCATAAGAAAACTGTTAAGTTGTATGTTTAGAACCAAAGCGAATCATCAACCAACCACAAACTGTAATGGAGATATGGTAACAATAATGACGTCGTGCAGGATCACAGCAGCAGCCACGATCCATGAGAACCTGCTGGACAATAGAGCACAGAAACTCCAGGGAAGAAGTTTAGTTAGTAACATGCATTATTGAGACATGTTTACAGATGGGGTGAGAGAGAGATGGTGTGTGTGTGTGTCTGTGTGTGTGTGTAAGTGTGTGTGTGTGTGTGTGTGTGTGTGTGTGTGTGTGAGAGAGAGAGAGAGAGAGAGAGAGAGAGAGAGAGAGAGAGAGAGAGAGAGAGAGAGAGAGAGAGAGAGAGAGAGAGAGAGAGAGAGAGAGAGAGAGAGAGAGAGAGATTTTCAGCAAAGACCAGCATCACTTTAAGCAGTTTATTGCTAACAGAGGTTAGTATGCCATAGCATACTAAGGCAGAGTCGGCCTTCTATACTCCAGGGGTTAATTTGGATATTGAGATATAAGACATAACAAAGCCACTCCAGGTGTAAGATGTCTTTTCTCTACAGCAGGGGTCGGCAAATAAGTTTGGACTTATTAATTTGCTTCTATGTGCTGTTATTACGCCCACTGCTGCATCTCCTGGAGTCTCTCATGAAACAGGCAACCTGCCCTAGCAACCTGCTGCAGGGCCGGCGTCATGGGCGGGCTTTGGGGTGCCGTGCCCGCCCTCAGACAGGGGCGCAGATAGTGGGTGTGTCAGGTGTGTCATGACACACCCACTTTTGAATGACCGTAGATCCGTCCCACCCACTTTTATGTAGCTTAACGTTTTTTTTTTGTTTTTGTTTTTAAACTTTGTCTTCTTCAAATCTTCTGATTCAAGCATCACGAGGAAACCAAAATATGAATTAACATTATATTTGGTTTACTGAGGTGTGTGCTGATGTGCATGTGTTGTGTGTAACAACGCGTACGCATCAAGCAAGTGACTCGTTTGGACTGTGCAGCAAAGAGTGTGGAGTCGTCGTCGACTTTGGTTGCCACGGTTACCAACTGATCACTTGGACAGCTAGCTGCACGTTCAGCATGGCATGGCATGATGAGAAGGACAACAAAAAAGCAAAAGACTACACGTTTTGCCTACACAGGATCCAGATGTGAAGTAGCAATGGAATGGTAGCTTAGTCAACATGGCTCGCTAGCAGTGCAGTTGTGTCCTGTGGATTAAAATGGAATAATCGCAAGAAGTCATGGTATCAAGACAACGTTTTAAGGTAGGACGTTTGGTTATTCATTTTGCCCACTGCTGCGACACATTGACTTGAGCTCATTTGGTTGTTTTGAAGCATTCCCTGAAGAAGGTTCTGCTCATTTGCGCTAAATTGTATTTTTATTGTGCTAATACAGACGGGCATTTTTGTATCTATATTCTTCTAAAAACTCACACACTTAAAACAAACACTTAACGCAATGGCCGTGTGTCTCAAGTGTACAATTCACCACTTCTGCGCGATTTAGACAATAGTATCTACACAGCCTTGTAGGCTAGCAGGACCGATGGTTTCATTATCAGTCAGTTGAGAGGGGTCCATGGTGTTTGCATTGCATTGGGGGCAGCTTCGTCCCCCCCAGTTTCCAATCCAACGCAATGCCCGTCCGCAAATCCCTGGCGTCGGGACACAGGACACTTTTATTTACCTTTCAGTGCACGCACGTTCCAATTATTGTTACATTACATTATATTACATTACATTGCATTTAGCAGACGCTTTTATCCAAAGCGACTTACAGAGGAGGATATAAGCTGTAAAGGTGTAAAGGAGCACAGAGTAGTTGTTAGTTTTGTTAGTTTTGTTAGGCAGGGAAGCATTCTCGAAAGAGAGAGGTTTTTACAAGTTTTTTTAAGGTAGAAAGGGATGTTGCAGTTCTTGTAGCCGTTGGTAGGTCATTCCACCATTTGGGGACGACCACAGAGAAGAGTTTAGAGTGACCTCGCTCGCGTGTTCCAACCTGTGCGTCAAGTAAAGAGGCTGCAAAGATGTTCTGGCTGCTGTCACATTACTTATCAGCTACTTTTCAATAAATTTTGTGAAATCTGTGGAATTGTCTATTTTGACAGGAAACATGAGGTTTAAAAGATAAAATATTTATATATAAAAAAATAAATCAATGTCATCCAGCGGGCCAGATATACTTGATGGCGGGCCCAGTAGTCGAGTTGTAAAATGAAACCAGGGGGGATGGTGAAATTGTTCATTTATGTGACTTATTTTACAGTGGGGGGTCAGCGGGGGGTCCAGAAAATTTTGTATTTCTTAGATGCAGTTTCCTGCATTCTAGTCAATTTTAGGGTGACTTGCTAGACATGGCAAATCCTAAATCCCATCTGATTCATAGCTTCTATTCTCAGTTGCATGGCCTGCACAAGACAATACTATTTATCGGAAAGAAACAATAACCACTTAAATATGGACATCATGTCATTCACATCTTTTTTAAACATATTTGTAAAAACATTTTAAATATTGTTATTTGTGAATGTGCTCAAATATTTTTTTCAAGCACAATCTTTGTGTATGTTTTTAGATCTTTTTAAAACACATTTTAACATCTTTGTGTGTTTTTAAACATATTTAAATACATTTAAACACATTTTTGTTAAAAAAAAAAATCTTCACTGTGTTTAAAAAAACACAATTTAAGGAGGAGGAAAGAAGACTTTTAAGTTTTAAGAGTTTTAACACGACGCGATGTTTGAAACAAGCGGTATTAAAAGAATACGAAGCAGCAGGTAGCAGCTAGCGGTGCTGCTAAAGCTAAAGCAACACAGAGTGTGGATCCTCATTGGCGGATTTTGATGATTGACACCTGTCGACCAATCAGATTCAGGAGAATCGATAGTACCGCCCACATTCACCTTTGACCCACCAATGATGATCCAGAATGAAGTAAACCCAAAGGTGGTATATCACAGCAATAGGTCTCACTTCACTGTCAAAGCCTCTTTGTCTTTATGTAACAACCAGGAGCTTTGTGACTGATTCAAACTAAAGCAGAGACATTAGCAGCATTTTTTCGCTGGAATAGAACTTTTGACCACAAATGGTAATTCTTTTTCCAGTGTTAAACATAAGTAATTTCTACATGCATTGATAAAATGCCACAAGGGATGGTAGAAGGGATGACCATTTTAGAGGGGGTGAGAGAGAGGGATGATTTTGACCATTTTTTCCCCCAGGGGGGATGCCACCGCCCCCCCCCCCCCCCCCCCCCCCCCATCCCCCCTCAACTCGACTACTGTTTGTTTTGGCCCGCGGGCCGCTAATTGCCGACCCCTGCTGCCCCATGTGCGAAGGCTCAGTCCTTGCTGCGGAAGCCCAGGGTTCGAATACTGGCTCTTTCCTGCATGTAATTCCCCATCTCTCTCTCTCTGCATTCCTGTCACTATTCAGCTGTCTCTATCAAAATAAAGCTAAAGAAAGGCCAACAAAAATAATTTTGCTGTAAACTGTAATTCCTCTAGCACGCGAAAGCTGCAGAAGTGAGTCAACCTTCATAAGAGGCCGCATTAGAATCTCCAACTTCACAGCAGAAACAAACATGTTTACAGCCTGGTCAAAAAAACAAAACAAAAAACATTTTTCCGTTTATGAGAATGATTTTTTTCAACTTACCTGTTCAAATGATATAAAGGCTTAAACAGGTGAGGCCTGCCTTATGTCTGCCAATGATGTATGTCTTTGCAGGTATATAGATTAACATGGTGGAGGCCAGTGCTGCATATTTTCCGCATATCTTTGGTGCTTGTGGGCTGCCTGTGAATATTGAGTAATGTCCCATCCATCTGTGTTTAGAGTTCTCCTCAACTTTTTTATCCATTGATGATGTGTGTGAGGACAACCATTTTCTGTATGGAGTTGTTGAGCAGGAACACATTCATTAACATTAAAAAGGCATTTTAATCCACACATTTGTCTCTTCAGGACAAGCCCCATTGCAGGCAATAAGCAACCAGAAGGCTCAAGTACAAAGAATGAGGCTGAAGAGGGTGAAGTTCCCAGAATCACAGCTTTGCGAGTCAACACAAAGAAGAAATTAGTGTCTACAACTGAACAATCAATACTGTCACCGTAGGATGGCACTGCTCAAAGGCCGAAGAGTACTTAGGAGAAGGATTTTAAGTGTGTGTGTGTGTGTGTGCAGTATGAGGTAGAAAGAGAGCATGCTTCATACACTTTAGACGAACACATGCAGTCAATTAACGCACACACTTATGCACTGTATGCCTTTGTTAAGTCTGTGATGTGCTGTATTCCTGACATACAAGCAGCCTTTATTATAGCTCACATTGACAAATGACCAATGTCTTTGAGGCCTAGCTTGAACCTTACACAGCTCTTGAACAAGTAGAGAGAGAAGAGTTTTTCAGCCTGTGCTACTGGTATTACTCATACGGTCCTTACTGATCTACAAGGTTTGTTAGAGGCCAAAGCTTTCATTTTTTACTGACTCTAAAATGTTGTGATGTAGCTGTAGGTGTATCACTTTAAACATCTATCATTCTTAAAATTAAGTGCAAGACCTTTATATAACTTAAAACAAATGCTGTAGATGACGGTATAGCTCTGGAAATGGGTATTACCAGTGTTTCACTTAAAACCTACATTTCCCATAAACCCCACTGTTTTAGGTGCCTCAACCAAGTGACAGCCTGCCTGGGAAATGAAGCCAATGCAGTCCCAAAAACTTTCAATTCCTCCAATGTCCACTTCAGGCTGGTTACAAATGGAGTCTCCATAAGGCCCCATGTTAAAATGTTCAACTTCACAGCAACAAAGTGTGATCGTATGCTATGTTTTAAGAACATGTGTCATGCTTATATTTTTTTAGTAGTCCCTTTTCTTCTCTGAGCTGAGCCACATACATTTTGAGGAACATGTAGTGCATGTGGGGGATTCACTGAAGTTGCGGTGAAGTTGCAAATCGTGAATTCCTGGAGGGTCTGTGTTATGGTATCATTACATTACATTGCATTTAGCAGACGCTTTTATCCAAAGCGACTTACAGAGGAGGACATAACATATCATTTACAGTACAGTCAGGCCTGACTATTATCCACTATTGTGCATGTGTCGACAACGACAACGTGCTTTGCGGTAACGTATTGTATCACTTCCGGTAATCAGCGTTGTTGCCACGGTGCTCTCTGCTCTGCTCACCTGAACAGATTTCTGTATATTTCTCACTTCAGCGACTATCTACTTATCTCTGCACTATCCTTTGACTTGTTCTGTCTGTGCACGAACAGGTCTCTTAACTCTAGTAACCACAAACCACCAGTTTCTGTTAGCCACACTAGCTAGCCTAGCGATAGCAATGGCTTCTCTCTGCTCTCCTCCTCTCTCCTCTCCTGCTCTCTCCTGTCCTGTGTGCCACATGTTCAGTTATTCCTCGTCCTCCTTTAGTGATAACGGTACTTGTAATAAATGTAGCTTATTTGTAGCTTTGGAGGCGAGGGTCAGTGAGTTAGAGGCACGGTACCGCACCAACGAACAGTCAGTAGCTCAGATAGTTAGCCAGTCCCCTGTAGCCGGTGCGGTACAGCCGCAGGTAGCTTCAGTTAGCCGTCCCCCGGTAGTTCCCGAGCAGCCGGGAGGCTGGGTGACTGCTCGAAGGAGGCATAACCACAAACTGAAGCCCACGGTACACCACCAACCGCTCCACGTTTCTAACAGATTTTTCCCGCTCAGCGACACACCCGCTGAGAGGCCAACTCTGGTCATTGGCAGCTCCATAGTCCGAAACGTGAAGTTAGCGACACCAGGGGCCATAGTTAAATGCATCCCGGGGGCCAGAGCGGGCGACATCGAGTCTTTTTTGAAACTGCTGGCTAAGGATAAACGTAGATACAGTAAGATTGTTATTCACGTCGGCGGTAATGACACCCGGTTACGCCAATCGGAGGTCACTAAAATTAATGTTTCATCGGTGTGTGAATACGCCAAAACGATGTCGGACTCCGTAGTTTTCTCTGGTCCCCTCCCCAATGTGACCAGTGATGACATGTTTAGCCGCATGTCGTCATTTCACCGCTGGCTGTCGAGGTGGTGTCCAGCAAACGATGTGGGCTTCATAGATAATTGGACACCTTTCTGGGGAAAACCTGGTCTGATTAGGAGAGACGGCATCCATCCCACTTTGGATGGAGCAGCTCTCATATCTAGAAATATGGCCAAGTTTATTAGCTGACCAAAACCATGTCGACAACCCAGAGTTGAGACCAGGAAGCAGAGCTGCAGTCTTACACGCTTCTCTGCGCCTCCATTAGAGCAGCTGCCCACCCAGTCCTTTAGTATAGAGACTGTGTTTGTCCCCCGTCCACCTACATTATTTAACGATAAAACAAACAGAAGAGGAGTTCATTATAAAAACTTAATACAAATTAAATCAACATCTCCAACAGTCCAAAATAAGAGAATTAAATGTGGACTTTTGAATATCAGGTCTTTGTCCTCTAAAGCTGTCTTAGTTAATGAATAAATATCTGATTATGATATTGATTTGTTCTGTCTCACTGAAACCTGGCTGCAGGAGGATGAATATGTTAGCTTAAATGAATCCACTCCTCCAAGTCATTATAATACTCATATTCCTCGAAGTACTGGTCGAGGTGGTGGAGTTGGAGCCATATTTGACTCAAGTCTATTAATAAATCCTAAACCTAAACTAAATTATAACTCATTTGAAAGTCTTATCCTCACTCACCCAACCTGGAAAACATTGCAGCCAATTCTATTTGTTACAGTATATCGAGCTCCAGGTCCTTATTCTGAATTTTTATCTGAATTTGCAGAATTTGCATCAGGCTTGATCCTCAAAACAGATAAAGTAATTATTGTAGGTGATTTTAAAATTCATGTGGACAACCACAATGATAGTTTTAGTACTGCGTTTATCTCTCTATTAGACTCAATTGGCTTTTGTCAGAGTGTAAATAAACCGACTCATTGTCTTAACCACACTCTTGATCTTGTTCTTTCATATGGCGTTGAAATTGATAATCTAATAGTCTTTCCACAGAATCCTCTTCTATCTGACCATTTTTTAATAACCTTTGAGTTCATACTATTGGACTATAAGCCTTTGTGGAGAAACTTCTACAGCAGATGTTTATCTGATAGTGCTGTACAGTGATGCCAGTAACGCGCTACTTAGTAACGCGTTACTGTAGTCTGACTACTTTTTTCAGTAACGAGTAGTGTAACGCAACTACTATTTCCAAACCAGTAGTCAGACTACAGTTACATATCTAATATTAGATGCGTTACTTTTTCGCATGTTTCGCGGACTGTCCTCAGTGCGCTCCTGACCGCGTCGCGTCGCCCAGGGCGGGGACCGGCCCACGTACTAGGAGGCGCCAGGGGTCTGCGGCGATGTCGGCAACCCACCCGACCCGTCTTGAAACACAGACCAAGGAGTCTAACGCGCAGAGGGTGCGGTGGAAACCCCGTGGCGCAATGAAAGTGAGGGCCGGCGCGCGCCGGCTGATCGCCATGATCACGTCTGCCTCTCGTTTGTTTTTGTGCAGTGGGAACTAAATTCTCACTTGAGAAATTAACTGTCTGGGAATAAAACAGCAGGCACTCCGGCTACATGCTGACATAATTTATATTGTCCTATTGTTTGCTCTTCTCCTTCCTTGTTTTCTATCTATCTATCTATCTATCTATCTATCTATCTATCTATCTATCTATCTATCTATCTATCTATCTATCTATCTATCTATCTATCTATCTATCTATCTTATTTTTTAGTATATAAAAAATTGTAGGTGAAAGCCTTTTTCAGGAAGTAGTTTTCAAATGTCCCTGTCAGTTTTGTTTGTTCCAGATGTTTTTGACATTTTGTTGTTTTTGATGTCAATAAAAGTGAGTATTGGCATAACTGGTAGTCATTTTTATGTTGAGGGGGTGGGGGGACTTCTGCTGTAAGTAGGGTGGCCAGATGTCCATCTTTTAGGCCAGACCGTCTATCTTGTCAATGTCTTGCCCAGCCTCAGGGGCAGCATCAAGCCAGACATCTAATTCAGTAAAATGCAGGAATTTGCATCTAAAGGTTACAAAATGTATCTGCTAGGCCTATATGCTGCAAGTAACTAAAAGTAATCTAACTTAGTTACTTTCAAAATCAAGTAGTCAGTAACGTAACTAAGTTACTTTTTCGAGCAGTAGTCAGTAGTCAGTAATCAGATTACTGTTTCAAAGTAACTGTGGCATCACTGGTGCTGTAGCCAAATTTAAGGAAACGATTCCTTCAGTATTGAATTCAATGCCATGTCTAACTGTAACAGAGGACTTGTCTGCTTCCTTTAGCCCCTCACAAATAGATCATCTTGTTGATAGTATTACAGGTTCATTACGGACAACTCTAGACTCTATTGCACCTCTGAAAAAGAAGATAATTAAACAAAGAAGGCTAGCACCATGTTATAGCCAGCAGACTCGCAAATTAAAACAAGAGGCACGTAAATCTGAACGCAAATGGCGTGCCACTAAACTGGAAGAATCTCATCTAGTCTGGCAAGATAATCTCAGAACATACAGGAAGGCTCTCCGTAATGCCAGAGCAGCTTACTACTCTTCTTTAATTGAGGAGAATAAGAACAACCCCAGGTTTCTCTTCAGCACTGTAGCCAGGCTAACAGAGAATCACAGCTCTACTGAACCATCTATTCCTTTAGGTCTAAGTAGCAATGATTTCATGAGCTTCTTTAATGATAAGATTATAACTATTAGAGACAAAATCCATCACCTTCTGCCCTCAACAGGCATTGATCTGCATTCTGATACAGCAAGTTTGGAAACAGCTGTAAAACCTGGTATGTATTTAGACTGTTTTTCTCCCATCGACCTTCATCAAATAACTTTAATCATTTCTGCAGCTAAGCCTTCAACCTGTCTCTTAGACCCCATCCCAACCAGGCTGCTCAAGGATGTTTTACCTCTAGTTAGTCATTCGTTATTGTATACAATTAATCTGTCTTTATTATCAGGACATGTACCTAAGTCCTTTAAGGTAGCTGTAATTAAACCTCTTCTTAATAAAGCCCACTCTAGACCCAGAGGTTTTAGCCAACTATAGACCGATATCAAACCTTCCCTTTGTGTCTAAGATACTTGAGAAAGCTGTAGCTAATCAACTGTGTGACTTTCTCTATAACAATAGTCTATGTGAGGATTTTCAGTCAGGATTTAGAGTGCATCATAGCACAGAGACCGCATTAGTCAAGGTTACAAATGACCTCCTAATGGCATCAGACAAAGGACTAATCTCTGTACTTGTCCTGTTAGATCTTAGTGCTGCATTTGACACCATTGACCACCAAATTCTTTTACAGAGAATGGAACATCAAATTGGCATCAAAGGAACCGCCCTAAGCTGGTTTAAATCGTATTTTTTAGATCGATCTCAGTTTGTTCACGTCAATGATGAATCCTCCATGCATACCAAAGTTTGTCATGGAGTCCCACAAGGTTCTGTACTAGGACCACTTTTATTTAGTTTATATATGCTTCCTTTAGGGAACATTATTAGGAATCACTCTATCAATTTTCATTGTTATGCTGACGACACCCAATTATATTTATCGATCAAGCCTGATGCAACCAATCAGTTAACTAAACTCCAAGCATGCCTTAAGGATATAAAAAATTGGATGACCTATAATTTTCTGATGTTAAATTCAGACAAAACTGAAGTTCTTGTAATTGGACCCAAGCACCTCAGAAACTCTCTTTCTAGAGACTTAGTTACTTTAGACGGTATCAACCTGGCCTCTGTAAAGAATCTTGGAGTTGTTTTTGATCAGGATCTGTCCTTTAATGTCCACATAAAACAAATTTCGAGGACTGCATTCTTCCACTTACGTAACATCGCTAAAATCAGACGCACTGTTTCTCAAGCAGATGCAGAAAAACTAGTCCACGCATTTGTTACTTAAAGGCTGGACTATTGTAACTCTTTGTTATCAGGCTGCTCTAATAAGTCTCTTAGGACTTTACAGTTAATTCAGAATGCTGCTGCACGTGTTCTGACAGGAACCAAGATCAGAGATCACATCTCTCCCATTTTGGCTTCCTTGCATTGGCTCCCTGTTAAATCTAGAATAGAATTTAAAATTATCCTCCTTACTTACAAAGCTCTTCATGGTCAGGCACCATCATATCTAAAAGAGCTCATAGTACCTTACTAACCCTCTAGACACTGCGCTCTCAGGATCCTGGGTTCCTTGTGGTTCCTATAGTCTCCAAAAGTAGATTGGGAGCCAGAGCTTTCAGCTATCAGGCTCCTCTTCTGTGGAACAAACTACCAATCTGGGTTCAGGAGGCAGACATGGTCAACACTTTTAAGAGTAGACTTAAAACTTTCCTTTTTGATAAAGCGTATAGTTAGGGCTGGCTCAGGCCATCCCTTAGTTATGCTGCTATAGGATTAGACTGCCGGGGGACTCCCCAGGGTTATGCCTAGCCAGGCACGGTATTGGTTAAAGATGTAGTCACATCTCCCTTACCGAAAACCCTCCCTCCTACTCTGCCTCTCTCTGTCTGTCTGTCTGTCTGTCTGTCTGTCTGTCTGTCTGTCTGTCTGTCTGTCTGTCTGTCTGTCTGTCTGTCTGTCTGTCTGTCTCTGTCTCTGTCTCTGTCTCTCTCTCTCTCTCTCTGGACATGTCTCATTAATGCATGTTACTAACCAAACTTCCCCGGAGTTTCTGTGCTCTGTCGTCCAGCAGGTTTTTCGTGGATCGTGGCTGCTGCTGTGATCCTGGACGACGCCCACTACACATATTACCACTGTCATTATTGCTACTATATCTGCTACTGTGGTCACTTTATCATTTATTGTCATCCTGTCAGTCATTGTAAATGTACAAAATGTTTATGTTGATTGTCCTGTACACGTGACATCCATTGCACGTCTGTCCGTCCTGGGAGAGGGATCCCTCCTCTGTGGCTCTTCCTGAGGTTTCTTCCACATTTTTTCCCTGTTAAACGTTTTTTTGTGGGCAAGTTTTTCCTCACTCGAACCGAGGGTCTAAGGACAGAGGGTGTCATTCTCTGTACAGATTGTAAAGCCCTCCGAGGCAAATGTACTTTGTGACTTTGGGCTATACAAATAAAATTGAATTGAAATTAAATTGAATGTACAACTTAATGGCCCTGTGTGTGTGTGTGGTTGCATTTTGTGTCTCTATGTCTCTTCACTGGGCCTCTCATTCTGAAAGGATGAACAGACATGAAGGTCGTTAAAATAAATCATGGTCACACATTTCACTCAGAACCACAAATGTGAACCAGCCTTCACTAGAGGTGAAAACATAGGGTCACCAAATTCAGTGTGGTTGATCCTCTGGGAACCACGAGGAGCTCACAAAACCAAGAGCTGTACAAAATTATCCAAGTCAATATATATTCAGTTGTTGAGATATTTTCAGCCTGGACCAATGTGGTGGACTGGCATTGTCAGCTTACTATAGTGCCAGGCAGTACAATTAAAACAGGGCAGAAATATATAAAAAAAGAGATTTGGTGTATTATAGGATGTAAATAAAAGAGAATTATTCCCCCCCAAAAAAGAGACAATGTTTTAATCATTACCATATTTTTAGAGAGCTATTTTGTGTAAAACACTAATGTCATTTTGAACAGCTGCAGTTCTGTTGCCACAGGTTTGCAGTTCTCTTGCCACAGGTTTTCTTCAACTGGCCCAATGTTACCTGAGTAGTGAAAGTGGAGCCTGAATCGACACATTGTGTTGGTGATGAGCTGCAGGTGTTGCACCTCCTGCAGAGTTGTGGCTGTCTTTACATGGTGAACTCAGTTGGTACTTGTTTGAAACCTCTTTGAAATGCATTGTCAGCAAACTGCTCCAAACTGGATTTGACATCTTTAATTTATATTTGTATTTTTTCATCCATTAAAAGTAAATTCACCCTGCACATTATACACTCACCCAACATGTAGGACATACTTACTTTTATAGAGAGAGATTTTATTTTTTATTTACGTTTATTTTATTATATATATAACTGGTTTCTGATGATGCCCAATAACACAATGCATTTTATGGTTATAACAGTCTAAATTAGGAGTGCAAAGACTGCATATTACTGCCGCTAAAAAGAGCAGTGGCTGATGTTTCCCATGAAATGTTTTATTTTTCCAGTCCATAAAGTGCTTCATTCTTTTACACAGAAGTTGTAGGGGTGTGTGTAGACAGAGCCTCGTGTACAGTTTTTTGTTTTTTTTTCTTTCCCTAACTTAACTAAAGTGTTACGGTTTACTTGAGGCATTTTGCCCAGAGTCCCAGACACCAACCAGCATTTCAGATTGTTCAGTGAGTTCAGTGTCAGGGCCTCAAGATGAGGTAAAAATGCAAGAGCCACCTTTCAACTCCTTACCATTTCACTTGTTAACTGTGATTCAGTGACCAAACCAATTCAAATGAATCAAATTACAACTAAGTAATAGCCTCCCGGACAAATGTCTTTAGGGCTCCAGACTCTCTGAAACAATGGTGATCTTTTCCCAACCTTAACTAAGTGCTTTGAGCTGCATAAACATAACAATAAGAATCTTAATCATGCTTTGGTTGTCAGGAGTGTAAATAATATGCATTGAGAGTAAACGTCTTGGAGATACGTTCCTGGGTTGGCTGAGAACTATCTGAAGGCAGCAGCAGAACTCCATCACTTTTGCTGGCCTTAAACTATCACTGTTGTTGTAGTCAAAGCTGCAGACCAGCACAGCCAGAGCGTAGGAGAGCAGAGAGTGAATATTTCAGCATGGTTGGAGGCATTAGTGGTGTCAGTGTGAGTGGTGGGGGGATGTAGGTGCCTGTGTGTGTGTGTGTGTGTGTGTGTGTGTGTGTGTGTGTGTGTGTGTGTGTGTGTGTGTGTGTGTGTGTGTGTGTGTGTGTGTGTGTGTGTGGTGTGTGTGTGTGTGTGCATGCGTGTGTGGTGTCTGCTGAATGTATTTTTTATTTTTTTTGTGGGTGGGGGTGAGGGGTAACAGATAGCAGAGCACATCTGGTGGTGAGGCAGGGAGGTGGTGGTGGTGGGTGGGGGCCCAAGGTGCAGCCTGTGGCAGCTCCCCTTCCCGTACCAGCCTCTAGAAGGGAGCTGCCTGTCTGTCGCACCCTGATTTATACACGGCTAATGTCAAAGCAAAGCAATGTGGAAACTGTGGCATAAACACCAAATACCGGCAGAGTAAAGATTATGATTCAGTGTCTGGGAGGACTTCTCCTCCAACACAGCTACGCCTGCTGCCTCTCTCACTGCCTCATACACAAATGTGGACATGCACACACTGACACACACCAGCATTCTCTAGTCCTCAGGGTTTATCTCAACAGTGACCTACAGCTTGCATTTTCAGGGCAATTTCTTTGACTGCTCCCTTTGACCCTCCCTCTGCGTTGTGTTATAAGCTCTTCTTCTGCTCTTTAAATGAAAGCTTGCATTCATCATGCAAAACCAGACTGTTGTCACAACCACTAACTGGTATGTTTTATGACCGTTTATCTAATGTACAGCCTGCTCAGTTTACTGTTCAAAATGGTCTAGGAAACACAAAGTGCAGCTTCTTAATGACACCTTTTGCTACAGAGTGAGTGTGTATGAGCCTACAAGCAACACAGCTGCCTTTTGTGTGTATGTGTTTGCTGCTTATTGTGCAAGGCTGCACTGAGGCCCTGAGTACAGCGAGCCAGGCAACGAGTTCTCCCAGCATCTGAAACATTAATGCAGAAACCTGATTAGCCATGCCATCACAGGCCTCCTGTTCCTTGCTTATTGATTTTCCTTCCGTTTGCCCCCCCCCTTAAAAAAGCCGGGAGGGGAGTCTCCTAAGAGGCAGAGCACCTCTCCTCCTCTCCCAGGCCTCTTCTGGCCCAGGCCTTCTCACCGATCCAGCCTCTGCAATTTCTACTGAGACTTCAGGGGGGCTATAGACTTCTGACGATAACCCTAGGTGCTGTAGGAGAGTGCTGGGGGATGCAGGATAGGAGAGTGGGGGTGGTGGGGGTGTGTTGTGGGAGCTCAAGTCAGTCAGTCTATGAGCTGTGGTGATCATGGAGGGCTGATCAGTATGCCGGGGTGCAGAAGTGTACACTCCAGAGAGAGAAGCTATGTAATCAGAGATGAAAGTTGTTCAGGGTCTGGTCAGCTTGAATCTCCTTCTCCCCTCTGGTTTCACTGACCTGGAGCACTTTTACTGAAGGGAGAGATGAACATCTCTGATGGCTTAGCCCAGAGACATAGTCTATCCATATGGTTGTTAATCAGGGAACTTGGCCGAAGTTCCCTGGCAAATAAGGTGCGTTGAGAATGTAAAAAAGAAGCACTTGGAACTTTTTTTTAAAAAAGTACAGGGTAAAACTTAACTTCTTCTTTTTTTCCAGCTGAACATACATAGCTTTGGCCAGGCTTGAGTAAAAGACCTCCGGGCTTGTGTAGCCTGTTGTAACAGAGAGCTGAAGCCCTGATGTCACATCTGGATTAGCTTCTGTTCCAGTACATTCTGTGACTCACTGTAGTCTTTCATTGGTGTTTTTTATCTGCCTTTCTGAAAAAGCAGGACGTGTTCCAGTGAAAGTAGGTTATTTAAAAAATAAACATTTAAAAACTACAACTCCCTGTTTTCAACATGTCAGCATACGTAGGAATAACCCTGCCAGGAGCACCTGCCCCTCGATGCCCTTTTGTCAAAGTGTTTTTTTTTGTTGTTGTTTTTTTGTAAGTGTGTGTGTGAAAGTCTGTCTGTGTGGCCCAAAATATGATCACATGATCCACGTGGGCGTGCCCACACTGCCCTCACTGCCTTGTGCCCAGATGTGCCCTGTAGCTAAGCGCTGCTAAGCTGCTAGAGACGGTCACTGCTTGTCTAGAAACCGAAGACCAGAGGGAGTACTTAACCACCCGGGGACGGATTGGACGGATCTGCCCAAAAAGTCTAAATCTCAGAAACTGATGTGGTTTTTGCAATCTTTTCCTGACATTCCGCTGAAGACAGAGATGTGCAGTTTGTGTCTGTGTCGGAGACACTTTCTTGTTTTATGCCACCGCGTAAAAGACCAATCGAAAAATAGATGTTCGACAGACTCCAGACGCAGTTGACGAATGGACAAACGTTACTAGGTAGACTAGTTTCTTTTTCAACTAATCAGTGGACGGTATCTATGACGTAGCTGTGTAGAACAAAGAGCATGGGTCAGGGGGCACACAGAGCAGAGTGACAGATAACTTCATAAATACCATTTCTATTGAAGGACAGGTTCCCCTCAACTTTCTGGAGGCTCTTTGCTTTGCTACGTGACATGCTTGAGGAAAAAGGGCATTATTTTATTGTTCTTCACATATTTGGTTGAAAAACTGCATATATGTCAGGCAAAGGGATTGAAAAATAATATTTTCAATGAAAAACTCTTCACTAGTACTGTTTGAGGTGTGATTTTGAGTAAAAAATGACAAATCTACTTTTTGTTTTTGAAATTCTTTAGTGTATTGTAGATTTTTCACTCAGACTTCCTTTATAAGCACATTACAGCAGTATTTGCTGCTTTTTGCAGCTGTTTGTAGTTAAAAATCTCTGATATGTAAACCCATATTACTCCAATATTACCCAATTAACAAGCAGCAGTTAGACTTAACATTTATATAACACCAAACGATAACAAGTTATTCCACACTTTCCATACAGAGCACGTCAAGATGTACCGGTACTCTTTATAATATTATCTACAGAGACCCAACAATTACACCAATGAACAAGCACTCTGCAACAGTCACAAGAAAAACATCCTTTAACAGGCAGAAACCAGCTCATAGTGGTCTAGTCAGCCACACACAAAATAATTCTAATGATGCACCAACACTAAATTAGTTTTTTGCTGTCAAAAAGCTGTTTCTTTAAGGAGACAACAAAGCAACTCATTTTTGGCCCTAAAACTTAGTTTGTGAAAATCTGGTCTCAACAAATGGAATGAACTGCATGATATGCTGCAGGCCAGATGTAGGGCTGGATTATTTTTGTTATTTGCGACATTGCAAATATGGTTTTAAATTAGGCTTTCTTACTTAAGACTTGGAAGATCTGCTTTCCCCCTGCCTCTTATCTGTTTTGATAAAAACGTATTCTGCTTTTACATCATGGCTGTAAGCAGGTCTACTACCAACTAGACATTGAGACATACGTTTTCTGCAACTTAAAATCAATACTTGGCCACACTGTGGCAAGGGACATCAGTGCCTTTGAAAATGTTTAAATCTCTGTGTTCAATATAATTTGGTATTGTTGAAGCCAATCATACCCTGCGGTGTAAAATATCCTCTTGGTATTTTGATTGTGTACTTACCCAGATGAAATCATGTAGGAGTTACCGCCTCTGCTTTAGGTTCTCTCAACCAGCCCAGTGCTTGGCCTTACTTCCCTTTGTGCTTCCAAACTGCCCAACTGCATCTTTAGAAAAAGCCAAAAAGGGATTAAACAAAAGTGGAGGTGACCCTAGCTGAAAGTGTCAGTGTACTTTATATGGCACCAGGATCAAGAGGCTTGTAGGAGAGCATATTGACTCATTTCAAGCTGTTCTCTCCCTGTGTAGAACTGGGTTGGGCTGCCACAAGATGAGCCACCTAAATTTGAATTGTGTTTGTGCTCCGTAGATGTGAGTGTGATGATGACTAAACTAGATAAACTGGGGGAAAGCACTATAGATTTGTCTGGTTGCTATTGTCTCATGCATAAACAGACTGTGTGTAGGCGTGTTCAAGTAGCTGTTACTTGCCTCATGAACATGATACACACTCTTTGGAGAGCTCTAAATGACTAGAAACCTCTCCTCCCCGTCCTCCTCCTCCTCTGGTCGAGGCGGGGAGGGAGAGCCACGCTCTTCTCTGGGCCCGCCCAGAGAACCCCTTTCGACTACGACCTCAGATCAGACGAGACAACCCGCTGAATTTAAGCATATTACTAAGCGGAAGAAAAGAAACTAACCAGGATTCCCTCAGTAGCGGCGAGCGGGGAGCGGGGTGGGGTGGGGGGGGGGGGGGGGGTGGGGGGGTGCATTGAGAAATTTTTTGTCCCGGGCCCAGCCAAGTGCGTGTGTGCGTGCGTGCGTGCGTGCGTGCGTGTGTGTGTGTATGTGTGTGTGTGTGTGTGTGTGACAGAGAGAGAGCGAGAGTAGGGCAGGAAGGAGGGCAGCCAGAGAAAACCTGCACTAAAACATCATTGCTCAAGGCATAATCGCTGTTAAATAGATTGTTGACATACACAGTCGGCTGTGTGCAAACATCTCATTTGGCCAATTATCCTCTTCTTTGAGGTGGTGTAGATGAGGAGTGTAAGTGTGGAGAATTTCGGCAGAGATGCAGGGAGTTACTCTCTCCTGTGCAGTGTTAATGGAGCTACCAGATGTGTTTTAAAGGAAACCGAGCAGGAGCACTGGGTGGCCTGCCACATGTCCAACCTGAAGTGTGTGGCTGTCTGTGTGTGTGTGTTTGTGTATGTGTGTACATGAATCTTGGCCAGTGTGTATCAGCATGTGTAAGCAAGTCTTTGTCCATGACTGTGTGTCTATGTGTGTGCAGGTGTACAGGGACACTAATGTTTAGTGGACCCCAGGGTGATACTCACGGCAACCACGTCCTCCCTTTAAACCCCCTCAGCCACCCCGCTGCTTACACCTACACAGAGAGAGACACAGAGAGAAGCCTTTCATTCTACTTCATCTACTGATGATTGATGATGGTTGACAGAACACGATGAATTACAGCAAATGTAGCTGTTATCAGAGTTTTCATTCCATCTGTTTCTCTGTTTCGAGGAGTAATAATTGAATAAAAGCGTGATGTCGGAAATGCTGTGTACTACAGAGGACAGTCCATTGCAGGCCAGAATGTATATGTGTATGAGATTTGAGTGCTTTCTTTGATTGTCTGATACAGTGCACCCCCACCTCTAGGCTGCAGACCCACTCCTCAACCTAATCAATGACATGTTAAGCTGGCAGGCTTTTGAAGTGAGGGGTTCCAGAGGGGTGCTGAGGGGGTGGTGAAGAGTAGGGTGTGTGTGTGTATGGGTGGGTGGGTGGGGGGGTGGGGGGTGGGGTGGGTATGGGGGGGGTTGATGGGTATTGATGATGTGCGGCAATGAGACATAAGGGAGGGATGAAGGGAGTCCAGAGAAAGGCTTTAAGTGGGGGGAGCTTGTCAAGAAGGAAAAGCCAGTCTGGAACTCATCACATGAACTGGAGTGACTGGACGGCTCACCCTGTTGGGTCCCAACAGGTCACCCTCAAATCCAACCCCAAGCAGACATACCACCTCCCATATGTGTGTGCGTGTTTTCTTTTGTCTTGTAAAGATCGAGGCAGTACTGTATGTAGAATATAGACACACAAGAAAATGGAAGATGTCCTCCTCTGTGAGGCACTTTGGATAAAAGTGTCTGCTAAATGCAATGTAATGTAATGTAATGGAAGACATGTACATGGATTGTGTACACTGAAAATGTCTTTATTTCCATTCCAGGAAGTGCTACATTGTTGTACAGCACAGAAATCATAGAAAGGGAGTTGGTTGGATGGTGGACTTACAAAATGCAAAACTCTGGAGAACAGGAGTCACATCCATATGTGGTTAGATTTAGAGCTGCTTAAACATTTTGGTTGAGGTCCAGAAAATTTTGATTTTAAAAACTGAAATTGGTTCAGACTGGGCACAAAACCAACCTGGTGAGGATTAGGTAAAAGCTGTGATATGGGTTCAAATGACCACTTGATTAAACTGGGGAGCCTCTTTGTCATTACAGCAACTTGGTTAAGGTTAGGGAGCAATCACTGTTAGCAATCTATTTTACAAAGTGGATTTTATTTCATTTTTTTTGCCATAATTTTGTAAGGTAACTGTTCAACAGGTCAGTTGACCTACAAGATAAGCGTATCTCCCGTTTTTCAAACTATTCCTTCAGCTTTTTAGTGCGGACAACATCTCAATGACTAACAACACGACCAAACTGATCTTAACGCTGCATCTAAGAAATGTATTCATATTCACATATTCATTCGTGGTACATTTTTTTCACGTATAGGAACTAAATTAAGTCAAGTAGAAGATTTACATTTTTAAATACCGTTATTAATATTCAGAAACAGAATTAATTTGTATGTTGACTGACTGTGCTGCAGAGATGAGATGAGTCAGAAACAAAAGAAATCCATTTTGCTGGAAAAAAAATGGCCATGCTTTCTACCCCTCCCCAATCCTCCCTCCCCATCTCTCCATCTCTCAGTACATTCAGTACATGGAAAAAAAGAAGGGTATGTCACAGAGGAGCATGTTATAGGATATTATGTGTGCTTTTTGTAACTCAGCAAAGCTTCAGTTTTAAGTGTGAGTCTGTACTTCTGTGTGTAGTTTCTGCTATGTTATCTTGTGTGCTTGTGCTCATTTTTGAGTATGTCTGTGTGTATGTGTGTATTTGTAGACCCTATACGTGCATGTGTTTTTTTGTGCACATGTGTGTGACTATGGACCTGTGTGTGTTTGTGACCGTGTGTGCACCTCTGTATGAATATGTACTTTTTGATTTTGTGTGTGTGTGTGTGTGTGTGTGTGTGTGTGTGTGTGTGTGTGTGTGTGTGTGCGCGCTGTGGAGCCCTGAGAACTTGGCAGTGTGTCAGCGGTGTGCTCCAGCAGTGAGGGGGAGCTGCTGTGTTTCTCTGCCCTGTGCTGGATCCCCTTTCAGCCTGACACAATCCCACAATCCCACAGCTCTAAGCTCTCAGCTGCAGCCTCCACAGCACCAGCGCTAACCCACCCAGATCACTGTTTCAGCACACCAGGATCTGGCCGCTGTCAGCGTCTGCAGTGGTACTCCAGCAAACAAAACTGTACTGTAATTTTGGTGGAAAGGAGCCTATATACAGACTGTCTGTTTTTACAACTACACCACATGAAACAGTCTATTAATCAGTCTCTGTCACCAATGACTTAAAGGGTCAGTAAAATGTTCTCAGAATGGACAGTTTTATTGTGTGGTGCTGTGTTGTGAAGCACTGAAAAAATCCCAGTAAAAAGATATCAACAGTGCGTGTCTTTCCAGGAATCATTTGCTCTGGATAATTCACTTGATTGGACTGGATGATCGATCTATAGACCCAAAATAAAAATACTGTTCTGACCTCCAAAATAATAAATATTGTTCACTTATGTTTTAAAATCATAATCATCTGCTGTAAAGGGAGAGACCCATTGGAGAACTGTGTGTTCTGTGCAGTCCAGTATGCCTCAGAATCATATTCATATTGAATGAATCTGCAGCGCAATTAATGCCCAATGGCAATGCAGGAAGTATTGTGCTTTTGTGTGGGGAAGCAGAAAGTATATGTGTGGAAGGACGAGTGTGCAACCCAATACCCAAATAAGAACACTGATATTATTCTGCCAAACCTAGAATACATGACAATGTTTTGTTGTTATTTTTTTATTTTTTGTTTTTTCTACATCCTTGGAAACTTCTGGAAAATGACTGCTTCCTACCTATGTGGAAAGATTTTTGTTCAATTAAAATGGTGAATGTAGAACAATCACATGGGCCTTGTGCTTCTATTGGCCGTTGTGTTGTCATATAATAGTAAACAACATAACAATAATACTACTACTAATAATAATAATAATAATAATAATAATAATGATGATAACAATGATAATAATAATAATAATAATAATAATAATAATAATAATAATAATAATAATAATAATAATAATAATAATAATAATAATAATAATAAAAAAATAAGGTGACAGCTCAGGTGACTAAATAGTTTTACAGTTGATATTTTCCTTTTAAAGACTAAGTAAAAAGTCCTAGTTGAGATTGTGTTCATGATGATGCTTCTATGACATCACTGTGAGCATGGAAACCTTTAAAATGAAAGTGCCTGGAAACAGTCTACAGGGACTGGTAGAGGTGGAGGGAAATGTCCATCACTGATGTCCATGGTGTTTTTTGCCAGAATACAGATACTTCCTCTTCTGGTACTAAACATGTAAAACATTGTGTTTCTTGATTCCAGTTTAGATACATTAGGATTAGTTCCATGCCACCATAATGTTTGGATATGACAACCACAAAAGACAGCAACGACAGCCGACACACGTATTTTAGTGTGAGCAAACTACTAGCTTAGACTTCGGCATTGTTTGCTCTGCGCGACAGATGCTATCTGAAATAGAACTCGCCGCAGCGACACAGTCATTGGAGATGCAGCCATTCTAGACATTGCTTGTGATTCCACCTGAAGTGTGCGCACAGCAGGAGCATCCCGGAGGCCTCTCTCTGCTCTGCCCTAAGGAGAATACATGGCTAATTTCAGTTATCAGTTAAAAAATAAAACACTGTGAATATTCCTTCTTTTAAAAACCGACAAAAAGGAAACAATTTAACTTTGTAGCCTACTTTACTACTGTACAAGCACATACATGAAGGAAAAATGACCAAATTTGAACAGGTTCAACAAAGTCTATCAGCCAAACATGTTATGCTTTTGAAGCTGTGTAAAAAATTAACTATTAGCTCCAAATTAAATAAATTTTAATTGTATAGCCCAGCAATTTTTTTTTTGTGCGCCCTCACGTCCGCCCGTGCGCCCTAGTCCTAGATTACCGCCTGGGATCAGTCTGTCCGCTGCCCCCCTCCGCCTTGCCACATTGCCCATAGCTAAGACCGCCCCTGGTATAGCCCAAAGTCACAGAGTACATTTGCCTCGGAAGGCTTTACAATCTGTACAGGGAGTGACACCCTCTGTCCTTAGACCCTCGATTCAAGTGAGGAAAAACTTGCCCACAAAAAACCTTTAACAGGGAAAAAAGGTGGAAGAAACCTCAGGAAGAGCCACAGAGGAGGGATTCGGAGAAGGGAAGAAATCTTGTTCGTAACATGCATTAATGAGACGTGTTGGTTTACAGATGGTAGTGGTAATGGTGAGAGAGAGAGACAGAGTGATAGAGCGAGAGAGAGAGAGAGAGAGAGAGAGAGAGAGAGAGACAGAGAGACAGAGAGACAGAGAGAGAGAGAGAGTTCAGTGAAGGGAGATGTGACTGCATCTTCAGGCAATACCGTGCCTGACTAGGCATAACCCTGAAAGAGACACAGAAAGGAGCCTTATAGCTGAAAGCTCTGGCTCCCAATCTACTTTTGGAAACTATAGGAACCACAAGGAACCCAGCGTCCTGGGAGAGTGCAGTGTTCTAGAGGCGTAGTAAGGTATTATGAGCTCTTTTAGATATGATGGTGCCTGACTATGAACAGCTTTGTATGTAAGGAGGAGAATTTTAAATTCTATTCTAGATTTAATAGGTAGCCAATGCAAGGAAGCCAAAATGGGAGAGATGTGATCTCTGATCTTGGTTCCTGTCAGAACACGTGCAGCAGCATTCTGAATTAGCTGCAAAGTCAAGAGACTTGTAAGAGACTTATTGGAGCAGCCTGATAACAAAGAGTTACAATAGTCCAGCCTAGTAATAAGTGTGTGGACTAGTTTTTCTGCATCCGCTTGAGAAACAATGCGTCTGATTTTAGTGATGTTATGTAAGTGTAAGAATGCAGTCCTCATTTGAGTTTGCACCACTAAATTGATGAAAGTTTGTACTCTTTACATTTGTTTTAGTGATGTTAGTTGTACTTGTGTTGGACAGTAATAACATGGCTACAGGACTCATTAGGAAAGGAAAATGGCTAACTCACCACTGTAAAGTTTCCTCCTGTCGATTTTGCTGGCTGCCTGGCTAAAGATTTTCCAATTGAACATCTTAATAAATATTGTGAAAAAAGATAATCATGATCACTATTCACTGTACCCATTTCAATATCAAACACGGAGGTAAACATGGACGAATTAAACACCAGCACCGGCACGTGCACACAGATCTTCTCTGGAAAGCATCTATTTCACTTTTTTTGTTTTGTTCTTTCATGATCATATTTGACAAATACAGTAGTTGATTTGCTAGCTAATATACAGATGGTGGATGATAAATGGATGACCAGGATATCAGTTTCGAACATGATATCAGTATCTCTACTGTCCTATTGTTTTTTATTATTCTTGACTATTCTATTTTACACTAGCTTACAGAAAAAACATTTGAATATGATTGTGCCATGATGATTATATGTGATTAATAAACTGAATTTGACTGATTGTTTTTTTCTTTATTTCTCCACCAAAATATTTAGCCATAGACTTAGTCATCATTTTTGTTTCTTAAAATCAGTTTCTTTTTGTCTGTCTTAGTCACTGAAAAATGATGATGAATACATTTTTGTTAATGAAGGTAATAATACTGTATGCATGAAACCAGTTTCATATCTCAGATTTTACATTAAAAAAAATAAATATGAATGTTGCAAAGCTTTTGAATATTGATCTCAATGCTCTCATCTAAACTGCTGCTTATTGTTTAAACGGCTAACTCTTCATCAGCTGACTCCTGTATTAGTTTATTTGGACACAAAAGGTGAAGGCCAAATGAGCTCTCCCATCAGTGTTGTTGTGCGTCATCAGCAGCAGCAGCTCTCCCAGATGAATCTTCACAAGATGGGTATTGATTGATTTTTCTCAGAGTGGTGGTGATAGTGTGACAAACAGTAGTCATTTCCCACTGAAACATCACTTTGGCCCACTAGCGAAGCCTTTATCACAAAAGTATCAGAGGCTTCCTGGAAGTACTCTTGCGGCACTGGAGACCCGTCATACCAATGAGCCAGTGTATCAAATGACACTGTGGCAACTGTCTTAATGACTCCATGTCATAGTTCCAGGAAGTGGCTGTGACAAGCTTTCGTTAGTAATAGTGGGAAAAAAGTAGTGGAGGAGACTGTAATTCATAATGTGCTTTTGGTTTCACAGAATCAAAAGTCGAGTGTAGGATTTAGTAGCATTCAGAGGAAAAGTAGCAGATTGCAACCAACTGAATACTGCTCGCCTTTCTAGCTTAAAGGAGCGGCCACAAAACATGTAAAAAACAAACAAAACAAACGCAAAAAAACGCAAAAAGGTTGTATTGAGAGCATGTTTGTCTGTTCTGGACTTCTATAGATAGATGATGTTAAACATGATGGACTGCGTGGACCACTGTGTGAACCAGCGGTGTGTGTAGATACAGTATGAAAGGCTCACTGTAAGGTAACAAAGAAAACAACAACTCTTACTTTCATGTGATTATTAACAACAGACTTGTGCAAATTATTCTTATTAATCATAATAATAATACCCTTAGTCTGACACACTGGACCTTTAAAGTGCTGTAACTGTAAGATTCCATTCATTCTAACAAAACTCCCATGAAATGAAAATGAAGAAGTCCAAACACACAAAGACAGAAAAAATAGATTCAAGTTGAGATTAGGTTTGTTAAAATATGTGCTTCTTTTAATCTGTGTTAATTATTAAATATTAAGCCTAGGATATTAGGTGGAATGACATGGCAGATAACTGACTAACCGGGGATGACTCATTCATTCACTTCCTGTCTGCAGAGCTGCAGTTCTGCAATTCAATCAGGAAAGACTTCATTTTGAACAAATATTTATTGACAGGTACAATAAAGATTAGACTAGATGATGCTGAAATAGGAGAGGTTGGTGAAGCCATGATTAGTATAAAAAACCCTGATGGGTCAAGACACTGGTGGTGGTCAGGAGATATCGCCACCGTTGCCAAGTGCTTGCTCATGGTAGAATTGTTGTCTCTGTAAATAATATTATAAAGAGTACAGTCTAGACCTGCTCTGAATGGAAAGTGTCATGAGATAACTTTTGTTATGATATGGCGCTATACAAATAAAATTGAATTGAATAGAAACTGTAACTAAATACATTAAATAAATAAATAATTCTGTTAGACATAAATTAGTTAATAAAAATTAGATATACTGTATATTTATCTAGAGCTTGATTTAAACACTGAAATGCACCAATAGCAATTTGGGGTTTAGTATCTTTCCCAAAGACACTTCAACATGCAAACTGGAGGAGCCAGGCATCGAACTGTCGATCATCTGATTGGTGGATGACCTGCTGTACCTCCTGGGCCACACCCAGTGCTTAGCTGCACATTGCTCTGCCCTCCGAGGCAAATGTATTTTGTGACTTTGGGCTATACAAATAAAATTTGATTTGATTTGATTTGCTGTGGTATTTCTGGAGTGCACTTCCCAGAGATCACCTGTCAATTTGCGTGGCATCTTTATCCTCTTACTGTTGAAATGTGAGATGGTGCTGCTGTTATTGTTTCTAACTAACGATTTTTTTCATTGTGTTTTTATTATTGTTTATAAGACTGGAGTGAAAATGAAATAATTTCCAAGACATGTTCTGGCATCTTCAACAGTCAAAGCAAGATATTCCATTTAAAATCATACAAAACAAAATACATCAGAGCACAATGAGCTCACTACTAGTCTTTAAGGTTTTTTTTTTTTTTTTTGCTTGATCAGTGACCTTATTTATTTATCAAGATAGTTTACAATTTCCTGTTAGTTCATTATTACAGTACTAATTATAGTTTTCTTTTATATATTTTGAACAAAATTGAAACCTAGACAGGACTATTTTCCGGTATATCATTATTTGAACCAGTTTTCAGTTGGAAGTTTCAAGACTAACAGTTCTAATTAAATGCTGCCAAATATTTTCACAAGGAACAAATTGTCCTGTTTTTACCTGCTGTGTTGTCTTTTTGAACGTATTCAAGTAGCGAACAAGTCAAAGCAAATGAAGCCTTTAGAAATATGGTAAACCATCATATCATGTCCCAGCTCATTTAATATAATAGTGTTCAGGGAGCCACCCTGCTGCAGACAGAGACAGTGCCACATCAGCACTCTGTGTGTGTGTGTGTGTGTGTGTGTGTGTGTGTGTGTGTGTGTGTGTGTGTGTGTGTGTGTGTGTGTGTGTGTGTGTGTGTGTGTGTGTGTGTGTGTGTGTGTGTGTGTGTGCATGTGTGTGCATGCGTCTCATCTGTGTGTGTGCCTATGTGCTCTAAATGCTGATTGATGTATCTCTGGCTTTGTCAGCCCTTTGGCATAGGTGGAACAGGTGTGACTCTGCCACAGAGCGTGGCTCAGACAAGCCATATCACGGCACAATGAGGTCATTGTGCAACACAAACATTCCTGCACAGGGCCCTCGGACTTTTACAGGCTGAAGGTAGACATCTGCGTGTGTGTGTGTGTGTGTGTGTGCGCATATGTGTATGTGTTGCTTCAGGTGAGGGGGATTTGGATGAGATTTGCTGTATGAAAGAGATGTGTGCTCACCAGCTGCATGTCCCTACACACTCTCAGAAACACCTCCAAGGCTCAGACAAACACAGACACACACACACACACACAAAGACACCACAGACGGGCCAAGGGACGATTCTCCAGTGTTGCAAAATCAGCGTCTTGTGTGTGTGAGTGGGCGTTAGTGGGGGCTGGCTGGGTTCTTTCCGAACATGTCACTGTCTCTGATACAGTCAAAGCTGCGTCGGTTCATGTGGACCCTATTGGAGTCCATTAGTCCAATATGTATGTTACTACGGGGATGAAGTCATCTGGTCTGACTCAGACGGCTCATTCAGTGGCATCTGTGTTTGTTTGGATCCTGGCTGACACTTCAGCCTCTGTGTCCTAACACTGAGACACAGCACATGTAAACTCACTCCTTGTTTCTTTTTCCTTCCCCTCTCTGCCTGTCTACATTTTCCCTGCTTTCAACCTGGACAAAGGTCGCCGTTTTTGGTGAGGTGAGATGAGGTGAACCGTGTACAGTGTGCTGTGTTTGTCTGAGTGGTGTGTAGTGCTATCCCCAGGGTTGGGTGTCTGGACTGGGTCCCTTCTAGCTGCTTTACAGTTTAACCAGCCTTGACTTGCTGTGTGGTGACATGTCTGCGCTGCACTGACTGGGAGGATCTGCTCCCATGTGTGTGTGTGTGTGTGTGGATCAGAGTGGGTGTAAGGCTGGAGGCTGACTGCTGGGCTATGCTTGAAAGACTTCTGGCATGTGCTGGTGCCTGCATTTTTCACCCTTGACTGGAAGCATATGCTGTAGCACAATCGAGACAGTGTTAGACGGGCTTGGCGTGAGGGACCCAGGCGGCTTCCTCCACATCTGGCAGCGCTTGGCCCTCCTTCCAGGTGAGTCATGTCCCCTGGGAGGGTGGCTCTGCTGCGGCCCTCGGCCCCTCAGCGCCTGGGCATCTGGAAGTGTCTTGATCTGTCTTGCAGTCACATCTATCTCCACATGCTTTTCCAATTTCATCACCCCCACCACCATCTCCACCTCCGTCGCCCCCAGCCACTCACTGACCCCTACTGTGCCCCGATTACCCCCACTTCCACACTCCAGGTGACATAGTGCAGCAAGAAAGGAGAGAGAAAATAACAACAGTACTGATAAATTGTACAGACAGGAATGCTACATGAAAAGGATAAATTTGTGTTTATTGTGAGTTGGGATAGTTGTTATTGTCTTATTTTCACAGTTTTGACCATCATGTCTGTTGGTTGTGATGATATTGTACTCACTGTGTTAATTGATCTGGGAAAATGGCAATATCACTAAAAAGATGTTGGACATGGTGGTAAAGACAAGCACATGCTAGTCAAATTATTTGGAAGAGAAAGAGGAACAGTAACATTTAAAGTTTACAGACTGACTGTACAACAGGTGGATACAATTTCCCTAGATTATCACAGAAAAAACTTATTTTCACATCCTATTCATACATCCAGCAGAAAAACAGATTAGAACCTGATCAGTGGCAATGTTGCTATCTGTATAGTTGCTCTTTTTTTTTTTAGCTCTGTTTTGGTCTCCACCAACCTCTGAGGGAAGCCTGAATGATAAATTGGCTTGTGCTTTTACTGATTATTGTTAATACATAACCTAACTAAATATGTACATTGCAACAGTGGATAAAACTAGAGAGAAAAAAAGAAGGGTATTCTGTTTGTGTGCTGTGAAGGAAAGATATGTGATGGATTGATTCCAAAAAGGTTCTAACGACATACTGTTTGTTTATTACCTGATAGTGTTGACTTTGACTGATTGTTTCTGGGACTGTACTTATGTAACACCTTTCCAGTCTTCCAACCACTCAAAGCTCTTTACACTACATATCTCATTCACCCATTCACACACATTCACACACTGATGGCCCAGCCTTCAGGAGCAATTTGGGGTTCACTATCTTTCCCAAAGACACCTCGACATGCAGACTGGAGGGGATCGAACCGCCAATCATCTGACCCGCTCTGCCTCTGAGCCACAGCCACCTCTCTCAGATATCACTTTTACAATGTTATCATCAGTCAAAGAAACGAAAGCCAAAAGTACAAAAGTAATACTCATTTCAATTGTGACACATATCGTCAAAAAACTACAATTAAAGTGAAATATTTCTCCGTTAGCTACTATTCACTCTACAATGTACAACGCCTCATTTAGTATCCTAGTGGTCTGAGGTTAGAAGCTCTTCCTAAGGCTCTCAGTGCTGGTTTAATGTATCTTCTCCATGGCTGTAGCAAGGAGAAAATGCTTTCAGGTGTATAACATTCTTCTCACCTTTTTTTTCAGCGTCTAGTATAGAAGTGTTTAGACAACTAGAGCACCACATGTTCTGCTGAACGAACCATGAACCCAAGGGTGGTCTTGCTTGGTGCAGTTTCTGTACCAGACAGTTGCGATATTTTGCAATTGTTCATGTAGTGGTGATGCTGTGTAAGCATCAATAAACCTTGCATTCATTTTAAAGTTGTTTACACATTTCTGATTTTTATGTATTACTACAGATATCATTTGTAAGATGTGTGGAATGTTAAGAATTTTATGAACAAATTTTCCTGAAAAGTAAATAACCCAGCAATGCATGATGAAGAGTGTACACACTTATTCATCCATGGCTGGCTCATTTAGTTTGTGTGTGTGTGTGTGTGTGTGTGTGTGTGTGTGTGTGTGTGTGTGTGTGTGTGTGTGTGTGCGCGAAGAGGAGGCAAGAAGAAGCGGAGGGGGGACAGCTTTCTCCCCCTGACCCATGAACAGGAATGTCACAAGCAGCCTGGGTAATTATGTCCCTTAGCCTGATGGCTGTTGGGGAGGCCCAGCTGTGTGTGTGTGTGTGTGTGTGTGTGTGTGTGTGTGTGTGTGTGTGTGTGTGTGTGTGTGTGTGTGTGTGTGTTCTGTGTGTGTGTGTGTGAGTGTGTGTGTATGTGTGTGTGTGTGTGTGTGTGTGTGTGTGTGTGTGTGTGTGTGTGTGTGTGTGTGTGTGTGTGTGAGTCTGGGGAGAAGGGGGGGTCGACTGATGGGAGTTGCATGTGTCAGAGTGGATTGATCATGACACAAACAGATGTATGTTGGTGGAAAACATATCGGTGTCCATGTGGAGCAGGTCTATCCTGACCATTAAAGAGATGAAAATAAACATCTTGCTCTGATTAACAGCACTGTCCCAGCGGACTTGTCAGCCGCCACACCACACCAAGGCTGTACATATGTGTGTACAGATTTGACTTGAACATAAATGTGTTCCTGTTTAGAAACAGATGAGCCACACTGCAGCTGTAATCTGTGAGTGTGTGTGTCAGCCTGTAGGCCAAACTAATGGGCCGGCCATCTTTTTCTTTTTAGGTGTCAAAATGTAGTTCTAGTGTAACTGCTACTATATTTTTCCTAAACAGAATTTCTCCCTTTATCTATTGCACTCTTTTTCTCCAACACGCACACACACACACACACACACACACACACACACACACACACACACACACACACACACACACACACACACACACACTCATAGCCTCACTCTCTCAGAGGCTATTTAGAATGGAATGCTCCCGGTGTCTCACATTTCACTAAAGAAGCAGAAAAAGAGGGAGAGACTTAGCGGCATCGAAATGGGGAAAAAAAGATCAAGTAGAGGCACATTTTGGTCCATGACGTTGTGTGCATTTGTGTGAATGTGTGTCATTTATGCATTGTTTTAAAATTTTAACTGGCAAAGTGCATGTGCTGCTGAATGTCATTATAGGACAAGCATCTGGAGGACTAATGAAGTCAGCTCTTTGATTCACAATGTCTTGATTGGCAGAGGGTGTGCCACTTTGTGTGTGTATTTCTGTGTGTGAGCCAGAGAGACATCCTTTCTTCTTCATTGTCTTGGCCATCTCAGAGGCGACCCGGTTTCTGGGCCCTGTGAGAGAGTGTCAGTGTCAAATAGAGAGAGACTGGTCATGTAGTAAACAATCCAGCACACACTCCTGGGAAACTGTCTCTTTGTCTGCTCATGTAGAGGGCCTGAAACACATTTGCCCTGTCTCTTAGTGCAAAAAACAAAGTCAAAATTGGCTGCATTGAGTCCTCTGAATACCCCCTGAAATGGGTCTTGTATACTGATAAGTTTATCTGAAGTCTTCAGTTCTGCACCGCCAGCCTTCCTAATGAGGCACCTCTCTCTCTCTTATGTTGAAATGATAGCCTCAGAGAAGATTTTCTGTGCGTGCGCCATGTGAGCATCGATCAGCCCAGACTTGTAAAACAGCTTCCACAATCCAATTTTCTACCTTGCTGTATTCATTTCAAATTGCCTCACTGATGCCATCTTGGGTCAACTGATGGGAGCGTAATCCCCCTTGACGGTTGATGTCCCCACCGTCGTCGTATTGTCCATCCTCACCAGGACATGATGACCCATGAGAGACGGAAGGAAATGTTTCAGGGAGAGGAACACCGCTGAAAGTTCCAGAAAATTTATGTGAGACCGCTGGAGGTCCACACCCCAGCGGCCCCTCACAGACCGGCCCTTGTGAATCCCGCCCCAACCTGTCAGGCTGGCGTCCGTAGTGACCACCTTCCTGGACAGGACGGAGCCCATGGGCACCCCGTGGGTCAGAAAGGACGGGGCTCGCCAGTGGCGCAGCGCCCTGTCGTATTAGAATACGCGTGTGCGCCCTGGCCTCCTGCTCCGATTGTGCCAGCAGCAGTCAATCGTCCAGGTATGTGGCCAAGCGGATGCCCTGCCGTCTCAGTGGGGCTATTGCCGCTTCCGTGCACCGCACAAACACCCTCGGGCTTAAAGACGGACCGAAAGGGAGCAAGCGGTACTCGATCTCAATGTGGAAATACGCGTCTTTCAGATCGACAGAAGTGAACCAATCGCTCTGTCGCACAAGGCGTAGCAGGGATGCCTGCGTTAGCATCCTGAACTTGTATTTCCTGAGATATTTGTTCAGAGCACGTAGATCCAGGATTGGGCGAAAACCGCCCCCCCCGTCTGCGCAAAGCCTTTGCTCAGCGCAGGTGGAGAGGGAGCCGGGGGCTTTCGAGGAAGGCAAAGCCGGAGAGCTTCGTCATCCTTCTTTTTGGCTTCACACCGCCGTTGCATCGAGTCCAACGCGGAGCCAAAAATCCCCTTCGGGACAATGGGCATGTCCAGGATATTCTCTCTGTCTGACAGGTTGGCGAGTTTGAGCCACCGCGCTCGTTCCTGCAGAAGCATAATCCCCAGCGCTTTTCCTGTGGCCTGGACCGCGCAGCGTTGGACACGGAGACACAGGTCGGTGATGACCGGTATCCCCCCCCCACGCAGCTGGGTCCTGAGTTTGCAAAAAATCCTCACATAACTCAGCCTGATAAGCCGTGGGCAGGGAGAGGACATTGAGCGCTCTGGCCGAAAGCGCCACCGTCCTATACGCCTTTTCATTGAGGGCAGACTAAAAAAGGTCAGACTTAGACGGCAGACTGGGGCTCCTGGAGGACACCGCTGATGGCCGCGGGTGAAGGTGGGCCGCAACGAGTGGCTCCATCGGAGGCATGCGGAGCAGACCCAGGCTCTCCATCGCCTCACAGTCGAGGGATCCGCGGCCAGGTCAAGCTGGGAGCCCCAGCTCGCGCAAGCCTCCGTATCCACCACCGCAACAGCCCTCTTCTCCTCTTCATCCTCGACGGCGGCGCCGTCTGAAGGGAGATGGGGGTCATGTCCAGACAAGCTAGCCTGGTGGGCTAGCCATCTGCGGAGACTCTTGTTCGTGAACACCACACAGTGTTGACACGAGCCAGGGACTTCGATAGCTAGCCGGGCATGTTGCAGCCCCAGGCAGCTCGAGCAGACCTGGTGTGGATCTCTGCTCGATATCTTGTTCCCACAGCGACAGGGACGGGCCCCAGAGTCTCTGTGCCCTCTGGTGTGAGGGGTTTTAGCCTCCATTCCTTGCGAGCTGGTGTGCAGGCAAGGAATCGAGGAAGTTAACTGGTGTGCTAACTTTGAGAAACCGAGAGATTAGCTGATGTGCTAATGCTCGGTTCTCGACAGCTGTGGTGAGGCGTCGAGGAAGTTAGCTGGTGTGCTAACTATGAAAAAGCTGAGAAATTAGCTGGTGTGCTAACACTCGGCACTCGAACAGCAGTGGTGAGGCATCGAGAACAGTGCTGACCTGGCCGTGGTGGGGCGAGGAAAGCACTGAGTTCGATCTGGTGTGACCGAAGAAGCAGAAAATCTCCAAGGCTAGGTAGTGCCCAGCGACAGAAGCTAAATAAGATCTGTCTGTGGACAGTTTAGCTAGCTAGCCAAGGACGCGAGATACACTCAGAGTGAGAAGAGGTATTTGAATGACGTGGTGCCATCCGCATGGGCTATTTAAGGTAGGTGGTACTACCGGGAGCGGACGGACACGTTTCACCAGCCAATCAGGATTGGCGTAATGAGAAAATAATGCTTCTGAGGTCTGCAACAGGGGCGTGCATCCCATAGTGAGACATCGACCGAAATATTATGAAAGAGAACTTCATTGTATCAGGGTTTATCAATTTTATGAGTGGGGAGGCAAAAAGGATATGTCAATGGTTAAAACAAATGCAGTTTTTTTCCTACCTTCTTAATTCTTAATTCAATACTTACCTTTGTACCTTTGTCTCATTGCACTCTTGGGGCCGGTAAAAGATGGGTATCTTTTACCGGCCCCAACAGTGCAACAAAAGTAACGAATGGCGCTGTCAGCTCATTGTGCCGGCCCTGACACAGGCCACCGTAGTATGCTTAGGGGCCCTCAGGTGCTGCTGTGCTCAGTGTCAAGACTCAGTTGCTACAAGTCCTAACACAGCCCTGACACAGCCATGCCACAACACAGGCCCTAAGGTGATCTGTCTCTCTGTCTCTGTGCTTCCACATGCACACAGACTTCTAAAGCTTTAACTTGAATCATCATCCCCCGGCAGCAGGATAGATAGAAGAGATAGATTATGAAGAGAAATAAAACACTCTTAAAGTGCAAATTCAGCAACTGTGACTCCAATTTATAACAATTTTTAACTATACAACTAACAGTACTCCCTATGTAGACTAGGGGCTTCCATACAAATTAATGTTGCATTGTACGGTTTATAGGCACAACTTTAGCACATATACACAAGCCATAACAAAGTACAGTTCAAGAAAATTTTTACATTCTTGGTCTTCCTAGCATTGTGATGTCAAATATACCTAAAGAACATTTCCTAATTAGCACTAAAAGTGCAGTTGAGGCTGATAGTAATGTAGTAATGTTTTGTAGGTATTTGGTCCAAAGTTCTGGACAAATTGAAACATTAACCCGATGATGGCACTAAATGAAAAGTTATAAAAAGTTAAGCTAGTACAATTCCTTCTAAGTAGAGTAACATTTGATAGCTAACTGTAGCTAAATTACAGTCTTATGATGGGTGAAAAATCAGGGATCACTGGAAACCATGAAGTGAAAACTTGACTTGCTTATGGCACTACATGAAAAAGACGAAATCTTTCACTGAAGCCTAAAAATCTCTTTCTCATAATCAGAAGTCAGCAGATCATCCTCTGGGAACCATGAATGTCTGTACAAACATTCATGGCGCTCCATCAAGTTGTGATATATTTCAGTCTGAACCAAAGTCGTGGACTGACGGACATTGGAGCCAATTTATTTTGCTTGTTCTGTATCTTAGAAACTGCTTGTACAAGTGAATGTGTTTCCTGGCTAGCACCTGCTTTTGGCTAAAAGAGGGTGATGTTCTCTGTTCAGGTCAGAGCGAGTGGCAGCAGATCAAAGATGAACATAGGCAGGGGGGTTAGATGTAGTGGTGTTTTGTTTGGACCAGACTTTGAGGAAAAGTGGAAAGTCCAGTGGTGGTTAATTGGTGTGTTTAGGTCTGAGGTCATGAGGGTGGCAACAGGAACACACCGCTCTGCCCTGAGCGTCAGATGGATATACAGCCACCACTGAGACGCTGTTCAGTCTAATCACAGCTAAACACTATGAAGACACGCACAGGCCCTCTCGTCTTCTTTTCCTCCCTGACTCTTTCTTCTTCTTTGCCCTCCCTCCACTCCCTCTGAGCTCTTACTGTGGCCAAAGCCCAGGGGAGGTCACAATGTGTCACAGCAGCAAAGGCTTCCAGATGAACATGTTGTTAAGCCCCCCACCCCCACCTCTCAGTACCACCTTCTCTGAAAATACCCTTGTGGCTTGCATGACCTGAGGTGTTCAAGATCAACCAGGAGCTGAAATGATCATGAAATTAAGATTTTTTTTTCCCCCAGAAAACTTTTTTCAAAACCATCTAATTCACTTTATGCTTCCTCAGTTCTTTATCGATAAACAAGTTGAACGCAAAATTGCCCCCAATGCCCATCTGGTCTGCTGGCTGAAGCATCACTGCCTACGTGCTGGCTATAGTTACTTTGGAAAGTAGTTAATTAGGTTACAACGTTACCATCAATTAAAAGTAATCTGTTACGTTACAGTGCCACCTATAAATAACATGCTGTAACTTAACTGACACAGACACACAGCCTGCTTTAAATGCACCGAGACGTCCTGACAATGAGTAACGTCAGTCATCCAACCAAATTAACTCTGCAGGACAACAATAACAGTAAAGACAGTCAGCTTGGATACAGAATTATTTTTTTTTAATTGGAACTGGTATTTTTTGGGGTCGATACCAGTGCAGTGTGCATTTTACTATTATGTTGTTTTTTCGCCGACGAAATGAAAATAATGTGCGTACTTCCACGATTCAAAAGCTGTCCTCTGCCATCTGGCCGGTGGTTCGAAAACACTCAAAAGGACACCCAGCACCGAAGGGTTTACATGCACTTCTGTGGTGGTATGATGAAGAAACCTACAATCTATTTTTATTGTTCTTCTGTGAAATCCAGGTGTGACAAAACCACTGCTCTAGGACTGTGAACCTAACTCATTTCAGCCTAATTTTGTCAGATGTTTGTCTCATGTGTCTGAAGGAACAGATTTTTTTTTTTTGTACTTTATTTTTATAGAAAGAGCATGTACAACATACAGAAATACATAGAACAAACAGTTGGTCACTTATACACCCATTCAGACATTATACTGGTGGAGTTACAAATACAATGACAGCTCAATAAGCATCTCTTGTGGACATGTACACAATCCATTTTTCCCAATAGTGCAAGTATTTATCAGTCTGTAGGTTTAACGAAAAAGTCATTCTTTCCATATTTTGAATATTGGTCACAATATTGATCCAGTCAGACTCTGCCGGAGGTGCGGCCTGCAGCCAACTTCGAGTTACAGCTTTCTTACTGGCTGCTAATAGTATTTTTAAAAGATATTTGTCTGGCCCCAATATATGGGGTGCAATATTACCTAGGTAGATTGTAGAAAAAGATCCGTTAATTCCATCACCAAAAATGTTTTGAATTACCTGTGTAATCTTTTGCCAGTATGGCTGAATAGCTGGGCAGCCCCAAAATATATGAAAATGGTCTGCTAGCTGTTCACCACAGTTCCTCCAACACAGTCCCCTGGCCGTCTCCCCTGTTTGCACACATTTTAACTTAGGGGTTATGAAATATCTGACCAGATTCCGCCAGCAGGAATCTCTCCAGAGACCGGAACTGGTGGAAGTTGACTGTACAGAACAAATATTCAACCATTCTTCTTCTGTGATGACAGTTTGAGATTCTTTCTCCCATTTTAATCTAATCTTATCTGTTGAGTGTATCTTATTAGTTTGAATACAGGAGTACAACTTTGAAACGAGTTTCCTATTATCCTTTTTTTTGTACATGTCAATAAATATGTCAATTAAGTTGGTCTCACTTTCTTCAAGTGGTTTTACCTGGTCATTATAATAAGACCTAGTTTGAAGATACCTAAAGAAATCTATTTTTTCCAGCCCATATGTATCCGAAATTTTCTGAAAACTGTCAAATTCTCCCTTGGATGTAATTGAGCAGTAAGAGGTGATTCCTCTTCTATACCAATGTATAAACCTTCCGTCAATCCTTGCCGGCTTGAAGTCGGGGTCAAAGGCAACCCATCTCAGTGACTTGGCCTGTCTTTTAAATGATGGTGACCTACATTCCTTAAACCAAATGCGAAGACAAACTTTAGACCATTGGTTCAGGCCACTAGAATGCTGCTCATACAGTGTTTTACTGCCCAGTATAGATTGTAATGGTATGTCTAATTGTGAGATTTCCAAATCCTTCCATTTTGCTGTATAATTTGGGTTGCAGCAGCACGCCAGTGGTCTTAATTGCGCTGCCTTATAATAGTCTATCAGGCATGGGAGTGATCTGCCCCCTTTCTCTTTAGCCAGTTGTAGTGTTTTGAATTGGATCCTTGGTCTTCTACCTGCCCATAAGAATCTAGAGATCCACTTATCCCATTCGTTAAATTGCATTTGTGTAATCATTACTGGGAGAGATTGAAAGAGATATAAGAGTCGAGGAAGTAGGTTCATCTTTATTGTTTCTATCCTATTGTGCATGTCTAGGGGCAATTGAGACCATCTGTCAATATCTGACTTGATGTTTTTACTTACGGGGCCAAAATTGCTTTCGTATATTTTGGTTAAATCTTTAGGTATTCGGATCCCCAGGTATTTAATCTCCCTTGAGTTCCATTTGAGATCAAATCTGTCCAGTATGTCTTTTTGAGGAGTATAGTTATATCTTAAAATTTGAGTTTTTTGCACATTTAATTTATATCCAGAATAGGACCCAAAGTCTTTTAGTGTAGACATCAGCCTAGGAATGCTAGTCTCTGGCTCTGTTATAAGCAATAAGACGTCATCAGCATATAAACAAATCTTTTGCTCCATGCCTCCGTCCACTATTCCTTTTATTACCGTCTCATCCCTGATTGACTGTGCCAAGGGCTCGATAAATAGGGCGAAAAGAGCCGGGCTGAGAGGGCAACCTTGGCGGCAGCCTCGCTCCAGCTCAATAGGCTGTGAGTGATGTCCGTTAATTTTTATCCTGGCATTTGGGGAAAGATACAGGGTTTTAAAACATCTAATAGAGTCTTCTTTAAATCCAAATCTTCTCAGCGTCAAATATAAGTACTCCCAGCGGACCGAATCAAACGCCTTTTCGGCATCTAGACTGAGTACTACAGCTTGTTTTTTCCCTTTAGTCACGTGATCAAGTAAATGTAGCACCCGTCTGATATTGTCTTGCGTCTGTCTCTCACACACAAAGCCTGTTTGGTCTGGATCCACTAAATCTAGTATAATGTGTTCTAATCTTTTAGACAGTATTGATGCATACAACTTATAATCAATGTTCAACACAGAGATAGGCCTATAAGCACTACACTCTTTTTTGTCTTTACCCTCCTTATGAATAACTGAAATGATTGCTTCACTCCATGTTCTTGGTGGTTCAGCCTCTTTAAGTGTATGGTTAAAGCAATCCGAGAGTATCGGTACTATTTGTTCTTTAAAGGTCTTGTACCATTCGGCTGGAAAGCCGTCTGTTCCCGGTGCTTTATTGGCCTTCAACTTAGAAATTGCCTTTTCTATTTCTTCCTTTGTGATATCTGCCGTTAGTGCTTTGTTCTGTTCTTCACCTATGGAGGGTAAATCTAGTGATTCCAGAAATGTATTTATTTCCTGAGGGCTAGTTATATTTGGTTCTCTGTATAGCTCTCTATAATAATTTTCAAAAATATGTTGTATTTCCTCTAATTTATGGCATGTTTTTTTAGTTCTCGGGTCTCTAATTTCAAATATAGAGCTCTCTGCCTGTTGCTTCCTTAGCCTCCATGACAAGAGTTTTAAGGCCCTAGGGCCGCTCTCATAATACCTCTGCTTAACATACTTTGCTTTTTTCTCTAAATCCTCTTCATAGAGTCCATTCAGTTCCTTTTTGATAGTATTAATTTTATTTAGAACGAGGGGGTCTTTCCCTTTTACATGCTCACTCTCCAACACTTTAAGCTTTTCTTGTAAATCAGACAGTTTTTTACTTCTTTCCTTTTTCTTATGAGATGTATAGGCAATAAGCTTCCCTCTAATCACTGATTTAGCTGCATCCCACAAAACACTTGGCGATACTTCCCCATTATTGTTGTTATCCATGTAGTCTTTAAATTCCTTTTGTACATAGTTCTTGCACGTAATATCATTTAAGGTACTTGTATTAAGTCGCCACAATGTATTTTTCTTTTTGTTGTCTAAGTGCATAGTTAGATAAACAGGCGAGTGGTCTGAGACATCCCGAATCCCTATACTACAATCCCTGATTCTATGCCTGTCCGAATTATTGGTGAAAAAATAGTCAATTCTTGAGTGCACTCTGTGACTTGCTGAGTAAAATGTGTACTGTCTAGCTGATGGGTTAAGCTCCCTCCATACATCGAACATCCCAAGCTCTGACAACAAACTCTTCATTACTCTAGCATTGGGAGCAGGTCTCTTTAATGTGTTAGAGGAGTCTAGTTTACATTGTAGCTGGGTGTTCCAGTCCCCCCCGCATAATAGAAGTCCAGTGGTTTCAGTGGCAATCAAATTAAAAATTTCCCTTATACAGGAAATTTCCTGGCCAGGTGGTATGTATACATTCACTAGTGTAACTTCTTTCTGTTCAAGATACCCCTTAACAATTACATACCGACCCTCTTTGTCACAAATTTCAGAAACCATTTGGAAGCTCACTCTATTAGGAATCAAGATTGCTACCCCTCGTTTTTTCCCATTTTTAAAGCTCGAGTAAAATGTATTTTTAAAACCATATTTTTTTAGTTTTTCATGTTCAATCTGGTTGAGATGAGTCTCCTGCCAGAATATCACATGTAATTTCTCCCTCTTCATTTTCGCAATAACCTTGCCCCTTTTTATCGGATTGTGTAGGCCATTTACATTAAGGGTAACTACCCTGTATTCCTGACATTGCATTTAATCTCACAGTTAGCACAAGTAAGTGAATGACATGCTTTTGGTGACCAGACTTGAACTGATTTCGAACTGTAGAACAAACTTGAAACATTGAATAAGAAAAAACTCAAGTGAACCTCCATTTTGAAGTAATATAACTACTTCTTAGGTGGGGGGAGTAGTCTAGTGATCCACCAGAGCCCCCTCTTCAGTGCAACTTGCTAAGCCCCTACTCAAGGGTGTATTTGTGCACTAAGTTCTTCAAAACACCAATCTCTTTCCCGTGTACGTCGGTCAATCCTTATCATTCAATGGGTTAAAGACATTCTCACACAGCTATACATAAAAAAAACTGAAATTAAGAGCTGGCAGCTGTGTATTAATGGCTGATAATAATAAACAGAAATAAGTGAGGTTCAGTCTTAATAGGGCGGACGGAGAGTCAATTACAAAACATAGGTGATATAGTTTCTGCTCCCATCAGTCTTATTCCTCCGTTCCACGACCCCATGTCATTTTCGTTTGTTTTGTCCCCCCCACCCCCCCCCCCCCCCCCCCCCCCCTTTTTTTTTTTTTTTTTAAATGCTCTCAACCGAGACTCTGCCCTTATGTTGAAAAGTCTGTTACCTCCCTTTTCCGTTATCGCCGGGTCTATCACGGCCGTTGAAAGCTTCGCAGCCTTTCCTTGATCCTCTCTTGGTGGGACTGGGTGCTGGCCTGGGTGCTGGCCATGGTGCTGGCTGTCTTTGCTGCGCGCTGCCAGGTGTTTTTACGTGTCTTCTCCATGAACCCGGATGCCGCCGTGCTCTCGCGCTCAAGCGAAAAACCTCTCTTCTTCAAATCCTCCTCCGCCGCCGCCGCACTCTCGTATGTTACCGGTCCGCTGTCGAAGAAGACTCGTAGCTTGGCTGGCGGCGGTGTCTGGAACCTTATCCCCTTCTCTCGTAGAAGTCTCCTGATCCGTGCATACGCCTTTCTCTTTACCAGTGTTTCCGCGGGGTAGTCATGATCAAAATAAATCCTCCTTTCACCGTAGTAGATCTCTCTCTTCTTCCATGCGGAATGCAGCACCAGCTCTTTAGTTTTAAACTCTTGGAAGTAGACGACCACCGACCTGGGTTGTGCTTCTCTTGGGGGTTTCGGGCCAAGCGCTCTGTGGCACCGTTGTATGCCCAGCTCAACACTTGCGAGGGGCTGCAGCTCTTCTTTGATCATTTTGGCAATAAATTGCTGGATGTTGTTTTCCTCTGCTCCCTCTGTGATACCATAAATGCGTACGTTATTACGCCTCGAACGTGCTTCTAAGTCAGTGAGTTTCAGTTGCAATCTTTCCTGGGCTTGCAATGACTGACTCAGCGCCTCTTTGAAGTCCACAGAGCACTCTTCCATGTCGGCTATGCGGCTTTCTGCTTCGCACAATCTCTCCGTTGTAGCTTTAAGGTCGCTAGCCACTTCGCCTAGCTTGTGTTGAATTTCTTCCCTTATGTCAGTTAACTCCCTTTTCAAATCGTCTCTGATACTGTCTCGGAAGATGCCCAGTTCAGACTTTACCTCTGAGACCATGGACTTCAAGTCTGCACGGATGATAGCAATGTTAGCTTCCATATCCACTGCTGTTAGCTCAGCGCATTGTCCGCCATTACGGTCAACCTGTTCCTCGTCCATGGCCTCGACTTCAGACTCGAATATGTCGTCTTTCTCCACTCTCTCGGGTTGTTTACCCTTGCCCTTCTTGTTTTTTCCCCCCTCCATCGTTAGTTACTCCGACCGACCGGGAGGGATTATTTATGCGACCATCCGCATCTGTCGCTCCACCGGAAGTCTGAAGGAACAGATTTAAATCAGTACAGGTGTCTACTGCGGCCTCATTTCTTACTTTCATATGAAAAACTTTTAGCTTGTCTCTAGACCTCTGACTGAATGCTTGCCCACATCTCAGATTTGTTCATTGATTCAAGTGGGTCTGGTGTTGTGCTCCTTGACAACTGCTTGCCCAGTTTGGAGTTGACCAATCAGAGCTTTGTGGTCTTTTTGGTCCACATCCATGAAGAATGCCAATAGAAAAAATGTTACAAAAGTGGATGAGATCCATGCAGTTCTACAAGTTGTTCTCAAAGTAATAGAAATAGTTTAATCCACACTTCTACTGGCCTCGCAAGGCAGCTGGACTAGCAGCTGGACGAGATCACACAAGAATGACTGTAATTTCTACCCTTTAACATCATTCAGGGAACATTATTTAGAGAGACTCAACAACTCCCACCATGAACAAGAAAAACTTCCTTTAATTGGCAGCTACTTAATAAAGTTCTGCTTAAAATTTGTTGGGATTTCTTGTAAGTGGACTTAAATTTAAGACTCGCAGGTCAAGAATAAACATTCAAACTCTAGATGTTCATGCCTTACGTTATTCATGAAAGTTTGACCACCAGACATTTTGAGTTCATTCAAATTCATATTATTGTTTCTGTCATTTTCCTCAAGACTCTTTTCTTTTTACATCCCTCAAGTTCAATCAACTCACATAGACACGTCTTCATCTCAATTCATATTGCCCTGTGCAGATTTATATCTAATCACACAACCTCTAAAATGTCCTTTGCTTTCTGTATGAACACCCAATAATGACAGTAATAACATAAATAAAGCTGATGATGTACCAACTGTCTGGAATTTGATCAGATGATTGGTTGTATAACACAGTCCATCTGGAATAGGTTGTAGCACCTCACAACCCAGGACAGTATAATTAGGCATAGATAATTGTTGAGTGGATCATCACTGTTTGTATATTGTTATATTCATAACTGCCCCCCACAAGCAATTTCTTATCTGCTGCTACTATCAGCAGGATGGCATCATTTGTCTTTTGCAAGTGCATTTCCTATTTTAAGAAATATCTTGTCTGTCTTTTCCAGAATGTAATAAAAACATTTATATCAATTTCATCTTTGTGTCCAGTGTTGAGAAGTACTGAAACAACTTAATTATTTGGGCTTGATTTCTGTGCACATATATGGTCACATTATTTCCACATTGTTTTCTTTTGTGATTTAAGTGATAAGCATTTCAAATCTAATCTTGCATCATGCAACTTTAAATTGTGTGTGGATTTCCTTCATTCCTGTCCCGCATTAGCTGTCTGTACAGAAGCTGGCTATGGGGGATATAAAAGGCAGCAGATGTCCCTGTATGAGTCATTGTGCCCATGAGTTGCCATGGGCGTCCTCAGGAAGTATTTTGCTAATGTGTACGGGGTTATGAGTGTTTGTCAGGGTGTGTAAGAAAACTGAAATGAAGTTCACAGGTCAAGCAGGAATGAAGCCTCTAATCACAGCACTCACATACACTCCCCTGTTCTTAGTCTGACTCACATTTCCACTCATTGTATCTAGTTAGCATCTGTTGTCTGCTCTACACAACCAGCTGATGTTAAAAGCAAGGCTTATTACAACAGGCTCAATAGTACTGACAGTACCTGTGAAAGTGCTCAGATGTTGTTGGTGTCAGAGAGGTCAGAGGTAAGCTACATAGCAGCAGGTTGTGTCTCTGCTCAGGGGCACTTAAAAAACGTAGAATTCTCACATGACCAAGTTTCTTGAAGCAATGGGTCACAAAGCCTGTTAGAAGATTAAACAAATACAACTCTGATTCTAAAATGTAAATTAAGGCAAGTGGGCACAGCATCCATGATTTCCAAAACCAGTCTGTAATGTGGACTGTTTGTGGATGTTGTTGATATCTGTCTTTCTCTTTGTGTGGAGAGTTTGAACTTCATTTCTGAAGTGTTCCTGAGCACATGTAGTAATATCCTTCATACTGTCATGTGTGTTTTTAATGCAGCGCTGCCTGAGGGGTCAAAGGTCACCAACGTTCAGTGTTGGTTTCAGGCCTGGTCCCTTACATGCAGAGATTTCTCTGAATCTTTGAATAATGCCTTTACAGGACCCAGTCATGACATTATCACCTGTTACAATCAACCTGTGAAGGCTTCAAACTGTCTTTTGTTAATTCTGTCAGGACTAGTGTGACGTGTTGAAGCATCAACTTCAGAAGTGAATATTTATATTAAAAAAACAATAAAGTTCATAATTAATTCTACGAATATTACTTATAGAGTTTTTTTTTTCAATTTTCAGATAAGTCAGCAACTGAAGACTGCAGATTAATGTCAGTTTTTAGATTTTGACATATTAACTGCATGTTTTAATTGAAGGTAGTAGGTACTTGATGTTACCTATACATGAGTGCAAAACATGAAAACATTTGTACAAATGACTTTAGAACAGATAGAAAATTCTAAATGGTTCTCTTATATTATAAATGGTTACACTTTGGAAGTGTTCAACCATGTCAGTTTACTGTGCACAATGCTGGGTCAGTGGAACAGTTAAGGGGTTAAAATTGATTTTCCCAGAACCATAAGGACAATACTCAAGAATGGGGAGCAGATATTTCTCCCTAGTCTGCTCCAACCAAAACACAATCTAGTTACAAATAAATAACTGCTTCTACTGCTGTCCCTAACTCAAGCTGTGGGGCGAATGCTGCAACACTATACATATGTTCAAATAGCTTCCAAAGACTCAGCGTAATACAAACATTAAAGCTCATAATACTGACGGCTGACTCCTGGGTGGAGTTTAGCATGCTTCCAGTTGTGCCTCATCAAAATCACCCTCAGCCCCCTCCTCACATACTTGCCATTCCTTACACATGAAATATTGTCATTACACATTCCTTAGTTATAACTGACTTCCTACTACAACTAGAAGCTTGGTCCTAAAAGTTCCAGTTGACACCCACTTCCTATCCTTTCTTTTTTTCTGAGGTGATTTAATTTTAAAGAAGTTTTCTTTGGGACAGTCTGACATTTGTGATTGGCCACTGTTGTACCAGGTAAGTGGGGGTTCTCGATCGGTAAAATAGCTTAGTTATAATAGCTTTTCTGCATTTGCATACAAGTTTTTTTCCCCTTGAAGACCCACATGTTGGATCTTGCATTGAGACCTTGTAGTCCATTATCCTTTTATTCGTGGCTCCTGGTCCAGTGAACATATCTCTGTGTCCCCCGTCCTCCTGCTGAGAGATTCCAGAGGCTCCTCTTTTGGCCTCTCAGGGCTCCTGGGTCACTCGTTTGTCATCATGACCTCTGACCTCTGTAGACCAGTGTGCCGGGAGGAATGTCGGAGATGTTTACCTTCACTGAGACTGATGGTGTCCAGGTGGCTCTTTCTCTCTCCTTTTTTTCCCCTTACTTTTCTTCACTCTTGTGTGTTTACTGAACCGGCCATCTTGAGAGCCCCACCACTCTACTGTAGCCATCAGCCTGCTGAATAATGTACGCAAAGTGAGAGTATCGTGCTGTTAGTGCACTAATACCTGTTAGTTACAATGCCTAAAAACAAACAGTTTTACCTGCATCTTTTGTTTCAGCTCTGGCACGTTTGTGGACAGACTCTTTACATTTGAGTATCTAGATTGTTTTGACTGGAAAGTAATGAGAGAGCTATTGATTGGCCCTCTGTCTGGGTCCGGTCAGAGAACACACTCATCCAAAGCTCCACTTCCCAGAGTTTGTTAGCTATCAGACAGCCAGCGAGCAGCATGGCTAGACAGAGAGGGCATTCAGTAATAGGTAATGGACCCCCACTTCCAGCTCCCTCCGCCCTCCACTTCAACATGGTGCCATCTATCACTTTTGCACCGGACCTTCCCAGTGGCTCCTTGCTGGGTCCTCATCTACTGGAAACTCTTGGAAAGTTTCCTGCCCTCCCCTGCCCCCAGCCCCCTCAGCCCCTCTAAAGAGCCCATTAAACAGTGTTGTAATGCAAACAGTAAGTCCGAAGAGAGTGAGGTCCAGGTGTCGGGTGCGGAGGGGATGAACGTCTAATGTAGCCATTATGAGTGGCGGGGAGGGTGGGTTGATTATCATAAAAGCATCTCCCCTCCCTCTAATGTGGACATGTCTGATCAATACCAGACTCCTGGGAGGGGATGGAGGGATGGATGAAGGATGAGAGGAAAGGGAGCAGCTTTATTAATCTATCTACCGACTGAACGCTCTGTCGCCACACCACAGGATGGCAGCGAAGGCGGAGAGAGGGTACAAAATGAGAGGAGAGGTGGGACTGACAATATCTCTGTTGTCCAAGGCTGTATCCGAGTCATGTGACGTTTGTGTCACATTTTAATACCTTGACTGAAGTAAAATAAGACAAATAAATTACTCCTTTGTTTTAACCTTCCATTTAGCATTCATGATAAGTACATCATCAATTACTACCCCTCTAGAACACTGCCCTCACAGGACGCTGGGTTCCTTGTGGTTCCTATAGTTTTCAAAAGTAGATTGGGAGCCAGAGCTTTCAGCTATCAGGCTCCTCTTCTGTGGAACAAACTACCATTCTGGGTTCAGGAGGCAGACACGGTCAACACTTTTAAGAATAGACTTAAGACTTTCCTTTTTGATAAAGCCTATAGTTAGGGCTGGCTCAGGTCATCCCTTAGTTATGCTGCCATAGGACTAGACTGCAGGGGGACTCCACCTCCCTCCTACCTTGTCTCTTTCTCTGATTTAATAAATGGTCTATAACATGCTATATTGGAATATAAACGTTCAGAGTGAAACCTGGTTGATGTAACCTGGTCCCTTCCTCACACCTTGCACATTGTTATTGGATGGGGGGTGCCACATCCATTGCCCATGGGCTGTATAAACCATAGATGTGTTTTCCGTGACACCCCCCACAGGTTTCTGAAGAATTGTTGTGAAGCTCAGCGTGGTGGCTCTGGCTGCCGCCATCTTTGTAGTCCTGCCTCCACTGCCTCCCCCCTTAACTAAAAATGGGCAAAGAGGTGGAGCATGTCAATTAAGAGGCCACACACTTAGTCCTGCATAACTTTAAGCCTTAATATAATGTGAACAGGTGAGTTGTATATAAATTCACCCTCAGTACAAGTGTCATGAACAGGAAAATTAGCTACAGAGACCAAAACTGTTTTTGTACCAGGCTGTAAACATGTTTATTTCTGCTGTGGACATTTGAACATGGGGACTGACTCACTTCTGGAGTCAGCCTCAAGTGGACGTTCAAGGAACTGCAGTTTGTGGCACTTCTGTGTTGTCTTCATTTCATAGCCACAGTTGCTGCTTGGTTGACACCTTGAAACACCCTGTACACAGCAAAATGAGAAATTGCAGGCAGCATGCATCAGGCAGGGTTTCTAAAATAAAATAAAAAATAGATCAATCAAATATTTTTCTTGTTACATCCAGTCGCCATAAAGTATACATCTTCTTTTATGTGAATTTGTTTGATATTATGTCCTGCAGATCTAAAGCCTCATGAGCACCATTTGAAATTAACTATTACTTGTCATGACTGTCCACTGAAGGAGATCCATGTTTTCAGAGGAATGCTGCTTGTCTAAGCAGCTGACAGCAGCATTGATGTAGACTGTGTGTGTGTGGGTGTGTGTGTGTGTGTCATCTGTTTTTTGTTCCTGCTAATGCCTTTACCTGCAGGTGTGTCCATATGTCATATGCGCCAAACGTTTTTCCAGAGCTTCAAAACTGAGATGAGCCATGATGGAGAACGTCCTCATCACAGGCGACCCGAGATGTGATTCTCACCACTGGGTGGAAAGTAACATTTAACAGTGACTCATATGTTTAATGGCCTATTTGAAAATTTGTTTGACAGATAGATGGCAGTTGCAGTTGAAGTGGGAATACACTATGGATTGTGTTTCCAAAACTGTCACTACTTGTACAACAATAGATCAGGAGTATTTCCTATTGAACTTCCCACAGACAATCATTCCCAGACGGAGTTAAAAGGAGGGCTATCTGCACTGCTGTGCTTATTCTTAATGCTACATCTGAAATCATGTTAATTGGTGGTTAATTGGTGTTTCTCTTTATAATGTGCTGAGCAGCTACAAACTAGCTAGCTATTAGCTTGCACACTATTTAGGTTTTACATAACACAAGCTTGTTAACACAAATTAAAGCAGGTATAACTATAGTTAGCAGTCCAGTCTGTTGGCAAAAAGGTCAATAACTAAATGTTTTCCTATTTTTCATGTTGAAGTAGTCAAATAAAATTAAACATAAAAAATCAGTGTAATTTCTGTTTTTTTGAGATAGTTCTTCACCATGCACATGTACTAAAAGTGACCACTGCACACACCTCATAGGAGCGCACAGACGAGAAAAGTGGAATACAGACATGACTTGATTGATTTCTGATAGTTCTATACTCTCCTACCATCAGCACAGAACATCAGGCACTGTTATAAGGGCGTTACACATCACACGTTGTCACATATTTGTGGGTGATGTCTGTCTGTAAAGTAGCGGCATCTAATGAAGCAATTATTGTACCGTTTTAATTACTAATAAAGCTGATTTGTGGTCAATAGATGTTGTGATATGATGTGCTGATGTCAAATCCACAGGAGAGTTATTGTCTCTACTACTATACATAGTGAATTATGGGATAACACTAAACGCCAATGCTTCAAAACATTTTAGCGAGGATGTAAAATCATCTCTCATCTTTGTTTTCCATTTTTCATCTTCTATTCCAATTGCAGATTTGAAAATGATTTGTTGCTGTTTGAATTCAAACACCACTTTGTATATTTGTTTATTCTTTATTAAACAAGTTGAATACAACTGGACGGAAGATACACGCAGTCACCTGCTTTACTCTGTCTCTAAATACTGGGCTGTGCATTGGGAAATTGTTTTTTGGGTCATTGTGTGTCATGCTGTGAACACAGAAGTTTTAATGTCAAAGTGGCTTCACAGCTCTGCTCTGCTTGGGAGGGCTATACCGAACACACTGACTGTCAAGTGATTTATTGGAAGTAAAAAAACACTACAGCACTGAGTACTAATACCAAAGAGAGAGACAAATAAGAATGTCACATTTTATTGTAATCAGTAACTGTACAGTAACTCTGTGCTCCTTACACCTCTTTTAGCTTATGTCCTCCTCTGTAAGTCGCTTTGGATAAAAGCGTCTGCTAAATGCAATGTAATGTAATGTAATGTAATGTAATGTAACTGCTTTAAAGATGACATCCGCAAACCTTGCTTTGCATGTCTTTGTGTACCATTTGCTACCGTCAGTATCGCTCCCATTTATTTTTATTTCTGTGTTTTCTACACTTTACTCACTAACTAAAGAGAGAATAATATACTGATAGTAAGCTCTAATATCCTGTGGTCTTCTTTTAACATTTGAGGGGCACTCAGTGGCAAGCTCTGCTTTCACTAATGCTGTTTTATGTAAAACCATGCACCTCCTACACACACCAGGAGTCCTGACCTCCCCGCACGGTGCATAGCGAAAGCGCTCTACTCACTTTTTTCTTGTCACATCATTTTCAATCTCCTTCACACATAATCACATACACATTGTTGGATGCCTGTATCAAATATTGTGTTTCCACACAGGCTGGAGTGAAAAAAATAGTCCTATAATGTTGTAATACACAAGTGTGATTTCCAGGCTGACAAAAGTCCTGTCACCAGCTTAGACCCCTCTCCTCTCATTTTGTAGTAGCTCTCTGGGTATTTCTGCTTTCTGTGTGATTTACTGTGACCCAATGAGTGTCTGTATTGAATAATGGCATGGAACGACAGGTAAACCTCTGGCCATTTGGCGTGGTGGCTGGTGTCTGGTACGAACAGATTGTAGGGAACACGGAGGTAATAGCTCCCCTCTTGGCCTTTTTTTTTTTTTTTACTGTCAACTTAAGTGAGGAAAAGCAGGCCAACACTTGGATGACACACACACCCACAGACACACCTACACATTTATGCATTCAAGTAGTGTGGATGTGTTGGAGCAGGTTGATACAGTAGTCAGGGAAGTGTGATTATTTTGATAATCAGATTAATAAACTGTACTAACAGACATGAATGAATCAGACGCCAGCAGTGGCAGTTTTGGAAAAAAAAAGGTAGTTAAAAAGTTAGTTAAGTTAGCTAAAAGTTACAGATTGTAATTAATAACGGATGGATTCATTTTAATTGTAATAATTTGTTTCAGCTCAATTCATTTACTTGTGTAATGAAATGAGTTTTTAAATAAATGCTTAATCAATTCATTGATTAGTTGATCGAAGAAAGAATTCATCTGCAATGCTTTTGTTAAGCTAATAAAAGTGAAAGGAAAAATGTTTTCTGCTTTCATCTCCTGCAGTGTAAGGATTGGCTGCTTTTCTTGGGCGCTGGTGAGACTACTGAAGACTTTTAAAGGCATCACCTCGATGACCATGTTTCATGTTTGACATTTAATAAACCAAATTTATCAATCAAAAAATAATCTTCAAAATATTCGACTATGAGTGATTGTGACTGCGGTGATTTTAGGGTTGTTACAGCAGTTCAAGTGAATGCACACATGTGATATGACACATTTAAACTAAAGGCTCAATCAGTCAAATGTATCATTTGACCAAGAATGAGTGAGTGCACACTTAAATAAAGAAAGAAAGTGTAGAGAGTGTAATGCTTTCCCAATGCTACTCATCTGCTCAAGTGCTCAAGCCCCTCTTGCTCTTCCCTGCAGGAAGGCTAATGACAGACATGTAAGTTGGCAGTGTGACCTGTTCTGCTGCACATGGAGTTTATTTGCTGTGGTTTTAGTTGCAGCTTCTATGCTCAGCCCCCAGGGCGCAAATACGTCTGTGGTGCTTCAGCCCAGGGAGCAGCAATCTGACAAGCAGTGCAGACCTAATCCAGGCCAGCTCTGGAGCTGTGTTTGGTATGCATCCCCTAGGTATGGAATAAATACAAGGCCGGTAAGCAGATCTGCTTGCTTGGACGGCCTCAGGGGACTGTAGGGCTTTCCAACCTTGTGTTACATGCCTTGACGGGATGTCTCCTATCCATATATGTAACCTCATAACATTTTGGGCTTTTCACGAATAAGAACAGCTTTGATCTCCTGTGGAAAGTAATGCAGTTTTAATGTCCAACTTCAAGGGCCATTAGCTGCATTTTTATCAGTTAGCAAGGCTGCTTGGTAAATTTCTGAATGTCAAGTCAGGGGGTGTTGCTAGCCTAGAGGTTAGAGAAGCATGTTTCTGATTGGAGGGTTGTCAGCTTGAGCTTCTCTCTGGGAGAATGTGGGTGGGGAAAGCAGAGGAGTAATGCTCTTCCCTCCCTACAGCACTTTAGTTGAGATACTTTTGAGCAAGGCACTGAACTCTGCATTTCTTCAGAGTGCTCCATTAATATGGTCTGAGTAAATTAAAGAAGTCCATTTTCCGCTGTGTTTACTGAACCTTTAAAGTGTCTGGTGGCAGGCCCCACAGCTCCCACCCTGCCTTCCTCCCTCAAGCTGCTGCAGGTAGAGCAGACCATTTGTACTTGTTTAAACTTGCCATGTAATTTGGGGATTAGCAAATGCCTCTAATGGCTAAAACCATCAGAGCTTTCCACCACAAAGAGGAACGAAGGAAGGAGGATGCACAGGAGCAGAAAAGTAAGAGTAAAGTACAAGGGAGGAAAACCATAACCATGAACCCTATTTAATACAGATTTAGTAGGAAGCATGTCCTCTGTATTTTCTACATCCACATGCCACATGTGTTACTGTAGCTACAAAAAAATGTTGATACCTGAGCAGACCGATTTCAACCAAACTCTGAGAAACATAAACCCTTTCCGCAAGTTTTCAGATGTAATCCAGGCTTTTAAATGCTTTCCTCAGCACAGAATCTGTCTAAAATTGTCTTCTGATACTTTAAAGTTTTCAATGCTCAGTGCCACAGACATTTTAGGCAGTAAGAAAAATTGTTTGGGTGCACATATTCCTAAAGATAACACAGATTTTGTTTTTGTCATGTGTGAAGTCCCCCTCCTCCCAAGAAATGCTCAACACAGACACTGACACATTCCTGACGGCACAAGGCATAACTTGTTATGGAGGCTGTTCACAGGGCTGTGTTAAGGTGAATCCAGACACACACACTGGGCTGTGTGCACCAAGAGGGGCAGCGTTGATTTAGGGCATTACTCAGACAGAGGGAGAGAGAGAAGGGAAAGGAGGGAGAGTCTCCCCTGACTGCATTAGGAGAGCCTCCAGCCTTTGTGATTCCTTTTGATCAAATCTCTGTGAAAGATGAGTGTCATGCCCTCTTCCAGCCAGCTGTGAGGGGACTGCCCTGTGACTCTGAGGGGGTAGTAGTATGTGTGTGTGTGTGTGTGTGTGTGTGTGTGTGTGTGTGTGTGTGTGTGTGTGTGTGTGTGTGTGTGTGTGTGCGTGCGTGCATGAAAGAGCATGCACACCTCAATGTGTGCACGCGAGTGTGTGTGTGTGTGTGCAGGCTACGGAGGGAGTAGGCAGCTCCTGAGGTGAGAATGCAGAGTGGGAGGATCTCATTCCAGTCCCCTGTGCCCAGTTTCAACACACACACACACACACACTGAACATCTTGAGTAGTTTAGAGCCAGTCCACGGCAACATTAGAGGAAAGAAAGCAGGAGGTGTGTGTGTGTGTGTGTGTGTGTGTGTGTGTGTGTGTGTGTGTGTGTGTGTGTGTGTGTGTGTGTGTGTGTGTGTGTGTGTGTGCATCTGTGCAGTGAGAGTAAAAGCGCAGTGACTACTTCTCTTTTTTGTGGAGTGAGTGTTGGTGGCTGAGCGTGTGTGTATGTGTGTGTGGATGTGTGTGTGTGTGTGTGTGTGTGTGTGTGTGTGTGTGTGTGTGTGTGTGTGTGTGTGTGTGTGTGTGTGTGTGTGTGAAAGAGAGAGAGAGAGTGAGATAGAGAGATAGAGATAGAGAGAGAGAGAGAGAGAGAGAGAGAGAGAGAGAGAGAGAGAGAGAGAGAGAGAGAGAGAGAGAGAGAGAGAGAGAGAGAGAGAAGACAGAGAAGCAGAGTACATGTGTGTCCGTGTTGTTGAAGGAGATGCTGCTGGGTGTGATGGTTCTTTTGCATTAGTACTTGAGCAGACAGGAGAGTTGGAGCCAGTCATTTTGTGGGACTCACGGGGAATGGCAAACTCCACAGTATCCTTGGAAACATCCGACTAAATGACAATGGCTGAGGTAAGAGAGACGGCTTTTCACTACTATTCTCTGCGTGCTCCAGCTCTTCTCACACACACCGCCCGCACACATAATCAGACAAAGACAAACTGGAAGGAGTTTATGTAGATCGGAGTGACAGACGGGGGTAGTGTTGACTTTTGTTTTGATGTGTGCAGATTAGGAGCAATACAGATGTTTTCTATTTTGTACACATGCATTCAGTTCTCTACTTTATGTGTGACAAGACATGAGCAGAAACATGCTGACTGAGTTGAGACTTGAGTTTTGTTGATACAAGTTGTCACACAGTGATCTTTACAGTCAAGTATCATTGCAAATTTATTTGATAGTTTTGCCAAAACTTTGGTCATGTATCAGATTTTCAGTACTACATGAAAGTGATACTTTTTTAAACCTTACTTTTGAGATTGATCTTTTGTTTCTACAAAGGCCTATAAAGTTTAAATGTGAACTCTCTGATATTAAACTGAATCAAAGTGAACACAAGTCCAAACCATATTCTGATTCCACTTTTTGGTTTTAACACTTTTTGAAAACAGTTTTCTTGAAAGTTTTCAGAAAGGCTGACATGTCTGTTACTTTGCGTCATTCTTAAATTGTTCTGTGACTGAAATCAAAATGAGAGTGTCTTTGCCCCAGTCAGTGTGGACAGAGATTGTCCCTACATGCTTTTCAAGAATCCAACTCCCAATAAACAATAACAGTGACTCCACCACAGACAAGTTCCACTTCCCACTCTATATCGATATTTTGTATTTTTCTTTTGCCCTCTGCCATTTGATTCATTATAATTCATTCATTTATATTCATCAGTTTTATTTTAGTTACATAGTTACAAAAGTGTCCCTCTGTTTATTAGAGGAGAGAACGAGCTTCCACCTATCTTACCTGGACCTGTTCTCTATCCAGCCGTCTCTCTGTTTGTCTGTCTGTGTGTAGTTGGGAAACAGAGCAGCCTGGCCTCCTGTAGCCTCCTGTAGCCTCCTGGCCATAGCCCATTGGAATGTAATTTAAGAGCAGCCTAATGTTTTGTTGTAGTCATAATGTAACAATTAGCTGAGCTGTCTGTGTGGTGGAGTGTGTGTGTGTGTGTGTGTGTGTGTGTGTGTGTGTGTGTGTGTGTGTGTGTGTGTGTGTGTGTGTGTGTGTGTGTGTGTGTGTGTGTGTGTGTGTGTAAACAGTGCTAAACAGTTGAGATTTAGTTTCTGTTAGATTACAGCTTGTCAGAGCAGAAGTTGGAGTGTGATGAATGAACACATGTTGTCTGATCAAAGTGAAATAAAAAGACTCCCTTTATTATGACTTCATTGTTTTACCACATAAATCTGAGACATTTCACTTTTTACACACTTCTTTTAATGAAATTTGTTAACTTAGATATTATCACTCTTGTCAGCCATCTCATGGATTGCTATTGTTGCTATTATTATGTCATATTTCATCAGCAGTTTAAAGTTTGTAAAATAGATGAAGCTATTGATTAACTATATTTTTTGTGCCAAACGATTTAAATTGCACCTGAAATACATCAGTGCATCAGTTTGGTATTGTTTGTTAAATCAGTCCTCTTTTTCCACAAATTTAAAAAGAATAAAAACGGGATCATAAAACATATTTAATCTGAAATCAAATACATTCATAGAATTATGATCAAGCTCTGTCATCATTTTTCCAGGTGTATTTTTTTAACAGGTTGCCTTATTCGTTTTCTGGCGGGAGGCCATTAATCCAGCAATCCATTACAATGATTTAGATTTATTTTGTGTGTGTGTGTGTGTGTGTGTGTGTGTGTGTGTGTGTGTGTGTGTGTGTGTGTGTGTGTGTGTGTGTGTGTGTGTGTGGCCCTCTGTGGCTTGTCCTTTAACACACTCATGTCCTATCTCTTTATTCCTCCTGCTATATCACTCCTTCTATCTTTTGTTTCCATTTTCTACCTCCATCCATTTCTGTGGGTGTCTCTTTGTTCTTCTTTAGTGCTGCAGGGCCCGGGGACACAACACACACACACATACACGTAAACAAAATGATGCATTGGGCCCCTGATCATCTTTACAGAGTGTATCTGTGTGTGTTTGTGTATTTGTGTGTGTGTGTGTGTGTGTGTGTGTGTGTGTGTGTGTGTGTGTGTGTGTGTGTGTGTGTGTGTGTGTGTGTGTGTGTGTGTGTGTGTGTGTGTGTGTGTGTGTGTATGTGCGTATCAGCAGTGGTGACTCCAGCCTACCAAACTCATCAGCTTCATTAAGTTCATAATGGTCAATCAAAGGAGGATGAGGGACGTTGGGGGGAGGCATGCTGGGTGTATCTGCTCCAGCCTTTTACCCCCTTCAGCATCTCCTTGAGCTGTGATCTGCCCCTCCAGGCCCCAACCTATTCTCTTAACACCCCCCCCCCCACACACACACACAGACACACACACCATGCGCCTGCTCTTCGCTGCCACCAAAAGGCTTGTGAGGATTTGTCAGCCAGATGTGACAAGATTGTCAAGAGGCGGACGAGGAGAGACGGAGATCTGATATTAATCAGAGCGTAGCTGGAAGCCAAACTCTCTCAGACTCAGTGTACTAACATGTTCCCCTCATTTACTCCCTCTGTGAGCCAAACACTCCCTTTGAGTTCCTAACAGGGAGCCACATACAGCAGGAAGCCAACCAAACTTTGGCTCACTCCCACCTCCCCCTTTTCTCTCACTGTCTTTTTAAATATTTTTTTCTTTCTTTTAAAGAAGCCAGCCATTTTCTCATGGATATTCAGGTAAAGTTGGCTCCCTTTTTGTCTGTTTTAGTGTTGAAACATGTAGTGTGTTTATGTGTGTGTGGTTGCTCATGATTGACTGCTGGATGAGTGTGAAATAATGAGTTTTTCACGCTGTCTTTGGGCTGTATGGACTCTTAATAGGCTCAAACGCAGCCTGTCACTACTTGCACTCGCTCAGGCTTTTCCTGGGTTTGTCTTCTTCTTTTCAGGTCGAGTGTGGTGGTGTTAAAAGGAACTCTTGTGTGTGTGTGTTTTATTTATTTTTTATTTTATTCAAGTGTATTTTAAAAGCTATTACTCATGGACTTTACTTTAAAGGAAGCTGTTAAATGAAGCACAGGCTGGATGGCGTTGCAGCTGAGAATTTATATCTGAAAATGAAATATTTCATGTCAAATTTAATGGAATCATTTCAGAAAATATCACAAGTGAGTGGATTCTATCTGGTGCTGTGTGTTAAAGTGATTCCTCTTTCCAAGCAGAGTGACATTAACTCATGAGCTAAGCAGGATCATGTTGCCTGCTGTGCATCGTAACCTCACATTAACTAACACTTGTCATCAATTAACATTTTACTACCTCGCTGTCACACACACAACTTGGTCCAAGGCTTGATTTATTCACAAGACTGTATTCTTTCCTTGTTCCACACACACACACACACACACACACACACACACACACACACACACACACACACACACACACACACACACACACACACACACACACACACACACACACACACACACACGCGCGTTTTGATGCTGAGGTGGTTTTATTGGTGGAAGTCGGCGTTATGAGCAGGATGTCTAAGTGGTACCAGGAACACTGTCCTCCCACTAAATTCCTTAGTGTTTTCTGTGTGTTCTGGCTGGGATAAGATATTTATTTCCTCAGTCTGTGTGTGTGTGTGTGTGTGTGTGTGTGTGTGTGTGTGTGTGTGTGTGTGTGTGTGTGTGTGTGTGTGTGTGTGTGTGTGTGTGTGTGTGTGTGGGAATGTTCAGGTTTTGACTGTGCCGCAGATGTTTTTGTAGTAGACTTTTATTTAGATATACGTTAGTCTATATTAAAAAAAAATGGAGCTGTATTTTTCATATTTTAAAATATGCAGATTGTCAGTTGTTCAGTTGGGGTTTTTTTTTATTGCCGTATTGTTTGTAATTTCCTTTAAATTAGTTTAATGACTGAAATATTTCCTGCACATTTAAAAGCTCTTCACTTTTTGTGAAATGGTTATTGTCATTAGAGATTAATCTGTTGAATGTTTTTACAATACAATTTATTTTGTCAATAAAAAGTCTAAAAAAACAATGTTCTTCATGTATCCCCAGGTTTGCATTGAAAATGTTTTCCTCCCAAAATCCGAAAATATGAACTCAACAATGAGATAGATAAAAAAACAGCATTTTCTTTCTTTCTTTCTTTTTATTTATTATTAAATATTATTTATTTATTTATTTATTTATTTATTTATTGAATAACCTTAGTAATTAACTCTTTGAATAATCAGCTGCACTAACTTTCTGATACACACCCCGTCCACATGGTTGATAAACTATAGCTTATGATTTATGAATGTTTTATTGATCCATTACAAACATTGATCTGAAAGAATTTTGGGACGTCCGGTTTGGAGAAAGTAAACACACCAAACAATTTTTTTGTTTTTTTATAAATGTCTTTATAATTAATTTCTATTAGAATTACATAAAAAATGTATTAATCATTAAGATTAACAATGATTAACAAGGTTACAACTTTTTCATGCTGTGCCTTAGTAGAAAGTTAAATCCAGAAATTTTGTATTATATTTTCATAAGAACATGATGTTTCATTTGAACATTAAATGAATCTCAGTGTCATAAAATGTAGCGATCGTGTATATTTGCCATCAGGAAACTTCCACTTCATTTATTTCCTCTGTGCCATAATCATCTTGTTAACTGATTAATGGCTGCTAGTAAAATGTGATCCGCTCTATCTTGGCTGTCAGTCTCCTTCTTCCTCAGAGCTGCTGATGGCCCTGTTGTTACTCACTCTTTGGCACCACCACTGTTTGTTTCCCCATTGAGTCGCAGTTAGTGCCTGGCTGCCACTAATTGATTAGTTTTCCACTGCATTAGGCCAACAAGTCCTGTCCATCCCCAAACTGTCTCTGTCCAAGCAGCTGTTCACTTCTGCTGAGTCTCTAAAGCTCTGTGGATATTCCGGACATATGGCAGGATTTTATTTTAAGAGCCAGAAAGGACATCATTTCATTTTATTTATTTCTGTGTGTGTATTTCTGTGTGTGTGTGTGTGTGTGTGTGTGTGTGTGTGTGTGTGTGTGTGTGTGTGTGTGTGTGTGTGTGTGTGTGTGTGTGTGTGTGTGTGTGTGTGTGTGTGTGTGTGTGTTTTGTGTGAAGGATGTGATAGCTGTAGCTCAGTGGTGGGATGAAGATGATGTTCCACTTTCTGCTTTTTCTGTTTCTGGCTTAGAAAACTTGTGGTGCTTTTATATTTTACATCTATACGCTCTATACACTCCAAAGGTCACCAAACAGTTTGATTTAATTTTTAATGATTCAATGAAAGTGTCAATCAGTGTCAATCATTCTAATATGAAATAATATATAGAAAGCTAACCTGACCAGTCATATCTGATATGAACATCACTGGTGTCACTGATGTTACTGCTGAGTGTGTTTTCACTTGGCATAGAAAGCTATAAAGAAAGACTACTCTAAAATGTTCAAAACTCTGAGATGTGGTTAAAAGTTTGGAAATTGGACTGTAGGATGGCATTTTCTTTGTCAGTTTAAGAATAAACACTGACAGATGTGAGAAGTTCATGAATATGTTGAAGCTCATCTTGTTGCCTTCAGTTGCTCCTGCACACTCACAGGAAGAAACTGTACAAGCAGTGAGATCTTCAGAATGCTGAATGCAAGGTGCACTTACTGTGCTGTGCAGACATTTAAATCAAATCAATAAATACATTTCCCACAAATAAATCTCAACGTATCATTTATTCGACAACACACTCAAGAACCACTGTTGTGTTAGCCTCTTCTTGGGCCATGTTGGTTATTGGTGCTCTGTAATGATGGGATTATGTTACTGAGAGATGAGCAAAGGGTTTTTTACACCTCACCGCTGTCCGGCCGAGGCTGAGCATGGCCAGAGATAAAAACCCAACAGAGAGGGGCGATAGAGAGAAAAGCAAATCATCTCGGATTAATTTATCCGTTCTAATGATGAGAGGTTATTGTAAGGTGAAATAACATGATCACAGATTTCAAGGACAAGCCCAGCCTCGAGCAGATCCAAGTGACTGACTAAATGAGGAGGAGGCAGCCCCCCATCCACCCACCCACCCACACTTTCCTCCTTCTCCACTCGCTGATGAGGGAGTGAGCTCCAGCAAGGAGCTAAGCACTCCGCTCATGTATACTAAAACCCCACTGATCATGCATTATAGATGCAGAGGGAGAAAGGGTGGCGTAGCGCAGCCACTCCAAGGTTTTCTGCATGTAGTACCAACAACACTGCCTTTGATCAGAAATGTGATGATGCTTTGTCTCCACTTCGTGGTGTGTAACCTGGTGTATAAATGATTATTTATTTTGATTTTTTTTGTGGGACAGAGGGGAGGCAGAGTCATTTTTAGCGTATCAGCACGCTGGAGTCTTCTCAGAAGGGTCGCTGCCAACTCAGCAGCTACCCAGAAAACTTCATTACAGCGATTTACTCCTCACTCTGAATCTTTGTGTTGGTCCACCTACTCTGCTTTTCTGTATATTTGTACTGAAAAGATAGTACCCACTAGCAGATGAGCTAATGGACAGGGTCCTCTGACCTGTGTGTGTGTGTGTGTGTGTGTGTGTGTGTGTGTGTGTGTGTGTGTGTGTGTGTGTGTGTGTGTGTGTGTGTGTGTGTGTGTGTGTGTGTGTGTGTGTGTGTGTGTGTGCCTTAGGCATTGATTGGTTGAGATGGTTTTGGTGGTCCAGGTGTGTCCGAGACCTGCCCTGCAGCAATACTGACACACACATACACACACACACACACACACTTGTATGTACACACACAAACACTGCTCTGTAAACACACAAACACTGCTCTCACAGGGAAAACCAGGCAATGAGTGATGCACAAAAGGAGAACAAAATTACTTAAGGCAATCATGACATTTCTTTCAGTTTCCGTAGGCAACTTGACAGTTGTACATTTTTCATGTAGCTGTGTTGGAAAAGCACTGCTACAGCCACGCACAACACTTTGTTCTTTGACTGCACAGCTACAGGATGAGATGATAGAGCTTATTTGCATTACTGCTATTATGCTGCATTCCTGGATATAAAGAAATATGAGCACTTGAAATATATGGAAAACAGATAAAAAACAGATACAAAAACAGATACAGTGGTGTGTTGTAAAAAAAAATTTCATTAAAAAATAAATTCTTTTTTGTCTTAACAGGCTATCTGCTGCACTTTGGTGAACTGTAACTGTGACAGCTTCAAACCTGGAAAACTGAAAAGGAGGCTGTGTGAAAACTGCAAGCATGGCTGGGTAGCACACGGTAAGAGACCACTGCACTATTTAGGCATGCAGATATTTTTGTTTTTGTTTTTATTCCCCTACAGTTATTCTAAAGATATTCTTATTGAAGTATTGTTTTTGCGAGTTGGTTCCATCTCACATCATTAAGTCCTAAACTTTGAGTCCAGCATTTAACACGTCATTATTCAAACGCAACCAGTCAACATCATCAGAATTTGATGATCTGATTTTTTTTTGTGTCTCTCTCATGGTCTGCTTTCTCGTGCAATTTGATTGGTTGCTGTTGGATTGATTCACAGTCAAGAAGTCACTACATGTGTTTTTCCAAACATACTTTTTATTCTCTGGTTAAACAAAAGGCTGAGGTCCTTTGTTCCATTTTTTTTTACCAGCTCCATCATCATCAAATTATCGTCATCAGATTCAAAGTCTATGCTACTGATTTTGTAATGTGATGTTTCAGTATAATGAGCACCATAAAATAAAGTCCATTCATCTTCATCATACTGTGCTGATGAAGACAGAAATCACAGAGAGATATTCTCTATAATATAAAATCGTGTATGCATAGATTTCAGCAGAAACATTTTGGGGGGTGATTTGAAGCTTTAGTAGCTCCGTGTAGTATTTCACAATATTTCTATCACTGTCACATTTATTGTGACACGTAGTTAACCTACTGTGTCATAGTTTAGGCACATACTGAGCAAAGACGATCAATGGGAATAATAATAATACATTCACCCTTACAAATGGCTGTTTTATGTTAGAGGTATTTTATTGTCGTAGCAGTATAAGCATAACTAAAGTATATTTAGTTTTTTTCAAATATTGTTTCATTTTATTATTTGATCATAGAGTATTCCCATTTTTAAACTGATATTATTAACATCCAACAAATATGAAAACAGACAAAGTGTGATTTTTGTATAAAACACACATTTGTAATAATTGTTGTTTGACAATACTGACATATAAATGTTGGTTTTGTCCAATATTATGTTTTCTAAATATTTTTTTGTCTACTTTGCATAGATTTATAAACTGTGCTACAATTATATATACTCATTTACCCCCAGATAGTTTTTTATATTTTTTCTTGTTCCTTCTGAATTTAATCCAGTATAATCTGATGTTTGCGTTCTAGCCCTGAGTAAACTGAAGGTGCATCACATGTACCAGAGCAGCCAGGTGGAAATTGTGCACTCCAACGTAGTGTTTGATATCTGCAGCCTGATGCTGTACGGCACCCAAGCCATCCCAATCCGCCTCAAGATCCTCCTGGACCGCCTGTTCTCTGTCCTCAAGCAGGATGAGGTTATCCAGATCCTCAACGCACTTGACTGGACACTGCAGGACTATATACGAGGATACGTGCTCCAGGTGAGCAATGAACAGGAAGACTTTTTTAGAGAGTGTGTGTCTGTGTGTGTCTGTGTGTGTCTGTGTGTGTGTGTGTGTGTGGTTTTCAGTACAAAACAATTTGCTGATTTACAGAAATTGTTTATTTCTGGAATATGGGAAGACAATATCCACGTCACGTCTAAGTACAGGGCTGGAGTCAAAACGTGGTTAGCCAAGCTTCATATAAAGACAGGAAGACCTGGCTCTGTTCAAAGTTTAAAAAGCTATGTGCTACTGTGCACTGACGCAACCAGTACTACTCCACTGACCATCACAGATTTTACACAATTTTAAGTACATCATGTAATACACTTAGCCTGTTTTTGAACTGCGGACAGCTTGGCCAGCCAGGTTAGCTGTTTTCTCTCTGCCTCCAGTATTCATGCTAAACTAGTTTAACACACTCTCACCCAGAACGATACTTCACAGAGTAATGTCAATCTTCTGATCTGATTCTTGAAAGGAAAGCAAATTATAAATGTTAAACATATTAACAATTCCAACATGGTGTGTAGTATTATTCGTTTGATCGTCGCAATCCTCAAAAACCAGACCCTGGACCCCTTGAGACCCTAAAACTACACACTATGAGTGAACAAGAGGACATGGAGACTGTCTCATTTCTGAGAAAGACGAGGGGAGAAGATGGGGCAGGAAAGCATTGCTGAGGATAGGACAGATTGGGATGTGATGTAGCAACCAATGTCATGAACTCTCTTGGTATCCTGCTGATGCACCCTGCTTGTTGCTGCCAAAACGACTAGCCCAGGGAGGTCTCCAAACTGTGCCTGGTAGATTTGTAAATATTGTCTTTTGCTTCAGCTTTCCTCTTAAACTGGAGCCAAGCCGGCCGAGGCCTGGGGTGCAGGCACTATGTCAACACGAGTTCTCACTTCGATTGATACATCATCAAGTATTCAAGTTGGGTTGCGTTTAATTCTTGTTAGCTCATCTAATGGCGAACGTAGAGTCAGAATCCTCGACAGGCGCCCAATGAATGCTCTGTGATGAAATATTCATCACGGTTACGGCATGAAGCCGCTCCTCACTTTCAAAGACGCCCAAACTCACATGTGATTACTGCTGGGCTATGGGAGAGAGGACCCGCTTGATCAATGTGAGCCGCCTTCTGATCAACCCTCCCTTACTTGTGTCCATATATATGTGTATATGAGTGCTTGTGTCTGTTTGTGTGTGTGTGTGTGTGTGTGTGTGTGTGTGTGTGTGTGTGTGTGTGTGTGTGTGTGTGTGTGTGTGTGTGTGTGTGTGTGTGTGTGTTCTCTGTCTGCTCCTGCTGATGCAGAGCGAATCCACATGATCTAAATGAAGAGAAATGGCCTGCAAGATGAAACACTGTGTGTCTGTGTAATGAGGGTTCTCAGGGTTCTGCGCTGCCCACTTGTATTAACACTTCATCTGATTCCTTTATTTAGCTGCCCTGCCAGTCTGCTTTATAGGGTGTGTCATGTAACCCACTCTGTGAATATGTATGAGCAACTTACAGACAGTTATAATGCTAATGATGAAATTGCTCTTTCTCTTTTTTCACTTCCCCTCTCCTTCCCATTCCATTTCAACCCTTGCCATCTCCTCTTTCCTGCTGCTGTCTTGTCCTGCCCTCCCATTTCTGAAGGATGTAGCGGGGAAGGTGTTGGACAGGTGGGCCATCATGACATTTGAGGAAGAGATTGCCACACTGCAGCAGTTCCTGCGTTTCGGTGAGACAAAGTCTATAGTGGAGCTAATGGCTCTGCAGGACAAGGAGGGCCAGGCGGTATTGGTTCCCAGCACCCGCACCAACTCAGATATCCGCACTTTCATTGAGCGCAACACCCCACGTACTGCTGCCAATCTCTCTACATCCAAAGTTGATAAGCTGAGCGGCAACAGCATGCACCACTTTGAGAACTTTATCAACAGCATGGCTTTCATGCTTCCATTCCAGCTGTTAGGCTCTGTTCCTGCACCATTTCTGGGCACACCAACAGGGGCACTGCAGCAGCAACACCAGCAGCCATGTCGTGGATCAATGGAGCAACAGAGTCAGAGACGAGATGATCAAGGGCAGGACGGTTTGGGGAGGGAAAACCCCATATCTCTTTCACACCCTCCACAGAGCAGTTTGCTAAGTTCCACCTCTGTCTTATTCACTGCTGATCATGACCAAAGTGGAGACCAGCCAATGGACAGCCTCTCCACCACCACAAAGGTTGAGGCAGAGGACTTCTCCACTAGTGACAACTATTCAGATGGACCCTCTACACCATGCACACCCTCTATGAGCTCTGATGTAACACAGATGTCACCTGAGGGCAAGTTGCGCTCCCTGGAAAGGAATGGGAGCAGCAGTGGAGGGGTCTCAGGAGGTGGTAGTGGGGGCTCTCTAAAGAAGGGTCGAGTATTTTGCAATGCCTGTGAGAAGACATTCTACGACAAAGGCACACTGAAAATCCATTACAATGCAGTGCATCTGAAGATTAAGCACAAGTGTACAATCGAAGGCTGCAACATGGTCTTCAGCTCATTGCGTAGTCGCAATCGCCACAGTGCCAACCCAAACCCACGGTTACATATGCCCATGAACCGTAACAACAGAGACAAAGACGTGCGTGGTAGCTTGTCTGCTGATGAGAACTCTCAAGGAGAGAACAGGTCTGAATATGGAAGCCCTATCTCAGTCTGCACTACAGAAAGCCATAAATCAGTGCCCAGCTACATGGTGAGCCATGTGGACACTAGCTCCAAACTGCACAACAGCTCATTTCCAAACATGGGCCAGAGTGGCATCCTTTTCCCCAATTTAAAAACAGTCCAGCCAGTTCTGCCATTCTACCGCAGCCTGGTAACCCCAGCAGAGCTTGCAAATACCCCAGGAACACTACCCTCCCTTCCTCTGTTGTCCTCCTCTGTACCTGTCAAACCCATCACAGCCCCTGAACCCTACATGACAGACCCTATACCAAAGAAAAAGTCTCGGAAGTCAAGCATGCCAATAAAGATAGAGAAGGAGGTGGTGGAGCAAGATGAACAGATCGATAAGGACAGCAGCTCTGAAGATGAGATTCCTTTACAGGGCAGGGACAAGGAAGAGTATGATAGCCGAGGTAGTCGAGCAGATGGGCACATGTGTGCCAGACAAGCTGGGGAGGAGAAGGATGCAAGAGATGCTTACATTGGTGATGAGAAGGAAAAGGTGGGTGCCAAGCATCTGTCGGATCAAACCATAAGTAAACAGACTACAGAGAGAGAGGACAAAGATGATGGACCAAGGCAAGCTGAAACACGGGTCATTGCCTGTGCATCCCCCATTTTTGACAACAGACTGAATGAGAGTCACTGTGACAACAACTTACTTAGTCAGGAACCCAGTGGCAATGAAGAAAGAGAGGACAGGGAGCATGCAAACTCTCTGCATGCATCTGACAAGATTACAGAGCTCAGGTGGGATGAGGGTGAGCACAGGCTCACTAACGGGGCAGCTCCCCAGCTCATAGACCATGATAGGGATGGATCCGATGGCTGCGTAGACGACCATGGTGACTCAGGTTTGTCTCAGCTCGACCCCAACGCTGACCTGCCACACCACTGTGAGATTTGCAGTAAGACCTTTAAGAACCCCTACAGTGTCAAGATGCACTACCAAAATGTCCATCTGAAGGAGATGCACATGTGCACAGTGGATGGCTGCAATGCTGCCTTCCCCTCCCGCAGGAGTCGAGACAGGTGAGAAGAAGTCATATTTTGTTAATCTTCCAGTGCAGGCTGTTAGGATTGCTGACAGATCACAACACGTGTGCCTCTTAAACATGCAAGGGAAGAGGAACAGAAATCAGCTGCTCTGGTTCGGTTATCATAGAAAGGGCAGAGCCTTAAACAGACCACATGGTGGCCAAAATATATTAAAACTGTACTCAGAGAATATGAGCAGTCTGCACATGTGACCCTAAATGTAGTACTTAGCATGTCTAAAAGGAAGGATTCTTGCATGTGGCAATAAAATGTATTTCGTGGTACTTTAAGACATTCACCATGTAGTGTATTATACAATTAATTATATTTTTATGTATTTTTCTTTTACCTACAGACACAGTGCCAATTTGAACCTTCACCACAAGCTGCTGACCAAAGACTCATTCAGCCTAGCGAACACCATCTACACGTCCTCATCCCACTCTAGAGACAGAGACTCTGTTGGCCTAGACTACTGCCAAGACCAGCGGGACAGAGATCTGCTCCATCGAGACCCAAGTAGCCAGACCTCTGTCATCTTCCGCAGACACAATCGTATGGGCCTGGTCTTCCCTATGAGCAAAATGTCTACTGCATCATACAGTGCTGAGGCATCTCCTTTAGGAGAGATGGAGGGATTAGGAATAGGCAGAGAAGTTGGTGGAAGTGTGGATGATGGGGCAGTCCTGGACCTGAGCACCTCTTCCTCTGCACCACCTCATGGCAATGGCAGTGCTCGGTCTTCTTGGGACTCAGATGGAGCCGGTAGTGAGGAAGGAGAAGGGATTGAAGAGGATGAGGAGGTGCTCCCCATGGAGGACAGTGATGAAAGCTGTGATGGGATTAGTGTGGGGAGGCCTGGAGGTGAGGAGTTACCACCTGGGGGAGAGAGGACCCTGGGCTGCATCGGGGGAGGACAAGTTGGGCTTCAGGGCAGTGGCAGTGGATCTCCAATAACCTGCCACGTCTGCCAAAAGGTCTACAGCAACAAGGGCACATTCAGAGCCCATTACAAGACTGTGCATCTTCGACTGCTCCACAAGTGTAAAGTCCCAGGCTGCGATACATCCTTCTCCTCTGTGCGAAGCAGAAACAGGCACAGCCAAAACCCAAACCTTCACAGGAACCTAGCTGTCAGCTCAGGTCCTGTAATGGACCAGGAGTAGGGATTTGAACTGTATGCCAACATGACTGATTTCTAATTGTCTTTTTGTTGTTGTTGTTGTTGTTGTTGTTGTTTTGTTTGTGGGCACCTAAAGAAGGCACACCAATTAGCACTTTTATAATTCCATACTGTCGTCCACCCTGTTGTCATATTTTGGGGTAAAAAGAGAGAAAAAATTACAAACATGAGTTCATCCATTGTGACAAATCTTTCTGTGACACAACATCAACATATAAAGAGCAAATAAAATATACACCTGTCTGTCATCAGTCAGCATTGATTGAGCGTTCTTAATCAGCATTGATCTCAATCTGTTATTAAGCAGTACTGATTTGTTTGTATTGGTTTGCCTTACAGCCCAATTTAGTCCTTAAAACATTTCATTTATATGAACTGAATTTTCCCATTTTGTTGTCCAAGTAAGAGTTGAGCCATGAAACTGTATCATGACAGTGATATTTTTCTGGTGCTTTCTGTTGTCAGATGTCCACATTTTTCCTGTGAAACTTTGGATAATGTATTGATCAAAAGCAGTAGTGAAGTAACCTCTACATGTGTCATTTCATTCATTTGGACAGTGGTCTTAAAAAAACATCTTTGTTGAAAAGCTATAGTGTTGTGAACTCGATCAATAAGTTACTGTATGGTGTTATATGATCTGTCTTTACTGTTCTGGTTGTTAAATACTGCTAATGTTGACCAAAGATTTTTTTCAGCCCACAGGTGTGTATAGAAATCCCTTCATACAGTATGAGGGGTATGTATGTGGGCTCTGTTGTAAAAAAAATTAAAAAAAAAAAAAGGGTAAAAAAAAAAAAAAGTAAATAAATAAAAAATATATATATAATAATAATTTTGACTGATTGGAAAAAAATCCTCATTATGGCAGTGTTTTTGTAAAGAAATCTGCTTATGGGACTAGACTTGATTAAGGCATTGCTCTTGTATCGTTTGTGTGATTGCTTGCAGTATCCTGACTGACTGGACAAACGGCAGGAAAGAATCCTGTGTCTGGAGGCTAGAAGCATGTACTGTGAATGAGTCAAACACTGAGAAATAATAATTTAAAAAAATGCAATTTCCAATAATGGCCCCACACATGACACAACCTAAAAAAGAACTGCTAAACAAAATGTTTATTGAACTGTATATTCTGTGAATAGAGTAATTTGTTATCTAAAAGAAACCAAAAAAATATACTGTCTAAAACAGGTTAACTACACCACTCACATCAATCTTTTTTTTTTTTTCAAAAATTAATGAATAAAAACATTGTGTTATATGTTTGTTTTTTTTCACCATGGTTTGCTGTTCTGGTTTTTCTCTGTATTCTATGTATTTTTAAATTCTGTATTTAAATGCAATGGGCCAGATTCAGATGTTTGTTGGATTTGGATTTGTTAAAAAAGGAGCAAAAACCAACATGCAGTATGTTGATAGGTGTTCATTCCTTTGATTTAATGTTACAATATTCATTGCAATTAAATAAAAAGCCATATGTTTGCAAGCCTCATTCCATTCAGTTTTCTATCCATTAAAAAAGAAGAACAATGATTACACAAATACACTTCGCACACACACACTACGTAGGTATATGTTTGAAATATGTTGATACATTGTAATGTGCTCACATACACAAGCACAGGCTTTAAAGAGGAGCGTTTACAAGTGTTCTTGTTGCCTTGCTCATCTCCGCAGCAGTATCATCTGATCCAGGCTGGCTCCCTGAGGGTCTTGTAATACTCAGTGTTAGGCGGAGCAACGCTGATGAGCCTCTAACAGACAGAAAGCAATGGGCGGTTGGGAGGATAACATGCAGGCTTCACTGCAGAATATAACATATTTGTTAACAAGTAATTCAAAATGGATTCTCATTTAAGGAAAATTGAACTTTTTTCTACTGAAGAAAGAGTCCATATGAAAACTGGTATGTTTTGAAAAGAAGATTTTTTTAATTTGAGTATAAATTACCCTTTAAAATAAATGTAATGAGATAGTTCTAGCATAAATCTGCATGTTTGCAGAAAATTCACAACTCCTTGGAGTGACCTGCCTTTTTTGCCTAATTTTAATGCACCAATATGTATGCTGATAGTCTAACACTATAATTACTGAGTTGGCTCATTAAGCTGGACTTTTCAAATGTTATCTTGGGGGTGTGGTCCACATTTGGGTCAACTTCAGCTCGACCCCTTCACTGCAACACAACCATGACTAGACAAGCAAACAAAACACAAATACAGTGAGACAATGCGTACAGGCAGTGAAAAACATTCAGGGAAGGATATTTTGTCTGAACTTTATTAATAATGTTTTGATAATATTTAGATTTTTTTGTGATCCTTTCTTTCGGCATGATAAACTGGAAGAGCCATGGAGATGGTGGTCACATTCAGCAGTGATTAAAAATTTGCATTGCAGCAAAATGGCATACACTACACTACCCGAAAAAAGCTCTCACTGTTATTGAAGAGGTGAGTTAATCGGTGTAATACTGCTATGCAAAGTTAAAGGGCATGGATAGAAATGGACCAGGGACAGTGGAAGTATCGTTGGGACCACATTGAAAAAGCGAGGAGGACAAATCTCTTACGCAACATGCCAAAGTATTGCACTATTACAGAGGGCTGAAAGCCTTGCATAACTCAACAATTCAACCCACCCATCACATTTACTGTACATTAGTGAGCCTGCAGAGCTGTTCCTCATCACTTAGGAGCTGAAAAATCCAGTTCTGACAAGTGGCCCCCATCCTTTTTCTCTGGCACGTTGCAGAAATCTAGTACCACTCAGAGAGGGCACAATGGGTTATTTCAGTCCCTCCTGTGTGCTGCATGTAGGCGACAATATTCAGCAGAGAACCTGGTTGATCTGTAGAGGTGGAGCACTTGCTCAGCTTCCTCCACAGAGCTGTATCTGGAACAACTTGCATCGTTATGGCTATTTTTACAAAGCAGTGAACCGTTTTCATAGGTAATGTTCAGTGGCAAATATGGAACATATTGAGGAGCCTCTCTTACAACAGTCACTGAAATACACCTGCAGTGTTTAGGACAGATTTTGAACAGTGACAGGAAGAAAATGCATTAAATGATACAGAGACATCTATTTGCCAACTCTTCTTTTCTGTGTGTGTGTTGAGGTGACCAGTCTAGATAGAAAAGAAACGACACGGATGGAGTAGACATAAATTAGCCTTGCAGCACAAACTGAGGCAAAGGTAGCTCAGGTAGTAACTGAGATTAAGCCATTAGCTTGTGCATACGCTGGTAGCTAGCTTACAGCTATTGCTGGTTTGGGTTTGTTTTTGGTCTCCACCATCTCTGTGAGAACTGTGAGAACATCTGACTCTTCAGCTGGAAATGTTCCACTATGTTCATCAGCTGGCCATTAGCTGCTAATGTATGCTGTTTGTACTGAGCAGGTAGCATACTGTGGTTTTTCCTCTGAAAATGGCTTCCTGAAACATGGCTGATGAGAGTGGCGAGACTCAAAGAACCAAACACTGAGATGGCAGACTGTAGAACCAGAATAATGGACTCAAGGAGAGTAAAGAGCCATGTAGAGCTAGAGGGGAAACACACAGGTGGGTGATATATAGCAAATATTAAACAACACGTGGTACAGTTGATCCATTATTAATATAAACCAAATGTAACTGTGATCCCAGATCTCAGGGAGCCTACAGTATTACTTACATGTGTACAGTACCATCATTACTGATAAAAAAACAACAGTCACATACTCAAACTATCAGAAACTGTAATGATCTATAATAATTGTGAATACATCAGCTGATTTCTTTCTTGAAAGTTAGATTTGCCCTTAGCCAGCACCTGGGAAGCAATGGATACGTGTACGCTACTGTGAGAATCCCAAACAGTGAAAGTGAACGCTCTGGACAACACTGCTGACGATTCCCCACATGTTCCAGAGAGAAGGGTCTTTCTGGGGCACTGACACCGGATCCTACCTCTCGGTCCTGGGATGGGGATCAGGGCCAGCGGGGGAGTGGGGGGAGTAGAACTGGAGGCAGAGAAGGGTGGAGAGAATGGATTGTCCACGGGTGCTTGGGAAGCGGAGGAATATGAGGGGGTATTACTGCCCGGCACAGCAGCCAGATGGACAGCAGATGACTTTTGTTCTTCCAAATACTCTGCAGGCTGAGGTGGGAAGAGGAAGAACAGGAGGTGGAGGTGGAGAGGAGTAAAAACAGAGGGAAAGAGGGAGGGGGCAGGAGGAGAGAGGAGACGGGCACAAGTGAAAGTTTTAGTTTTACAAGTTTTCGTTATTTAGAGCGTAACATGTTCATCAAAGCCATTTGTATGTCCTAACATGTCCTGCCAAGAAAAAGAATGACTACCCTCCACATACTTATTACATCCAGCATTCTTTAAGCAGTGAAGCTTTATGCAATTAAGAGTGACAAATATATTCATGTTATAGATTAAATTTTCATTGACTGACAATCTCAGCTATCCTGGTACCCACGCTAATACCTTGCAGCCTTAAATTAACTGTGTATACAAATTAAAATGTAATTATAGTCCAACTTCACCACAGCTGCTCTGCAGCTAGCCTGCCCCCTGCTGCTGAAAATCAGACCTCTGCTCACTCTTATATCTGCTTTTCTGCAGGCCTGCACTGCCCCCTGTTGGTGTCAAAAACAAGTCACATGTATTTCAACAATCCTTCCAACACATCTTCAGGATTGCCGCCTATCCTTATCAGGGTCACGAGGGCCTGGAGCTGATCTGTAGGGCATCTTCAGGGATGTTTGATTAGATGAAATACTTGTTCCAGCCGACAACTTGTGTAAAATGACTATGTATTGTAACATTTAAAGATAATGTGTCTTAAACTGGCTTTTAATGTTTAAAGAAATTGGTTAGTGCTGCGTCAAACTGCATTGGTTGTACGGACCTTCCAAAACTGAAGAAATATTTTGCTGCTGAAATGGAGTGGTGTCTACAAGCTAGTTCAGTCAGACAACTCAAGCTGCATAGACACACGACATGCTTTTTCCAAAACACACCTTCCAAATATGCCGGCCTATTTAAGCTGCAAAAATGTCCCATCTCTCCCTCTGTTTCCTGCCTTGCATCAGCATCACTGCCTGTTCCTTCAGCCCACCGTACTACTGCCCCAACACACACCTGAAGGAGCCGGGGGGGTTCAGATATTTGATCTTCATGCCTGTAGGTTAGTTTCAGACTGAATCTGCAGGTGGAGGCTGCAGCTGTCTGGAAGAGGCTATAGGTGTTTCTTTTTGATCAGATATCTTAACCCACGACTGCGGACGACACCACAGTCATGAACTGATCAGTGGTGAGGAGGAGACAGTGTACAGAACAAAGGTGGCAGGACTGATGACCTGATGTCCAGAAAATAATCTCTATGACGATTATTGATTAAAGGTGGGGGTAAGACAGAGGTAGAGAAGATAAAAACTTTTAAATTCCTCAGAACCTACATCAGTGAAGATCTCACCTGGTCTCACCACACCCACCACCTCCTGAAGAAAGCCCAGCAGAGACTGTATTTCTTAAGAAGGCCGAATCAACCAAAATCCTCAGGAACTTCTAGAAGTACAGTTGAGAGCATTATCACCAGCTCACTTACAATGTGGCATGGCAGCTGCACCGCTCAGGACAGGAAGGCTCTCCAGTGTGTGATACAAACTGCACAGTTCATCTCTTGAGCAGCCTTCCCATTACTGCAGGACATCTACACCACCAGGGTCAGCAGGATGGCCCATAACATCATACAAGACAATACACACCCACAACACAGAGAGAATAAACACAAAGTTTCTTTGGCTTTTTGTGTATTTCTTTCTTATCCATTTTGTACACTGTGCGGACCCTTGGTACGGAGTAATGAGGCGGAGAGATTCAACGGGTGCTTTAAATTTTATTTATTGCCGTAGCACTGTGAAAACTAAAAAAACACAGAAAGAAAGATCAAATCAAATTCATGAATGAAACACTTTTTACAGTCCTAATATGATTCACAAATCATGAACAAAATTATCTCCTATTCAAAGACAATTAAAAAGATACATTTATTAAACAATAATCACAATTAATGTTTACATCAACGTTGAAGGCGTCTGTGAACCATATGCTTCCTAGTAACAATAAACAACCTTAAACAGACTAAACTGACATAATAATATATAGAGAGGCTTAATAGTCCCTTCCCACTACCTCTCTCAACAAACTGGCCACTAGATGGCAGTCCAAAGTCATTTCAATTCAGTGTCATTTACATAGCTTTCACACTCACATCTCACCTGTGATCTAAAGTTTGTTGAGGTCAGGTCCTTCGTTGCTCCCCTAGTCTGTTCTCTTAACAGGAGCTACTTCTGGGGTGACCACAAGTCTTTTGATTTTTTTTTTTTAAAGGCTGCCCTCATGGTCAGTCGCACATTTTTACAATATCCAAACTGAATTTCTTCTGGAGAAACTTTTGTTGTGAATTGTGAACATCATCATTTGAGCTGACTTTCCCTAAAAGTTCTTTAAAGACTGCACTAAAACTTTACACGATCATATGGGTCACTGTGAACAGGTAAAATGTGACAATGACAGTTGGAATATGATGCAATACTAATATAATATAACAATACTGTAAATGCGCCAAGCCCCGGTACCGTAACAGCGCGAATAGACACGCATCAAAATAAAAGGCTGTTACTCGACCGAGTTTTCGCAAAAACCGCTCAGTTTCTCGCAGTCCTCTTACACGCGATTGGCTGCAGCATGGGGATGAGTCTTCCAGACACGTTTTTACCGGGACGTGAACACAACATGATGGATTCATGACACAGTTGACTGAAAGCTGTGCTCCTCACTGAACCGAAGACTTTGTTTTCTTTTGTTTTGTTTTTCAGATGAGAAGTCAGGATGTCGTTATTCTTGCTTTTCATTCTAATAAGTCTTGAAAGCAGTCCGTCAGTGGCATTTGGACACAGGGACGTTTATACAAACCACTGGGCAGTGCGGATCACAGGTGGTCAGGAACAAGCTGATAAAATCTCAGCCAAATACGGATATATGAATTTGGGACAGGTAACCATTTCATTTCTGTTCACGTGTTATTATTGCTGTGTATGAATGTTTACTTTATGACATGGTGACATCAGGTAGCCTGATGTTTGTCAAACAGAAGTGAACCCAGTTTAAAAACGGCAGTCAGAAATGGCCTCACTACATTTGAGAAATTTGAATGTTGGATACGATTTGAGATCTTATAGACACAATTCAGCATACACAAAGAAGATGCACATCTTGTCTCACCTCATAATGCTTTCTAATAATTTCTTAATTCAAAGTTAAGTCCCCATTCATATCTCTAGATGTGGCTCATCAGAAAGTGTGAAATCCATCAGCATTCATGAATATCTTAACATTTACTGCATCACTAAGAAGCGGGGACACCAGCCGGAGCACTTTTTCACAGCGAGACAGCTTGCTCTTATGAATGCCTTATAGCTGATAATGAAAACTTAGTCATATGTAAAAACCAGAGATGATGACAGCTCCATTTACTTTCTGAATATCACATGATACCAAATATTCTGGTTTAAATGAGACATGGACACGTGGATGTTTACCTGATAAAGACTGTGTAGGCCAAAATGTTGCGTCATTAAACTGTCTGTCTCTGTTGTATGCTATGGTTGTTGTGCACCTTTATTGTGCACATTATCACCTTTTCTGCTCATAAGTGATCTATAAACTATTCTATTCATTCTATAGAATGTTCAAATAACTGAATATTAAAAAAATTACAAGTTACAACTACTAATTTGTATGGCTGTACTGTTTCATAAATCATTTATATAGGTTGCCTTTTCTAAAAGTTGTTTCAAAAGTCTCTCTTCTTTTAGGTACTAGCTAATCCTACAGTCTGTAAAAGAGGATAAAACAACATATCTGAGGCTCAAGACAGATGTAGTGGAGTGGAGTCAGAATGTGACTGCTGTGTGCCAGCTATGCACATGTGCTGAGAACTTCTTGGTGCAATGTTGAGAGAGAACATGCATATTTATAAAGTGACATCATATAGCATGTACAGATGGCCCAAATGTATTTGAATGTTGTTCGATAGAGTCAGAACACTTAAATGTAAAACTCATTTAGATATCAGATAAGAATATCAAATCTTTTTGATTCTGTCTAAATCACAGTGTAATTGTCATGTTTGGTCAGATAGGAAGTCTGGAGGACCATTATCATTTCCACCACAGCAGAATAGTCCGCAGAGCTGTGTATGCATTAAAGGGCCCGCACAGCTTCATCCATATGGATCCTGAGGTGAGACTCTGTTTCTTTAAAATCAAAATGTGTAACAGAGGAGATCTGCTCCCATGAAAACATTTTTGCTCTTGTCTAAAGCCTTCTAAGCAGACCTGCCAACATTGGCAGCAGTTCACATATTTCTGTCATAACTATTTTTTCCATTTCATTGGTCTTTACAGTGCTGTGGAAATGCTGCACACCTTGTGCTTTTAGATTGACAGTGTTTTCTTATCCACCTAAATAAAAATTAGGTACCAATGTTCTACCCACCTTTTAATAAGGATTAGTTAGTAGTTAGTAAGTAAGTTCATAAGAGGAAACATGTTCACTCCTCTTGGACTAATTTAATTGCCACATATGATTGTACTTAACTATACAATAACAGCAATAAATATAGAAAAAATTAAAAATAAATTATCAGAGTAAACATGTAAGTAGCAGGTAGAGCACCACCTATTGTACGTTCAGCTGAATGAACCACTCTTTGCAGGGCTTTCTGGTCATGTTCAGCGACATTTCCATACCAGACAGTGATGTTCACTGTCAGGACCTTCTCAATGCTGCAGGAGCAAAAAATGACATTTATTTGGGACGGTAAGCAAACTGTAGTGGGTCCAGTGTTCTGGGTAGCGAGGAGCAGATCTTTCCTTGACTAGCCAGTCATCACTACTGGGAGTGCCACTGAGCGACAGTCATTCAGACAGACTGGACTGTCTGAGAAAAAAGTCTATCCATCACAGTCTCAACATGGTGGTGGCCAGAGTCAAAGAGACCTGTTGCTGCCTTCCTAGACAAAATAGATAGCTTGTTGTTGCCCTTCCAATCTGCGTAAACAAACATCTGTGTCTCCAGACTAGTATATGCTGACAATAACACCTCCAAGAGTAAAAACAATATCTGTGACTAATTCTGGGCGTGTAGTATTTGTGGTGTTATCTTGGGGTTTAAAGTCTAACCACCAGGATGAGTTGGGCAGAATGTGAGACCGACTCAGGCACTTCTGATGAACTTGGCCAAGCATCAATAAATAATACAGCATAAGACATCAGAGGCTCCTGAACACTTTCTTTCTTCCTGATTTCACCATTGACCTTTGACTTCAGCAATTTCTCCACAACAACAATAATAATAATAATAAACATAATAATTTAGGTTAGGTGTTGCTATCTGCTTTTTATATAAACATATAACTTATATCACTGGTCCTCTACCATGGTGTCTGTCATTTTGACCATACATGTTTCTACTGTAGCCCAGAATGGACAAACTAGTTTCTCCTTCATGCTAGAAAGGAGAGGGTGTATTGGGGAAGGTTACAGAAATCCAAGTTCTGGACTTTTGTCTAAACAAATAAACTTTATTATGTATTTGTATGGACATTTTCCTTCCAAGGAAGCAAAGTGGCTCAAAACTGATTTATAGTGTGCTTGCTATAGGTGGACTGGGCCCAGCAGCAGGTAGTAAAACCAAGAGTAAAGAGGCGTGCCCAGATTGACCCAAGCTTCATTCATTTTAATGACCCTAAATGGTTCAACATGTGGTACATTGTAAGTACAGTACATTAAAGCATTCATCCTGCTATTTCCATTTTGAGCAGAAGAGACAAGATGTTGGTGATGTTTGACATCTGCTTCTCTTCAGCACTGCAATGATAAGAGCAGCCACTGTCGCTCAGAGATGAACATTAAGGCAGCCTGGCAGAGGGGCTACACTGGCAAGAATGTGGTGGTCACCATTTTGGACGACGGCATCGAGAGGAACCACCCTGACCTGGCTCAGAACTATGTATGTGTTTTTTATCATACCATCTAAAAATATGTATCCAAAACCAAAACATCTAACATCTCATGTGATCACAGGATGATATATATTAAAGATAGATTTTTTGTGTAAATCTCCATAACTGAAGCTGTTTTCTCACCTGTTCTCCTCTCTTGTTTCTATAGGACCATCTTGCAAGTTATGATGTCAATGGGAATGATCACGACCCTACACCACGTTATGACTCCCGCAACGAAAACATGTAAGAACAGCACCTTATCACAGTCAACTATTCTGGAGTCCCCAATAAATACCTCTGTCCTTAAATCGTATCTCTACCTTTGACCATAGTCTCTGTGAACATGAGTTAATAGGCTAACTCACATGCAGATTTGTTTAGTTGTGATTCCAACTTAAAAAACTAATGCAAACATATTAGGAGAGTATTTGTGTGGGGGCTATTCTTACAGGAATTATTCTCAGGTGTGTAATCATTTTGTAAAAGGACAGCTGATAAATAAAGGGAATGTGTGAATAATGATTCCACTGCTGAGCCTGTATGCAGATGGGAGGCTCTCTCCACAGAAATATAAATTGTCTGTGAACTTGTCATTGAAACAGATGAGAGGTGTATATCAGGTTGGTATTTCTGTGATGGCTCTCTGTTTTCATGTAGACATGGAACTCGGTGTGCAGGTGAAGTTGCAGCAGTGGCCAATAACTCCTATTGCATGGTTGGGATTGCCTACAATGCTCACATTGGAGGTACTTATTGCTTCCTTGCTTTATTTATAGTTTGGACTCGAGGATGAACCAATTAAGATTTGACATTCAAAGGTCAAGCTCACTCAAGAATTCAAATGGAAATTATGACAACAACACAAATATGTTAAAAAAGGATAAAATGATGAAGTGATGATGTTGTATATCCAAAAGGTCAAAGGTCAACATCACTGTGACATCAATTTACCTGGCCATTGTTGAACAAAATAACTCTGGAACAGAAGGATCCATTGTGATCATGTTTGGTCAGATACTAAATTGGTAAAACCAGTCTGAAGCAATGTAGTCCACCACAAGCTTATTGGTTTTGTTGATACTGAGTTTCTTGTGATTCTCATTGTCCCATGTGACAAACCTCTGTATCATTCTGTATCCTCTGTATTCAATATAGTGACAGCTTCCAGCCAAAAAGTACACTTAATACCATTTTTATCACATACCTACATACATGTGCTGCCAGAACAACTTTGATGCATCTTGTCATTGAGTCTACAGTTTCTGAATTATACTAGAGGGATGCACACCATTCTTCCGAAAAATATTCCCTTATTTTGGTTGTATTGCAGTGTGTAGTTACTTCTTTGCAATATAGTCTTTTTTATGTCTGCTGCACCAGTTATTCCATCTGAAGACTGATGTGTTGAGATTGATTTTTATCTTGGACACAGGAATTCGAATGCTGGATGGAGATGTGACTGATATAGTAGAGGCTAAGTCTGTGGGAATCAGACCTGACTACATCGACATCTACAGTGCCAGCTGGGGGCCAAAAGACGATGGAAAGACAGTAGATGGCCCAGGGCCATTAACTAAACAGGCTTTTGAGCGAGGCATAAAGAAGGTTTGATCAGTAACAGATAAAAAACATAACTTCTCTGAGAAGAGTTTTATTGATACTGAAGTTTAGTTTAATTGACATATATAATCACACATTTATATTATGTTTGTATTTCTGTAGAATCATAGTATCACATCAACTTTCATTTATATCACACAGGGCCGCAAAGGCCTGGGATCCATTTTTGTCTGGGCATCCGGTAATGGTGGTCGGCAGGGTGATCACTGTTCATGTGATGGTTACACTAGTAGTATCTACACCATCTCCATCTCCAGCACCACAGAGAATGGAAACAGGCCCTGGTACCTTGAGGCCTGCAGTTCCATCTTGGCCACAACCTACAGCAGTGGAGACTTTAACGAGAGGAAGATTGTGAGTACTGTATAAATGGCTATTTCATTAACTGTAGCTCAGACATACATCACTTTAAAATTTGCATCATGCACATACCAACTGTGTTAACAAACAAACCAAATATCTGAACACCTACAGACAAGTTTACCCCTGTAGAATGTGACACTACTCACTACGTAACATGGTAACAAAAATGAAAACCGTTAATTGGTACAAAGTAGCTGCAAATGTTACAAATATTTCTAGCCTCTTTTAGCTAATTGGTCATATTTTATTGCTCACAAACTCTATAAACAAGTTAGGTGCTAATGCTATATGTTAAAGTTTAAAGTTAATGTTCAAGGTTTCTCTTCTGTTGTTAAAGTTTTTCACACTGTTGCCAAGTACTTGCTTATGGTGGGAATTGGTGGGTCTCTGTAAATAATATAAACAGTACAGTTTAGATCTACCCTATAGATTTGGTGCTATATAAATAACATGGGCCAGTTCATTTAGGTTATCAAATAATTTAATACTTAAATTCTTGAAGCTTGGCATCTAATCAAATTCACCTGTGTCTTACCATGGCCGTATTCTAAGTTGCATGAAACAAATAAGCCACATCACTAAAGCTATTAGTCATATGTGTGTTCATGTTTTGGTCATTTAGCTTAACAAGTGAACTGACCAACCACTATTGATATCATACTGTAAAGAATGAGAAAAAAATCTAAAAGTTATGACTTAAGTATCTCATCATTATGATCTCTTGGCCCCTGTACCAATGAGACATGTGGTGAAGCATGTCCTCAAACTAATATGTGGAAAGTTTGCTGTAAGGTATAATTTGCATGTATGACTGTTTGTGAGAGGAGATAAAAGATAAGCAGAGGTTGTGTTTGCTTAGACTGCTGTGCTTCTAACATCATGTGGAGAGTAAATAGAAGCGTAACAAGTTATGTTCAGAACAGACTGCCACATCTGGAGTATCTTGGTCCTATCTTAGCTTTGGGTCCCAGTCCTGCCTCTCTGTGGCCCGTTTCCATGCTTCCTTAGAGTTCCTCAGTGTAAATATTATGCTTTGGTATGTGTAAAACTAAGCAGAGTGATGAGAGAACTGGCTCCCCAGTACAGTGCATTAGATGGAGGCCAGCCAAACAGTAAAGTCAGCTTGAGAAGAGGATACCACACACAGAGTATCTCCCAGACCTTCTCCCATCTATCATACATTTTAACAAGCAGTGCTTATGAGCTCCAGCATGGAAGAGAGCACACTTCCTGTGGTCCATGTTCTGTTATGTCTGCTCATGGCCTTTGAACAAAGAATAGCCTCAGGACAAGGTCAGGCCAGGTCATTGCACAAAGATGTGAAACACTTCTACACAATTAGGCAAGTACCATAAAACTTAAACCAGGCAAACATTTCGTGTGAAAGGAATTACAGGCCTGTCCCAAATATAGGATAATTAAGTCTGTGCTATTAAATTAAGTTTAATGGTATCTGCTTTTCTAGACTAGTCTAATATAGCCTGGGTCCAGAAACATCCAGCCATGTAGAGAAATGGGAATCAGATGTCATCTTCCTGTAACAGAACCCGAAAAATAACAACCAAAAAGATGTGATAAAACTGACACAGCTTTAGGTTGTTGTAAGTAATTTTACAGAAATAAAAACAACTCCTAAACACAATAAGTGGTAACTGCTCCTAGTAACTCTTACCACAAATTGAGTGGCAACTAGACATAACATTGGTGGGGTGGATATGTTACTTATTTGTTTGGGCAAACAGAGACCAGCTTAACATGACCATATTGGTAGGACAGAATAAATATCCCCCTTCCCTGTAGGCTATATCATTTCAGAAGTTCCATATGTACTGTAGTCCTTCTTAAGCAGCACACATATATATATATATATATATATATATATATATATATATATATATATATATATATATATATATATATATATATATATATATATATATATATATATATATATATATATATGTGTGTGTGTGTGTGTGTGCTGCTTAAGAAGGATATATTTATATATATATATATATATATATATATATATATACTATTCTAAAACTATTCTGAAGGTGTGCACAAATCTCATGCAGGCCACTTGATTCATTCTTTCTTTTATGTCGCCTGTTTGTACTGGAAAAAATACTTGGAAAAAACAACTGGAGGCCTCTTGACTCAAGGTCCATGGGCACCAGTCCAGCTAAGTTCAATATCCTTGCTTGCTCACACAGAATAATTGACTCATCATGTACACAAACTCAAGCTGTCACACCGGCAACCCACAAGAGGGTGCAAATATTCTGTCCTTCCAGTAAGTTCCCTGAAAGAGACTTTATCTGTATGTGACATTGGTAAAGTGGATAGTCTGTAGTGAAAATTACTGTTACATTAATTCAAAGCACAGGTACAGCAACCTGGTGGAAAAACCTGCCCGCCTGAGGCCTGATCATAACACCAGGCCTGAGACACTGAATAACATAACTTGTTAAACCCTGCACTTTATGTTTGTTAAAAATAAGGATTTACTGTTTTACTCAGTGATCAACATGCACATGTACCAGTCTGAAGAATCCAAATAAAAACATTTTAAATTAAACAACAAGATGATCCAAAGGGTTTTGCAAAGCACATGAAATAAATCAAAACAAGAAATAAAAGAAATACATATATACATATATAAGATGACAGCTTTGCACACTCTTGGCCAGAGGCGGTCCTGGCTACATTTACCCCCAACCCCTGCACTGACACAACAATGTTTTAGATTTGTATTACTTTATTATATATAAAAGGTAACAAGAACACACAAAACACAAGATAACTAAATGAAATACAGTATATAAACACAGATGTAAATCGCTCCAGAATATTTCAGAAGTGCCCCTGAAATTAAGATACAATGTGTAAGTTAGATCACACTCACATCACACATGCATCAGTTACCCAATTAAAATGACCATGATGCACATTTAAATAACATTTGTTATTTGTTGTTGTAGTATCTTCGGTGGTGATGCAGTTGAAGATGTTTGAAAAGAAACTCCGCCGACACTGTCTTAGTCGTATAACAAGTTTATTACAACAAGCACAGTGTCGTGACAAGCAAAACTACTTGGAGAGCTCCTGGCCGAATTATGAGAGACTCTGCTGACCTATGCAGGACAAGCCCTTATATAGGTCGTTTAAGCCCCCATACCATACAATAAAGTACCTTGAGTCAGAGAAACAGATGAACAAAAGAAATTCCTTTGCCAGAAAAGAGCACCTGAAGGCTTAAACTTTGACCTGATTCCTTAACAATGTATCTAAAGAAGTCTTTACTTCATCTGAACATCTGGCAGCAGCCCTGACCTGGCTGGGCCCTTTAGCCTCCCAGTTAAATAGCCTCTGACCTAGGAGTGTTCAAGGGGAGATGTGGAAGAGAAAGCCTGAATAATTTAATACTTTTTTTAATACGCTCTTTTCTGATTACCTGAGTTTGAACATGTAAGGGAATCCAGATAAAATGAGATCTGTGAACAGGGCACCAAAAGGAAACTGAACTGTGTTTGTGATCTTGCAGGTAACCACTGACATCCGGCAGCGCTGCACTGATGGCCATACTGGTACTTCTGTCTCTGCTCCCATTGTGGCTGGAATCATAGCTCTCGCCCTGGAGGCCAAGTCAGTAAAGTTTTTTTTTTGTCATCATCTGTGATCATCATATCAGGGATTATTTTCAGCTGTGGACTAATAGACAGACAAATGTGAGAGACAAAAAAATGTCATATTAGTAATTAATTGCTCTGTCTGATGTGATTGTGATGTGATTATGTTTTTGTTTTCTGCAGCTTTTTGCTGACATGGAGAGATGTGCAACATCTTCTAGTTAGAACATCCAGACCAGTCCACCTGAAGGCTGATGACTGGAGAACCAATGCTGCTGGACATAGAGGCACACTGCATTCCTCTCCTAATACTAATATAGTACACTGACTGTTTTATACTTGAAATACTTTAAACTGTGAACATGTTTTGTTGTTTCAATTAATAAAATAAGCAACTGAGTGCCATGCCTTAGATAGTTGGTCTGTGTCTTTCCCAACAGTCAGCCACCTGTATGGTTTTGGGCTCGTGGATGCAGAGGCAATGGTGCTGGAGGCTGAGAAATGGAGGACTGTTCCTTCTCAGCACACCTGCAGTCAGATGCCTGAGCGACGCATCAGGTAAGCTTAACAGGCAGGTGTGATGTATAGCTCTCTGTTTACTTTTTTGTGGTAATGAAACCTGGCTGGACAGAGTCACCTCACACCTCTCGGTTCAATCAGATTCCTTAGATTAGATTAGATTAGATTAGATTAGATTAGATTAGATTAGATTAAATTAAATTAGATTAGATTAGATTAGATTAGATTTGATTAGATTAGATTAGATTAGATTAGATTAGATTAGATTAGATTAGATTAGATTATACTTTATTTATCCCAACAGGGAAATTCACTTGTTACAGCAGCCGCAAGTGTAATATACAATACAGAAGGAGAATCAAATAAAAGGGCAAAAACACAGAAATATCTATAACCTACACAATCCTACACAAACAGACAAGTACTGAGGATGGACGTGGCATGATATATAAAGGTATTGTAATGTAAAGTGACCATAGTGTAAGACGTTGATGTAAGACTATGTATATAATGTAAGATTTTATCATCTCTCTCTCTCTCTGTCTCTCTCTCTCTCTCTCTCTCTCTCTGTCTCTCTCTCTCTCTCTCTCTCTCTCTCTCTCTCTCTCTCTCTCTCTCTCTCTCTCTCTCTCTCTCTCTCTCTATTGTTACTTACTTACTTACTTTCCCCTCAAACCTTTTCACTGTTGTTGTTCTCAGAAGCTGCTGACCTTACTTTCCCATCCTGACATACTGCCCCCACTGCTTGTGTGCTAATGCTCATGCTTATGGTTGTCCCAGGTATATCCATGCAGGCCAAAGTGTGAACAGTAGCATCACCACATCTGGGTGTTCAGAAGAACCTGAGCAGCATGTGGATCACCTGGAGCATGTGGTGGTCAAGGTCTTGGTTGTCCATCCACGACGAGGAGACCTGGAGATCAACCTGATCTCTCCATCTGGGATGAAATCACAGCTACTGGCCAAGAGGTGAGAGTTACACTTTACAAACCAGTGCACCCTACAGGTCTGACTTTATCTGAAGCCCACACTGGTCTTTGTTTGGCCTTTGTTTGCCCCGTTCCACAGCATTGCGTTGCTCTGCTTCCATGCAGAAATTGACAAGTTTTTCCATGCTACTGTTGCCAAGTGCTTCCTCAAAGTGGAAATTGTTGGGTCTCTGTCAATAATATTGTGAGAGTAATTTAATTGAATTTAATTTGCCAAACTTGGGGTGTACCAACCACCTTCTATGAATAACCATAACCATCTGTTAATAACGCTATGGTTAAGTAGCTCATACAACCCCACTTTAAAATAGAATACCTTTTGGGTTTAACTTAAACCATGAACATAGAACTTCTGTTGTCTTAACTTTACGTTTCTGACCTCTCATTTTACCCTACTGTTATGTTTACAGGTTATTTGACAGTTCCAACGAGGGCTTCAGGAACTGGGAGTTCATGACAGTTCATTTCTGGGGTGAGAGGGCAGAAGGCACATGGACTCTGGAGATTATTGACTCACTGTCAAAACTACGCAACCCTGAGGTGCTGGGTAAGGTTCAACAACACATACACATGTACTGACATTGTCCTTATCAAGAGCAACCTAGAAAAATCTTAATTATTATTATTGTTCGTTGGCTCAGGCAACCTAAAAGAATGGACACTGATCCTTCATGGCACATCTCAGAACCCTTACCAGCCCTACAGTGGTCAGCACTCCAGTTCAAGGATGTTGGAGATTCCAGCCTCACAGGAGATCCAGGAGGAGCAACAACTGGAGGCGGAGGAGGAACAAGATGAGTACAATGGTAAGAGAATCACACTTCCGCATTTAAACTGAAATAACAAGTGTATTATATACTGTTGCTATGGTTTAAAAAAAATGTCAGGACAGAACTTCACTAAATTAATACGTACATATAATTGTTTCTTATATAGATATATTACTACTACTACTACATTACTAACAAAGGTTAGTAAGATTATAGTAAGATTATGCTGTATATCTTTCAGTAAAATTAAAGACAATATTTAGGAAAATATGTGATATAGATTTAGTTAGTTTCTTCTACCTCAATAAGAATAAAACTAAACGGAACAGTAAGTCAGAGTCATGGTCAGTCTCCATGTAGAACCAGAGTGAAAATGATCTGATCTCCCGTGGTAAGTTGTCTGTATGGGTGGTGATGATGATGCTAGTCGTGGTGGTGTTTATCATAATAAGTGTGGTGTTCATGAAGGATCATGCCACAGTGAGTGTGGAGACCAGGGCTGTGATGGACCAGATGCCGAACACTGCCTCAACTGTGTCCACTTCAGCTTGGGCAGCTTGAAAAGTGACAGGTAAGAGTTGATAGAAGGAAATGGAACCAGACATGATGAAATAGAAAGTCACTAACTTTAAAGTTACACTTACAAAATGTAATATTATTATTTTTCTTTTTTTTATTATAATGGATCAAATGACTACGTGTCATGTAAAGAAGCTCACTTGTAGTGATGAACACACAGAGACTACATAAACTATGCTTACATGTCTGTGTCTCAACAACAACTGTTTACACATTTACCATAACCACTTGAAAGTGTAGAAAAAGTAATCATCATAAACAGAACTGCAAAGTGAGTTTATTCTTACAGCATAGAGATGTCCACCTCACAGATAATGACACAAGCTCACCAACTGTGGTATGGATAGGTGTCTGTGATGTTAAATTATGTCATATTTCAAAGTCCCTTCTCAATTAAAGTTCACTGACAATAAAGACTGTAATGCAAGTGTGGTACATCAATACCCGTACTGTTTCAATGTAGCTGCTGTTCACTCACACTATTGTATTTGAGCTCAAAATATGTTGGTTCTTAAGCTCAGCCTACTTGAGTTTAATGAGCTCAGCTTCTGATAAATATAAAATATAAAAAAAATACAAGTCAATATTTTTCCTGTAAGCTAACTGTCTTTGCACATGTGTTTAGATCCTGTGTAAGCCACTGTCCACTGGGACACTATGAGGATATGGGGTCTCGACGCTGTAGACGTTGTTATAAAGGCTGTGAGAGATGTATTGGCCAATCAGCTGGTGATTGTGTTTCCTGTCGAAGAGGCCTTTACCTCAACAGAATCAACTCCAGCTGCACTGATACTTGCCCCCCAGGTTATTTTGCTGATGAGAGTAAGTCAACAAATCCAAAGTGTAGACCAAACTCAGTTGACCTATATTTATTAAATATCTGATATCTACCAGTCATGTATATGAAGGACTTGCAACCTTTTTGCTTCATAAACCTTTCTTATATATTGAGGGTGCACTGAGAGCAATTTAGAGACCCTTTACGAATTGACCAAAAAGGATTTCAATCAGAAAAGAAGCCAGACCTTGGAGGGGAGCTTGCCAATGAGCATCTGGTGGCAAGGCTTTGACCCATGTGGCACAACTAGGTACAGCCTGAAAGAACTACATGACCCCTTTGACGTGGAAGGATCCAAAACTGTTGCAGGGGGAGGAGCAGTACCAATTAGATTTAGATGTGTTTAATTCTATGCATAGGACTTGTTTTGGAACCAAACTCCTGTTGGGTCCTGGGTGGGGATATTCACAAGCCCAAGTTAATCATTTGACTGTGTGGCAACTTTAAATGTCACCAACACAGGAAGCAGATAACTAATTTACCTTCTCTACCATTCTTTAACTCTAATACCTCTTTGCTGCCACTTGCTACAACCTTGTCTCCTAAAAATGACATTTGTACATTACTAAACTGTTTTAACTGACAAACCTACTCCTTCAAAGTATATTGTTGTACATAAACAAAACTTCTAGGGATCAGGTCTGAAGAAAATGTGATGCCTGATCTGAACCAGAGCAGTGTTTTGTTATTGGACTTCTGTGCTAGACATGAGTTACCTTGAACAAACAGCATGTTTGTTCAAACAGCATGTTTGTTCATGAAGTCAACCATAACTGTAATTGGAACACCTTAGGCCAAAGATGGATGATTGACTTGGTCGTATCATCAGGTCTGCAGCCATTTGTTGTAGACACTCGAGGTGGAGGAGGCTGCTGGACCGATCTGGTAAATCCAAACATTTGAGGGTGTACTGGGAATGCCTGTCAGAGTCCCCTCTCCATGAGGTGTTCAACTCCCACCTCTGAAAGAATTTCTCATCCATCCCAGAGGAGGTCGGGACATGTAAATTCAAGTGGGCTATGTTAAATGTTCCATTGTAGAGGAGTGCCTACTGAGTCAGTTGGCCTCAAGGAAAACTCTGGCAACCATTTCCAGTAAGGGAAAGCAGTCTACTGGTCTGGACTGGTGACACTTCAAGGAGCTTCTGATCCAACCAACATGTCCTCTAAGGAGGAAGCAGAGTCTGAAGACACAGGGGATAGCCTCACCCATAATCATGGCAGAGATTACAGAGGTAGTCAGAAGGCGCCTCAGTGACAAGGCATCAGGTGTGGCTTCAGTGTTGTGGGGAGGTCGGGGACAGTGCCTTTGCAGTGGCAGGCTGTTGGTCCATTTTCAAAGGAGGGACGAAAGGGTGTGCTCCAATTGTAGCAGTGACAGATGTCTCAAAGATAGAAAGTTTATTAAAAGGTGTTGGAAAGGAGACTTCTGGGACTGTTGAAATGCAGATTCAGGAGGAGCAATGTGAATCCTGCCTATGAAACAGTAGACCAGCTCTTGACCCTTGCTTTAGAGGTCTTTGGAGTTTGTCCATTCAGTCTACATTTCTTTTTGTGGACAGGCTTACAACAACCATGTCCCTTGGTAAACCCTGTTGCTGGTACTACAGGAGTATGGGGTACTGGGGCCATTGCTACAAGCCATCCAGTGAGAGTTGTGCCATATTTTTGGTACAAAATCAAATGTTTTCAGTGAATGTTGGCCCTTTATCAAGGTTCCCCTCTTTTCCAATCCTGTTCGTGATACTTGCGGACAGAATCAGCAGCAGCTGGGGTGAGGAGAGTGTCCTCTTTGGAAACCTCAATATTGCTTCTCTGCTTTTTGCAGATGACGTGGTTCTGTTGGCTTCATCAGACTGTGACCTTCAGCATGCCCTGGGGCAGTTTGAAGCTGATTCTGAAATGGCTGGGATGAGAGTCAGCACCTCCAAATCTGAGGAAATGGTTCTCATTCAGTGGTGGTGGTAATGTGCCAAGAAATGTAGCACTACGCCAGCAAAACAGAAAAGAAGACTGATAGCTTATAGACATGAACGCTACAGTTTTTTAAAATATAAAAAATCTAGCTTTGCGTATGATTTATAAGGAATAAAACACAATCGTTATATTTGTTGGACCTCAAAGATTCACAGAATGTGTTTTGGTGAGTAACACATAACTAAATGGAAACATAACTTTGACTTACATCAGCATACTCAAAAGAACCACAAGGTGTCACTATTTTAACCGACAATGGTTTTAACACAATTATGACAAAACTTGATACCCTACATGTTACCTTTAAGTTTCTGTACTTGTTTCCAGATGAAGACTGTAGACTAGAGTATTTGTGATCGGATAAATGGCATGTGACACAAGTTCATTTGTTTATTATTTACACAAATACATATGAAATGTTGAGAAATTTTGTTTTCACCACTATATTAATGTATTGTTAATACTATCTATGCCAGATCAGAGACAGTGTCTGAAGTGTCATGACACATGTATGAGATGCCTGAGGTATGCAGACAGATGCACTGCCTGCAGAGAACGTTACAGGTATGTAAAACAGTTAAATTGCCATTAACATTTGAACTTTGATTTAAAACTAAATGTTGTAATTTAGTTGGGGGATTTGATTATAGTCTGGCGGGGATGACTTGTGTTCCTCAATGCACCGATGGAACCTTTTTCCATCTGGAAGAGATGACATGCAGCCCATGCCATTCTTCTTGTAGGACTTGTACAGGTCAGTCTTTTTGTCAGGTATGTGCAGTGTTTACAGTCACTTCACAGAAGAAAGAAAAAAACTGCTAATATGGAAACCTAGGATAAACAAGACCTTTAAAGATATTCAGGTATAGCCATGAATATACATGTATTTTGGTCAGCGCTTGTGTGTCAGACAGTGACTTGGCATGGCATTCATTTTCATATGTATTTCCCAGGACCGGGTAAGGAGGAGTGTATTCAGTGTGCTGAGGACTACCTGCAGCAGGAGTGGGGATGTGTACAGACCTGTACTCCTGGCTTCTACTCTGGAGAGTCAGCAGGAGTTCCTCATAAAATGTGCCACAGGTGTGTGATTGATGATCATTCTTTTATTACTAAGTAATGGTCCAATCTGTTAATTTGGTCTGTTAAGATTGTCACTGTCACCAATCAATCATCATTTGCTGTTTTTCATTGCGTGCATGATGATTTTTTTTAAAAATCGTTGTCCAGGTGTGAGGAAAACTGTCTGAGCTGCAGTGGCCCCGGAACAACTTGCATCAAGTGCAAAGAGGGTTATAGTCTGGTCAGCAGGACTTGTATTGTAAATGCATCCTGTAATAATGGTGAGTTTAAAATTATATCCCACATCAGCTTTATTCACCAGGTTTTCATATGGCATTGTACACTTTTCTGTACTTTTCCTTTCTTAACTATATATTCATACTAACTTTATACTAACTACTACTATACTATACTATTGTTTGTAAACAACTTTCAAATAATTTTCTCATACTTTTTTGGAATTTTCATTTTGACTTTGCGGCGCTACAGTATGACCAAGTTGAAACATATCTGAAATCTTCCTGACAGTCACCATCTCTCATATTAGTATTTGTGCTTTAATTTAGAAGGATGCTTTTAGTGTCTAACTTCATTCCCAACAACAACAACAACAACAACAACACGGTAGAGCTCTGCTCCCATGACATGTCACTGTCTAAGATGAAATCTCACAAATGCCTACACACCTCCTTGAGGTAGCATACAGGCTGAGATGAGCAATATCTGGTGCAAAAACAAAACAGTGGTGACTTTCCAGACAAAATGAAACGTGGATGCATATACAAGATGAATATACAAGAACAGACAAAGACAGAGACCCTATTGCCACCTGGTTGAAATGCAGTCTGGACCTGGATATGTTACCTGAACTGGTGAACTGGTGGCCGCACATGGCTGGCCACCAGAGCTGGGTTCTGCTCAAGGGTTCTGCCTCTTAAAGAAAGTCTTTCCTTGCTGCTGTCACCTGGTGCTTACTCATGGTGGGAAATGTTGGGTCTTCGTCTGTTCTGTTATGATTTGGTTGGAGGTTTAATCCCACTCAATTCAAAGCAGGTGTAATTCATGAAGAAAACTATCTGGATACCGTCTAATTGGCTAGTCCCCCAGTCTTTTTCAAAGTGGGGGGCCTGAAGGTTGCAGAAAGAGAGCTAAATAAAAAAACTAAAATCAAAAAAACTAAACAAAATGTAATTTCTAACAATATTTTCTATTTCAAATTACAATTTTAATCTATGTTTTACATTAGTATATATCTAATATATTATTTCATATCAAAATCACTGATAACTGGTCTTAATTGTTGTTTCACTGTTGCCATACCGATCTTTAAGAGTACCTTGGCCATAGTCATATAGAAGTGTTACTTTTCTAACAGTGTGCTAGTGTGAGTAAAACCATCAGAAAGGAGATTCTGATAATGTATTCAGCCATACTGTACAGTATGTCAACAGCAGGTGAAAACAGGGTCTGGTTTCAGATCATGTTGGAACACTCAGTCTTTATCCAGTTAAGCTGATTCTCTGCTTCTGCTCTGATCTGTCTGCTAGCTGATGAGGTGTTCTGCGAGATGGTCAAGTCCAACCGTCTGTGTGAGAAGAAGCTTTACCGTCAGTTCTGCTGTCGCACCTGTCTGATGAACGGATAAGGAGCCAATCACATCTCATTTACTCTCAATCAGTATTATGGGATTATTAGATTAAAGAGTTTTTTTTTTTAATTTGTGCCATTTTTGTTTATATTTTTACAAATGGTGATTTTCTGAATGAAGCTCTTCAGTCTTTTTTTAGTGATTTTCCTAGATCTTTTGAAAATAACCATATTTCAAAACTGTGTCTGTGGAATGTAACAGGTGATAGTACCAGTTTGAATAGTAAAAATGTATTGTATTGAACATGTACAAACCTGCACTAAGATGAAAGTGCCTTTTATACCAATGCAATACTTTTTGATACTGATTGATTTTAGAACAAATGACAAACATTTAGAAAGAATAGAGCGGCAAGTCTGCAGTGTTTGTGGATGCTGTTAATATCTCTCTCTTTGCGTGGAGTCTTAACTTTATTTGTAGATGCCTGACAGAAGACTGACAGCTTTCTGAAGTGTTCCTGAGCACATATAGTAATATCCTTCATTAAATCATGTGTGTTTTTAATGCAACGCTGCCTGAGGGGTCAAAGGTCACCAACGTTCAGTGTTGGTTTCAGGCCTGGTTCCTTACATGCAGAGATTTCTCTGAATCTTTGAATGATATTTTGGGGGAAAAAATAACCACTAAGCCTTTACAGCACGCCCCTTTCATACCCAGTCATGATATTATCACCTGTTACAATCAACATGTGGAAGCTTCAAACTGGTGTTCCACAACTTCAGTCTTTACTGATCAATAACAACAAAAAAGAATAAAGTTTATCGGTTTAAACATTAAATATCTTGTCTGAACTGATTTGAGTACAGGCCAAAGAGAATCTGTAATTTAGCACAATGAATTCTACTTTCCATATAATTTCATGGTCTCAGTTCAAAGTTTTGTCGCGGAGGGATTAAGCGAGAGGCAGTGTACACACTACCAAGTTACCATGCCCGAACATTTAATACCCTTTCAGAGTCAAAATGCACAACAGCTGCAAACTGGTGACTGACCTGAGGTTTAAAATGTTGGGATGAATGACAATGACGGGCCCATGCAGATCACGCGATCATGTAATGTAATAATAGTAATCATTAGCATACTTGTACAACACTGTACAACACTGTACCGTACGACACTGTACAACACTGTACGACACTGTACTGCACTGTACAACACTGTACAACACTGTACAGCACTGTACTGCACTGTACAGCACTGTACTGCACTGTACAACACTGTACAACACTGCACTGCACTGTACGACACTGCAACACTGTACAACACGGTACTGCACTGTACAACACTGTACTGCACTGTACTGGACTGTACTGCACTGTACGACACTGTACAACACTGTACTGCACTGTACTGCACTTTACTGCACTGTACTACACTGTACTGCACTGTGCAGCACTGTACAACACTGTACAGCACTGTACAACACTGTACTACACTGTACTGTACTACATTGTGCATTGAACTCGCCATGATCCAAGGAATCCAACGATACCTCAAAAGTTACATGCACAAATGTACCTAAAACTTTGACCCGTTGGTGGCGCTATACTGTGTTTACTGCCAACATGTAACTTGGTGACATTACACATACGACTGTCCTCAATCAATGTGTCAAATTTCACAACTTTTTACCATACGGGTCTATGGACTGTTTTGCTAATTATAGCGCCCCCTAGAGACGTAATGACACCAGATTTGTTTCCTGCACTTGGGACCAGCCTCAAGCATGCCATACAATTTGGTTTTGTTTCGCCAAAGCGTTCCTGAGATATGGGCTGACATCGAAATCGGCGCTTTCGCCACTGATTTCGATTGGCTGTAGATCGCAAACAAAGTCGAAATGAAGA